>NJRQ01000023.1:663944-769006 GCA_003063805.1 Aphaenogaster ashmeadi
ATGGATATCTTCAGTAGCATACTTGGTGGATATGGATATGTGGATATTGTATCAATATTCAGTAGATATCCCTGCTGGTTACTCGGGAGATATAGATATAGATATATAGATATAGATATAGATATATCTATTAAATATCTACTAGTTATCCATAATAGATATGAATATCATATAGATATGTGGACATCCACTAGATATCTATTAAATATTTTGTTCCATATATACACTGAGAGAAAACGAAATAGTTCTGGCAACTATAATTTAGCAACTCTGAAATTCAAGTAGTTGCAACTAGTTTTACTAAGTAATAGGAACTAAAGTAGTACTGAATACTATAAAAATATAGTCACGCTAACTACATTTGTGAACTATTAATTGATAGTGAAATAGCGACTCAACTATAATTACACAGTTATTTGTTATATATTGTTTATATAGACTTCATACAAGTAAGATATGACAACAACATTTTTCCAGTTTAGACAAATATTTAGACAAATATATAGTTTATCCAACGATTTACTATAAATGGTTAATATTATTATGTTTTCTTAGTTCATATAACTTATTTTTTGTTGTTATTGCAACTTTATAGCACATAGTTGAGGCGCTATTTGTCCACAAATTTCTAGTTGCTGATACGACTTTTTTCTCTGAGTGTATTTATATATAAAATTCCATACTTTTTTTTGTATAAGAAATCAATTTTTTAAAATAAAATTTTGTATGTAAAATATATATCGAATTTTTCAAGCTAAAATTATTTCCTAAGGTACGTATATATATAATATGTATATATGTATAATATACTTTAGGAAATAATTTAAAATAATTTATATATTTTTTTAATATAATAATTATATATCTATTTTTCTTAGGAAATTATTTTAGTTTAAAAAATACGATGAATCTACGTTGTTCAAATGAGTTAATTCAATAATTATTGCTTGCAAGGTGAAAATGGATTAATATTACAAACTTGTAATGTGTCTAACTTCTACAATGACAATTACCAGTACCGTCAAGTTCGATGGAACGCAACGAGCCGCTACAATGTAATTTTCCAGCGACTGCTCTGCCGTGATTTGTTAACTCGCTTATAATGATTACGCCGCATTCCGCGCTAACGAGTCACGCTGACGCACGTGTTACACATATCGAACTGAGATACCAAAAATATATTTTTTTTTCGTGACATATTAAAACCGTTGAATCTCTTTGGCTATTATATTTCGTGCTATTATTGTCTATACATGTGTACAATTTCAAATATGTCGCGATCATTCTCTGTGTCATATATCATGTTCGAAAATAAAATGAAAACTACTCGTTATTTTAAAATCCATATAACGTTCAAGTTTATTGAAAAACCAGAAAACTTAAAAACAGATTAATTTTAATGCAAGCAAGAACAAAATTTTACATTCTATAGTTAATTTCTGGAACACATTATTTCAAAATCATCGTTGTTGAACACTAACAAGATATAAAAAGGAATCACGTGCAAGCAAGTTTCTCTGAAGAAAGATTTACCCTCCCCACACACAGTCACACACGTTCCCTCCAAGAAATTTCCGCAGTAAGAAGCGTAATGTGTGACTGCCGTAGCATATATAATTCGTAAAATTGCCCTATAATTTTAATTTTTTATTTTCCCTCTTTTGTGTTGATCACGCGGCTTCGCGATAATTTCCGAATGTTCCGAACTCCGTGTAAAGTATCACTCCGACCGATATCGGCGAAACCACGAAAGCCAATCGTATCGTCGGTAACAGCAGTGCCGGCGAACTTTTGAAATGACACATGCACTCGTATTCGAGACACGTGACTCACATGTACGGGACAAGCCAACTATTGAGAAACGATCCACGCGCTTAACGTATTGACCTACTTCCCGATATGAATCTTGCTGCGCTACGGCGCGGCGGCCGAAAGTCATCGCTCGGTCACGTTGGTTTGCCTAGCGACGAGCAAACTCGCGCAATAAAGCAGAGAGAATCGTTCTCCGATACATCAATGACGATGATGCATTGTACGTTAGAGTGTTTCTCGGTTGGAACGAGATGAGCCCGTCGTGAACTACTTCCGAGTTTTACGCCGCTGAAATTGCGCGCCATTGAACGTTCAATCTTCTTTAATTGTCACGCTTCGTGCTTCAAATTCGCACTGTTGCGAAAAATGCAGTTAAATTACACGAAAACTCGCTTATCTTGCCATATGACAGTTCCCGTTTCTCGAAACAATTTTAAAATTGACGTCACTTATACATATGCGTCTACATTGCACTTTACAATTGTATGTATTGCGTTACAAATCATTTTTAGAGAATTACAGAAGGTAAGAAATCGTTATAATAGGAAGCAGTATTTCCACTTGTAACTTTATGTATGTTAGAAACGCAAGAGATTTTGTTGACAATCCTAATTGCAGCTACGAATAAATATAAAGCAAGACTCTTGCCACAGGTGTCCCTCATGTGGCTTAACATTTAATACTCCGAGCCCTTCAATTAGCGGCGCACCCAGTGGAGGGTTAATATTAAGCGCGTTACTATATTCTTCCTAAAGCCCAGAAAGCTGCCCTGTTTGAATACTTGGCCTGTTAAGACGTAGCGAGTTAATGCGCAGAAATTAATTAAGTGCTCTAATATTTGGTAAACCAGCCGTTCAGGAAAGATATGGTTATTCGCAATGATGTTTGGGAGCCTGGTTGACACGAGCACTCCATCAATGTCAGCTCGTAAGAAAATAGGGATTTATATTCATGAACTGTTTGCTTCCGTTACTTCCATGACGCAAGTATATCAATGCGAATGTCCACATAAAAGGTTACAAATGTATAACGCGTTTTTAACATGGACAAATTAGACAATCTTGGTTATTGTAACTTATTCCTTCATTGTTCAACAAAATTCGTCTCGAGCAGAGAATATAATTTTAAACTATATACTTTTTGTATTGCTCATAGAAGACAGCTTTTATATAAAAATCGAGCTTCTTTATTATCATAAAATAAACTTGTATAAAGTTTTCTAAAAAAAATCTCTCTAGAAAAGAGAATCGAATGTTATTCTATGCCATGAGAATAATTTACAACAGAATTATATTGTCTTAATCGACTTAATTAATAAATAAATACTCGCCATAAATTTTAACTGTTAATAAATTAATGACACTGATTCTAAAATAACTTGGAATAGCGGTAAGAATTCGAGAGATTAAGCAAAAGTACGTAACACGAATCCTACATGTTCAATTAGCCGAAAGTTTCGGATTATTTGGCAACGACGCTTCGCAAATTAGTATTGTTATTCGAGTTGCGTGGAGCTTTGGCTCCGTTGCAATAGAATGCATTTGCTTTGCCTCGCTTTGCCTCTGCCGACCCTACTTTCCGTGGAACGAGGGTTTCAATGGGATTAAAGCGCATCGAGGAATCATATCTGTGTAGCAGGTAGATGTAGTCCTATTGTATAGTATCACATTGAGTATACGGCATTGTGACTTGGCTCAAACCGTTTGTTTTGGCTCACAAGTCGCCAGAACCGTGGTGATAAACGCGTACCCATATAAGTCAATTCGAAGTTTCGGCTTGCTAACGAACAAGGAAGTGCACGATTTCCATTTGTCGTAAACTTGAGGACAAGATTACGATAAACAAATATCACATCAAACTTGAAATAATTGTTCAAAAAGTCTATCGTACTTTTATTTGAATGGGTGTATCATTCAAGCTTTTGATATTGCTTTTGCATGTACACAATAATTCATAATAATGTTTAAATTAAAGCATATGTATTAATATGAATGTACTTATTGCATTAGAATTAGAGCACCGGGAAACTTTGAAGAAACAATAAGATGAGCTGTATTTTTCAAAAGCGTTTCCAAAATGAGTCCAGATTTTTTAATCAGCATATAAGTACTTTTCTAACAATTCCAATCTAAAAGTCTGTTTTCTCAAGTCTTTTCTCTCCTCTTCTCATACACAAAATACGCAACGGAGTATTTTATCATTACGTATCATTTATACATCGCATTTCTTATCTAGTATGTCATTATTTAATATGAAATGCAACTGTAATGGCGAAATCGATGTTTTCCATATAGAGAATGTATTCCAATATTTGTGTGAAGGAAACTACAAAATCTGTAATTTAAATCTCGTTCAATCTTTTTTAATTGCGCGTACTGCTTTTAATAATGCTTTAAACGAGAATATTGGAAATCGTTTTAAACGATGTTGCGTACCCCCTTCGGTTTTCATCCATACTTTTGCAAGGGAAGCAACCACGATGCGGCACGTTTCGAGGCCGCCGGCTTGTCCCACCCCACTGTTTAGTTCTTCATCTTTTCCCTCGGCTACCACTTCACCTCTAAACTCTTGACACAGTCAAGATGCAATCGATAACCCTTGATATTTTATTCGCAAACATTTTAATTTCCTGAGCTTCTCAGCCGTGTGCCCCGTTTTTAAAATACGTAAATATGAGGAACTAACGGAAGAAGAAAATTGAGAAATCGTCCATTCAGATTCGTTCGTGGAAATTTATTCCACCCGACAGAAAATTTCCACGGCAGCTGGCAATCAAATCTCACGTCGCGAAGAATGTTTCTTCGTACGGAATTTAAAGAAAAAAAGTTGCATCTTTGAATTCTCTCTTCTCGCTATATTGATAATAGACGTTCGGTACGGTATGGATGGTCCTTCCTTTTTACAGCAATGGCGCAATCTCTTCTTTCTCCCCCTTTTTAAAATGTTACTTTAGTCCGTTTACACGGCGACCGACGAATGATTGTTCCACTAAAAGACTGGGAAACGCCATTTTCACAGAGTCAATGCGTGTCACCTGTCATCGCGTGCGGGCAGTCACGCGGAGACTCGCGCGGAATGGCTGCCACTCAAGCAAAGCGATTTACTTGGTCGGTGGCTGGTGTCGCATCGGGTCCTCATTTTCCGCCTGGCGTTTTCGCCCGCCTCCAGCGACGACTAAGTTCCATACGCTTTACCACTATCCCGGGTAACACATGCCGCGCACGCGTTTTGTGAAATTTTCATTATAAACGGAAACGAAGTGAAATGGATCGTCTGGCGACACGTATTTATTGCGGAGTGGCTGCCTTTGAGCGGGAGCACGCGCTCGGTTGCGAGAAAAAGGAATGCGGGGTTGGTTTGTACAAACAAAGGAAACGCTGGGCGCAAAGCGATATGCTTGCTACATTTCATATATGTCGCATCCTTCGATGGTCGACATATTGAGCTACTTCTTTCTACGATGTGTATCGAGAAATGCAAATTTTCTTCGCGACATGAGATGGGCATTGCGATATATAGAGAAATAACTCCCATCTATTCGATTGCGCGGAGTTGAAGAAAAGAAGACCATCGAAAGATTATTCGAAAATTATCTCGTAATTCGCGAAAGAGATTTGCTCACCGACGATGCGTTAAATGACCAAATTATTATAAAGATCCCTTGAAGCATTAAATACGCAACTATGTAGTATATCGCGACTAAGTTTCACAGAGAACACATAAGCTATGCTTCATGCAAGGCAAAGCGTAAATATTTAAATAGATGTAATATCCCGGAGTAGACATGAAGGATATGTAGCGAAACGAGTTTTGATACTAAAGTGACTAAAATACGGTCGCTATATGTCGTTTCCGTGTACCAAGTAAAGTTTTACATTTAACTATATATGAGTGTATCAAAGTATATGAAAATCACAGGTTTCACATTCGCGAATTAATATTTTCTGATGGAATTATTGCTTGTTACCTTGCACAAGTTGTTCTATACATTAAGAATGCAATTTTCCCATATTAAAAGTAATATTATTGTAAAATGTAATATTTTCTTCCACATTAACGACTGACATCATTTGCGAATAACGGTAATACGTATTTGCTGCGCGATTCATTAAAATATAACTGTAATAAGACAAGAAACAAGCCGAAAGCAGTTTTTTTATAAGGATAGCTAATCCAACCTCCGCATATAAGTTCTTGTACAATTCTGTGGGTAACGATATATACGGAAACCAGAACATCCGATTACTTGTAATAAGAGAAAATACTTGCAGTACCCGTTACAGCGGGCGCTGCTAATACCAGCTTTATCAATTGTTGCTCGACGAAGAATTGAATGGGAACTTAATCCAAACCGTTTTTATTGAATCTTCGGCACGGGGTACGCGAACGGTCCGTTAAATTTACGGCGTTGTCCGTGTGACGGCATGTAATTACGTGGCCGGCATCCGAGACGAAGAGACTGAACTCTTTGTTTCCAAGTACGAAGAAACGTTGAGACGCAGCGAGCGGCGCGAAATTTAGTGCGCGTTTAATGCGGCCGCCGGCTAAAATTAAAAAAATGCTTTACATTGTAATGGAACCTTAATATCAATTTATGAGGAGCGAACTAGGATGGCATAATCTCTAGTTATACTACCGCACACGGTCTACCTAAGGGGCTTACAGTTGCCTCACTTTATTACTGATATATGCGTGTACACGATCAGGCTATTGTTAGCGCTGTTATAGGCAGGCCGAACAGTTTCCGTAAGCATGTGCTAACTACACTTCATCCATTTTACCTAACCGAACGCGATACCACGGAAAACCCCTGATATTTATTCCTGCCATCGCCCGTGGTTTTAACGGTGTTACGGTTCGCTGCGAGACGCTAAAGCTTTTTAATGCTTCTTAATGGCGTTCTGTTCTCGTGCTTGTTGTGCGACTACTCGGTAATGTTAGCATTGAATTCCGATGGTGAAATGGAATCGAGCCGGTAATGATACAAAGCTGCTTATTCATCGGTGCGTAGCGTCGGTTATTTCTTATTTCGCGACGCGAGAGGAAGAACGAGCGTAATATGTCGTCGCCGCGTGTAAGATAATATTTTAAAAACACCTCGTGCCTCTCCCCTTTGTGCATTTATCGCGAATGGAAAAGCATTCTATCGAGCGCACACATCGGGCGTTTCATGCCCGGTGATAATACCTGGCTAATTCGAAAGCATCGATCGCCTTTTAATATCGCGAATGGTCACGCGAAGATACTAATATGAACATAATCCCGGCTGCTGTGTGACGGCAGCTTCGCACGAAATTAAAAATAAACCGAGCCGTGTTTTTCGTGCGGCGACACCCTCATAATATAAAGCCCAGCGCAACGACACGACACGTATTCAAGTTTTAACAGAAGGCACAATTGCGAACAATGGAATTACATATCTCGCCTCTGGTTAGTACTACATTGCACGTGCGGGACACATACATTTACATTGTTAATAGATACGCTATATGGCGAAGCGCGTATATACGCAGTAATTTCTCCTCCTAAATTTGCGATTCCATTTTAGTTATTCTTTCTCATGCGTGACTTGTTAAATATAGGCCACATTTCGATTCGCGATGATGCAGACACGAAAGTAATAACGAAAGAAATTATCTGAAGAAAGCAATTATCTAAAAGCTTTTATTCAGTAGGCTAATCGATTAGTGTATATTAGCAATTGATATCTCGTTAATACATTATAAAATCGAGTGAACATCTCTGGGTAGAAAGAATGTATAATTCATGTATAATCCGATGAAATGGTATAAGTATATATGCTACTTGTGACATACTCTATGTTATTATGAATTTTTCAAATAACGATTTATTTTGAGCGAAATTACTCCCGCGAAAATGTATAAATTTTCTCTAAAGAAGATATTAAAACTTGCCACTGAATAATTTGTGCTGATGCTATCATCGCGAAATGTAATCTCGAAACCACGCTTTTAGATATTGAACAATTTATATTTCACAGACGAAAGACTTAGCGAAGACCTTCATATTGAAGCTGGCATCTGTGCATACGACGTAAAACCCGAATTTTATTCGTACTCTGGCGGGTTCAGTCATATACATACATATACTGAATAAACTACACGTGTATCTCTATATATATTACATATGTATATATATAGAAATAGCATATACATGTACATACGGATACATAACATCTACATAACTTTTCTTCAAAGAAAGCACTGCTAGAGAACCCGTATTAGAATTTTTCTATATGTGTATTTTACATGTATATAAGTAATATCACATATTGCCAGCAAAAGGGTTACATCAATTTAACAAGAACGAGACAAGAATCATTAGTAGTTCTATGCCGATTTCTCTGTTTTGCTATCTTATCAATCATCCAAGCAAGACGGGAAGGTGCACAAAAGAGAGCAATAGAATTCACTTTTACGTATTCGCAATAATTATCAATTCGCCGTAAGCGCGACGTAAAACCTTCGAGGACAATACGGGATATTCTTATTTCAACTAATTCCAATTACACAGCACGCTCCGCTCGCTCGCTACTTTCTCATGTTCAGAGTAAATGGCGGAAAGAGAACGCGGAGAAACGGTCTGAAATTGCTGGAGGGTTGGCGTGCAGATAAAAATGTCACACTTGTATCTCCGGGGAGTAAGTGAACCCGCGAATAACCAAGTGAGATGTAGATAGAAGGTACGTAGGAATAGCAGGGAACCCTGCGTGTTGCTCAAGAAAACGGTACACGTTCTTTGCGTCAGCATTCACATCAGTGTTAGCTTTTATCCTTCATCCATCTCGGAGCATGGTCTTTCATGACCTTTTGATCCAGCTGTTATTTGCAAAAATGCAAACGGGTTCCTTCGTCTCGGTTGCAGCCTCGCTGTTATCAGATCGTATTCTTTTTCCAGTTAATCAAACCCGTCTGACATTTGATTCCTTTTGACTGGAGAAATTAGGAGAACGACCTACTTGCTTACAACAAATTGTATAAATTGACGTCTTATGAGTTCGGTAACTATTATCTGGTGTGTTAGATTTCCAGAATTATTTTATTTTATTTCATATTAAAATTGTTTTAAAAATTATATCGACAAAGCGCAGGAATATTTAAGAACACTTTTTAATGACGTAATAAGTAAATCACAAAATATCTCCTCGCTAGAGATTTTGCTTGCTTCCATCAATAATTGCGCCCGTTTAACGACGTCTCGTTAGCGGTGGACATCTTCTTTCCCATCGTTTTACTCTTTTACGTTTCGACCATTAAAATTCCTATCTATCATATAAAAAGTCTTTCCTAAAAATTTATATGATTGAGTAATTCTGTGTACCGTTTGAATTATAATTATAATTGTTGTATAATAAGTAATGTGTGTGTAATATGGCGCCCTTATTAAAATCTAAAGTGTATATTCGCAATGGATGAGTTTTAACTAGTAAAGTTAGAATCTACATAGTGCTCGAAGTAGAACTAATTCCAAAATCGAAGTTTAGCAGTTCGTGAGAGATTCATTAAAATAAACTATCTCAGGATATTAATACGACATTATTGCGGTTCGCGTAGCAACTTTGATACGTATAACTTGGAGCGTGTATTAATTAAGGACATTATGCACCATCTAATAATAATCTCCATGAGAATATGTAATATAAAATAAGAACAATTTCGTATAACTTACTGTTCTCGTTAAACGTGATATTTTCGCGTCCAGCGATGATATATATTACACTCCGTGTATTTGTCGATCCTAATTACGATTCAACGATAACTTGCGCGAAAGAAGGAGACAGGTTGTAAAAATTGTGCGAAAGAAAACGCAGACGGAAAGCGTACGCGAAAGAAACAGGCACGAAGCTAACGTAGGAGCTTTCATGTCGAACGTTTCCACGCTCGCTTGGCTTTCGAAGAAGCTGAATCGCGTGTCAGAAACGTGCCCCTCGCCTCGCCACCACTTTTCACCTACGTAATCCCGTGTACGGTTATACCACCCACGAGTATGCCTCCTATCAGGTGTATTACTGTTCGTGAAAGGTATAATTATCGATAATACCCGAGAAACTAGATACCATCGTACACGTTAGTCTTAAAGAGCTTTTCAATTTTTACTTGCGTAAAATATAGAGCACGATAATAATGCCAGCTTAACGTGAACGCTGAAATCATAGAGAATATCTTTTAGTGCTTTCATAGACATTAAAATCTGTAACGATTTATATATAGTACTTCTTAAATATGATATTATTTTAATCTCTCTCTCTCTCTCTCTCTCTCTCCCCCCCCCCTCTCTCTCTCATTATCAACCTTATTGAAATCTTATGAAATATTGAAATGATGATTTTTTATTAACTCAATTTTCAAATGACATTTTTAAGATTCTAAAACTGACGCGTCAATTTATATAAAAGTATGAAATTAATTTAATTATAGAAATTAATTTAAAAATAGTATTACTTAATACTTTTTCAATGATGAAAAATAATGCAATAAATACCTATGCTTATACTATATATGAATTATAATTTTAAATACCGACAATAAAACATCGCTTTTCATAATACACTATTCTGAGTACGAATTCTAGCCTATAAATGCGCAAAGTGCAACGATTGTGTAGTTATTTCATAGAGATATCCTCTGGAGACCTTTAATATAAACTGATTAACTATCGCTCGACAGGCCATTTATAACAAGCGCAATAATATTGCAGCCAGTCAGAGTCTCGTATCGAATGCGCTGCCTATTGCCAGGTACGATCACGTCCCAATATCTCCTTCGGTCTCGTAACACGTGTGGTTAATTACGCGGAGAGTGGTGTAACATCTCGCATAACATAGCGACTGTGTAATAACTTATTTGTCACTGTTATTGAAAACAACACTTTATCGCTTTTTTTAAATGTTGTAGCAGTTTAATGTACGTTTGAATAACATTTTTTACACCATGAGCATCCTGTTTTACTCGTAATTGATATTTATTTGTCACTGTTATTGAAAACAACACTTTATTGTTTGTTTATATTGTAGCAGTTTAATGTATGTTTGAATAATTAGATCAATAATATATTTATATGCGCAGTTTCTAATTTGGACGCGAATGGTCAACATTTCTTACGCCATAAGCATCTTGTTTTATACGTAATCGATATTTAAATCCAACACGGATTTCATCCATATTATAAAAGTTCGACTAAACTCGTTACGCGCGCAAACTCATAATCTCATTACAAATGACGGAAAATTTTCCGCGTTTATTCCTTTCATCGCGATATGAATTTTAAAATTATTTCACTAGTACCGTATTACTCACGACCTTGATATCATTATGCAGGCTCATTTTCTCGTCGGATTAATTACGTGCGTCCGCTCGCGAGCCAGTTTATATGCGGAAACGGCAGATCTGTTGGAGATCAATCGCAAGTTCGCATACCTGCGGTCACTCGGTTCAATTACAGAGAATTCCGTGTGTAAATGGCTCTTATCGGATTATATCGAATCAGACAAGCTCGGCAATTATTTTAATGCAATTTATATTTGGACCATATTCGCACTGCAGTATGAAATTTATCAGATCACTTAACATATTTATAAATCCTTGAGGTGTTCATAAAATGTTTTTAAATAACAATGTCGTATGAGATTACGTTGAAAATTTTTCGCACATATCCGTCATAGCGTAGATGCCTCCGCGAAGCTTATGATTCACCGAATTCTATTTATAATTTGGTTCGCATGGAGCTATTTAGAGTGACGCAATCGTCATAACTTCTCACGTAAAGCGTATTATGCGAATGCTAAAAATATTCTTTTTTTAAATAGTTTCCACCGCGGCCGACCTTTGCTATACCGACCGTAGCGTGTTAGCCGATGGTTAACGCATACCCATATCTCAATAACGTATCTGACGAGCGCAGGGTTCTATTCTTGGGAACTTTGCATTCGTAGATAGAAAGCAAAAGAAACTGCGATTGTGCATAAAAAATTACTTTTGGAAACATATATTCAGCTTTACTTACAGATATCAGTTAAAAGATAATAACTATTTGTTGGAGAAAAATAACGCGGTTGCTTCAAATACCAGGATATGATTAATTAAAAGCTCTATGCTAGAGTGCACAGACTACTGAACTGGATTAGAGCTGTACGTTGTACTACCATTGCATGCTGGCGTTGCATGCCATACGTAACATTGTAAGAAGCCGGCAACATTAAAAATAGCTGCTCAATGGAGATTATGTTGGGCTAATCGTTCATCATAATTTCATTTACCTGCACTTCCTAACGATACTGTAGATATACACACAAATACGAAAATACTTAGGTATTTTAAGACAACAATTTTTAGAAATTTTACAGCCGGACCAACTCGTAATTACTGAAACGAATCTCTTTTAAATCTCGATTGCACCGTTAGATTAATATGCGCTCCGTGCCGATTCCGTGGGAAACTAAACCGTCGTTCGAACTAAAAAATGCATTAAAGATATTTTTAGCCGATAGTAACGGTATTAGTTATACATTCAGCAGCGAGGAATGCCGCGCAGTAGCATGCAAGTAGAGCAACCCGCAAGATTCCGCTGTTCGGCACTCCATTTGTTTCGCTATAGATCGTTGGATAAGGTTTCGTTGTATGTTGCGGCTTTATTCACCAGTCAAGCGATATACACTTTTCTAGCTGTCCCACATCGGCGATGGAAGGGGTCGCCGAAATACATTGTGCTTCCCCACGTAGCTGTGCATACGAACGTTTTGTCACATTCTAGCACGGTGCAAGGACGTGACACAATTCCTGGGTAACGTCGTTCTCACCACCGAGCCCGGTATATTCCTCCGTCGGGCGTAAAAACATTTTTCTTCCTGTCGATAGGTTTTAATGAAAACGTTGCAAAAGCGCAATAACGAGATTACTGTACATCCAATTATCATTCGCGAAGCACGCAGTCAGGATTACAGAAGAACGGTGTGCGTGAACACATGCACGAACCTATATATACATATTTATGCGCATGCATGAAAATGACGAACGATTTGCTAGAATCAACTAAATATACACGTTATTTGATCACGTTGTAATAGCAGTTTGGCCGTCTTTTCTGTTAAAGTCTTCGTGATTCTGTACTTCGCTGTAGTTGTAATTATAATTATAACAAAGATTAAGAACTTAACTCATAACGTCAAACCTTATTACGTAATCCTTTTAATTTTAAAATCTGTATAGCTTATTATATTATTATAACGAAATTATAAAATCTTATTCCAGTATCATACAATTAAGTTAAAAAAAGAGAAGAAACGATGAGTTTAATGGAACATGAAGATAATTGACAAACAATTTGCGATGATAAGCTGTACTAATAAAATCATTAGACAAATATATTATTTGTTGTGCTGCGCAACAGAACAGCACTGGCATGCGATTTCCACACGGCTAATCCTGCTACGATCGGTAGTAAACGTCTTCCTGTCGGATGTAACATATTTCTTCCGCAGTGGCATTAACTCGCAGCAGCGAGGAAGTCACGTTCGGCAGGACGCAACCGAGACAAAACTCGTCTGTCCGACTACCTCGGCAGGTAGTCTCCTCTGGCGTTTCACTATTGATTCCCGTTGAGGCGCGGGGATGAAGTCTAGGGACTCGGTCGCGGGGGAGTGCAGGATAGGGTAGCGTGGCAGAGTGGATGGTAGCAGTGCCGCGGGGGTGAGAAGAGAACGGGCCGCGGGAGGAACTCGAAGTAGGGTAGCAAGGGAGACAGGCGGTCGCAGAAGCGCAAGAGAAGCTCGGTCGCCCCAGTTGCCGCCACTAATGTCTCCTCATACTAACTACCTTCTTATCCTCTCTCCATTCTGTGCCCAGCTCAAGCCGGATGGGAGAGAAAGAGAGAAAGATATATATATATGTACACAAAGGGCAGAGGGACAGGCGCAGAAGAAAGACAAGGAAAACCCGACGGGCTGAGCGGAGAAAACCTGCAGCAGTTAAGATAAAATAGCTCGGTAGAGAGTGGACACTTTTGTCTCGGGGCGCGGGCAGATTTTTCTTTTGGCCGTAGCACGATAGGACCCCGCACGTATCACCGCCAGCGGTGGGATCCGCGGGCGCTGTTTATGAACGCCGATTGCCAAGGTTGGTTAATTCCCAAGGAAAAATAGCGCAGCCGCTGCGCGAGTCGCCAGGGACTTCTTTCGCTGTTCGCGAAAAGGGAGACGGCGCCTGGTAGCGGCGTCTCGCAGGATGAGAAAAACAGCTGCATGATGAAGATTGGTTGAGCCCGGATAATCAGCCGGGCGATCTCTCTCCCGCTTCTCCATCCCTTCTATTTTTTTCATTCTTGTACAAGGTAGCTCGGTATAGCTGCGAGATTCATTCGAGTGGCAAATTGGGCCGTTTTACCGCGTGGATGATTCTGTAATCTCTATCGCCAAGGTGAGCGATAATAAGCGCAGATAATAATCCCGGCGCTCGAATGGCAGGATTTTTATAGCAAGATGCGGAGAATACTCGCGGAAATATCGAGGTACAAAGAAAACAACAGCGTGAAAGAGACACCGAATATAAAAATAACTTTTATTTCTTCTCACGCCAGAGTGCTAAGTGTATATTATTGGCATTAATATATATTATTAGCATCAATATATTATATATATTTATATTTATAAAAATTATGAAAATAAAATTTAATTCAATAAAATTAGAGTAGATTTATCGCAACGAACTTCAGTACACTTCTTTTTACCTAAAGAAAAAGTTTTCAATCCTCTTTTCTAAGGATTTCGTTTTTCTGATTTCACTTAATACATGGCAGAGCTTGTTGAAAAGACGACAAACCTTTTGCGCAAAATATGATTATATTGGATTAAGTACTATGAAAATACTAGACATTTCAAACAAATCAGATCTCTGACGGATAATTTTGTAGATCAGAATTGACTTTGCAGTAACAATTGATGAATGCATTGCAGCATACAACCGTTGATATCGTTATCACAATCCGATTGGCGGATTATTAATCCAAGTATTTTTCAGATTTATCTCTCGCGGAATATAAAATAAAATTATCGGACGCAGTTGCAACTGGAATCGTATTCATTTTCAGCATGACGGCAAAATAGCGCTTGCATCGACAAAGCCGATGGGATACGCTTTGCATTGTGCGGGAATTTTTCGATATTCGCTTCGAAGTTTCTGTATGGAAATTAGTTATGTTATTCCCGCGAGATCACAAATAGCGTGTAGAATATGAAGAAAATATAACCGAAGAACATTCGCGCCAGTAATTCCTCGAAAGTTATAATTACGAGCGGCGTCGCGCGGAATTTGACTGACATCACGAAATTATTTATATAGAATAGAATAAATTGAATAAATTGCTGTTGTGTGACTTACGGATTTGTAACCAATCGCGAGATTAATTCCAATATTCGTTTTGCGTCCGTATGGTTTCATCGAGTGCAAATCGCTCTACAAATTGGACTTGCGTAATCATTCCGCTGTATAAATTATTTATGACATAATATATTTCAGGGGTGGTATTAACTCGGTATATATCAACGAGACTGCGCACGTCACGTCTGAACTGGCACATTGTTTTGCGCTACGTGATTCTGTTTAAACGCGGTATAATTGATTTGCACATTGACCAAGCTGTTGCACCAAAACAACGACCTATTTTCAGACATAATGCGTACCCTATAGGCATCAACGGATTTCACACAGGTAGCTCTTATGTCTTATGGCTATTTTCGTGTGGTAAACTCCAGCAATTAATCATCCTCGTTTCACTGAACCATAGTCGCGTGATAGTCCGTAAAATCTTAGTTAACGTTTAATGCAGTTAAGTACAAAGTTTATAACTTTGTATTTAAATGCAGAAACGCTTGTGATGCAGATACATTAATCTGCATATCTTCGTAAATATTACGCGAATTATTTCGATGATTAAAATCTCAATTAAGGTAATTTAATCATAACGTTCGCACAATTAGCTAGAATGTTTGCATGTTAACAGATAGATTAGTAATTTAGGTTCCGTCAAGAGCGAGAATTTGCTTTGTCAACCCTATTCAAAATATGTTCGATTATATCTTTGCGAGAAGTACTTACTAAAAGAGATACATTTATTTATATAAAACTTTGTAAACACCAAACGCGAAATTTCTTATCATCTAAATAAATTCCATGCATTTATGCAAATGATCTAATTACATATTCACAAGTTCTATTATACATTTTGTAAAGGTCATATTTATGTGCAGGAAACATTGTTACATTTTAACAAACGACCTGTAAAATTCTCCAATGCTGAACTGATTGCATTTGATGCACGTATCGCGTCAGTTATTGTGTCATGACCAGGACAAGGACGCGTCCTAGTCTTACTTAGCGAGACATCTAAACTGGAAAACAAGGGCGGTACTATAAAAAATGGATACTCTATTATTTCATCATTGATTCTATCGATCGCGTAAAGGTCATTGTCACGAGAAAAAAATTATCGTCCGTGAGAAGAATTATCGTTCAATATTCTCTGGAAGTGAGGCCATTCCTTTGAATAACCAGTAACAATGCAATGTTTTTCATTCTTTATATATTGACATCGTAATCATTACTCTATTACATGAAGCAAATAATCGTTTGTCGTACGGATTTACGTGTTAAGCGTTGCAATCATTTTGTCATTTACAGTAGCGACAGCAGTTTTCATCGAAAATATGCCATTGCGACGACCATTACTTATCGTATCAACCGATTAATTAATAATTTGTTTGTACTTAGGCCCGTCATATCTAAAGCAGGACAGAAACAATTACCTTAGCGCGACGATTCGTAATGTGGTAATTAACTCGGTACTATCCAATATCCGACAGGGTATAAACGGGCGACGTGACGGCAAATCGAAAATTGTTACCAAAACTATATGTGACATAGAACGTAGAGGCGACAACATATTGTATCGACCGACGCTGAGAATCACGCTTGATTTGACGCGGCGCAGCGTCCCGATGGATCGATAGCGGGGTAATCTACCAGGACACACAAGGATCGGGACCTTTACAGGTCCAATTAACAAACAAACCAATTTAATTAGCATTATCAATGCAATTTCCGTACTGGCATCGGAACTAATATTGGAGGCGGCGGAGTCCACCGATGTACGTACGTAATGTACACGATATTGGTTCGAGCGAGAGGCGACGACGAACGGACGGGCCATGTAGTAATTCTGTAATATTGTGGGTGACGGTGGTTAGCCTTAGGGGATGGGCAAACAATGACATCCGACCAACGCGGCTCGATTGTTACGCCGCCGTCGCCGCGTCGGTGTTGTGAATGACGATAATGTAAATACATTATAGAATTATTTACTCGGCATTTTGCAAATTATATGTATGCTCCGGAGATTTGTGAGAGAAAGAAGCAACAATGCGATTAACATTGATAGATACCATTAATCGTAATTAAATGTCTTTGAACAGCGTTGTTTAATCGCTCGCCGCATGTTGTTCTACGCTGTATAAATGAGATGTTCTACGCTGTGTAAATGAGAACGTGGATTTAACAGTTACGTTAAACTAACGTTTGGTGCCACATTATACATAAATAATAAGCGATTAGGACGTGTTACGTATGAGACCGGTTTACACGCATCAATATAGAATACAATGTTTACTACGTTTATAATAACGTATGAATATCATATAATATCATATCTGCATAACGTTATGATATTAGACAGATTTACATAGAAATTTCATAAGTTATTGTAGCATTCGTAGAAATTATTCAGCGATGTAAAATGGCTATTAACTTCTATCGAATACGTAATCAGCCTTACCACTGAATAATTTAAATATATGAACACGTTTACGACTAAACGAACAAGCGGTCGCGCGGTTGTTCGAAAAAGCGAGCATCACGGGGATGAAAATACGTGTGCCACAAATAGTAAATTTTACGCGTCCAAACTCAAGCTACCACTCGTAATTATAGAAAATCGTTAAGCCGCCATTATTTATTGACTAAGCTGTTAATGGATCAATAGCATTTAATTTTTCCTATTATAGTTTACCACGCTGACGGCGATACGTAAACTGCCAACATTAAAACGTGTGCATGTCGCTTGCACACGTATTGCCGGAAATGGGAGTGGTAGCAGCCCCGTAATACAGCACAAACATTTGCGTTGTTTCATACTGTCCCTCATATTTGTCAGGAACTATCGTTAAACGACGATGTCTAATTTACTACGCATTAACCCCGCACGGTCTCCCCATAATGATCCACTAAGAGGATTCTGTTACTCTCTCTGGAAGTATTGATTTCAACATCGTCCTTTTAAAGACGAGAATATACGCTACACGTTACGAGAGTTATAACATTAATCAAAGAGAGATAAGATAATTATTGTTACACGCGTAATTTAAATTTTACGAAAATCTGAAAAATTTCATTGATAAAATAATCTTTTTAAAGAAAAGAATATGAAAGTATGATTACCATGTTATTTTTTAAAAAAATGAGGAAATATATGCATGACATTACAGTCGAATAAAGTAAATTTGCTTGGTCGTTGCGCGCATTCATTGAACATATTCAAAGGTTTAACCAAATTTTTTTACTTATACGAAAGAAGAGAGCAGAACTGAGCGCCATTTTAATTTCCTTTCGGTCTGCAGATTTGTTACGGATTCGCCTTTTGTTCGCCAGCTGCTTCTGTGATATTTCCGCGCATATTATTCTATATCCCCATTTCTATATAGAATCATCTCATGATATAATTACTAGGTATTACAAATTGGATCACCATGCTATTTATAACGTGAAATTAAAAATAATGCATTATTTAATAAATAATATTTCCGCTTCAGTTGCGAGTCATCTAATTCAGGCTACCGCGTTATCTTCGTAGATTATGCATTCTCCTATGATATTGGATGAGGCCAGGAGAGCCGACGTTTAAATTGGGTCGACACGATCCAGGGATTTCAATATTCACACTGCGGTTAAAGATCGGGACTAATCCAAATGCGATCCAGATGCATTACGGAGGAGAAATCGCCGTGCAGGCTAGGAACGTAAATGTTTGTCTGGGACTCTGCACCGGTCGTACACTAGGATGCACGCGTCTTAAGCGACGAAAGGGCTGAATGTCTGAGAGCGCGGTAACTAATACATAATCCCGACGTCACCCGATCACACGAGGGGGACTACTTGTAGCCGATCAAATCCCGTTAAGTCGCCTGCGATAAAACTGACGCGCGCAATTGAATGGTGCAAGCAGTTGCGTGACCGACGCGACGGTGAATTACTGTCGTTCGAGCGTCATGAAACATACGTGCAATTTATCGTCATAATGACGATAAATGACATGACGCCGATAATCCTTTTCGGCGATTTCGCCGAGTTCCGAAGTTCATCCTTGCCGGAGCGGCTGGCTGCAGTTCACAACTTCGCGTTTCCAAATTCGCAAACCGTCGTAAATAAGCACGCTTATCTCGTCAAGTGTCGTCGCCAAACTCAGTACGCTTCTCATTTCCATGCGAATTATGGCATCGTCAAACCGAGTTTGTCCGCTTGTTGAGACGGGGCATAACGGCTCGGATGGCGTCGTATCGCGAATACCAAGCCCCGAGTACCAAGGATAATGGGCCCGCGGGAACTTTGTGTGTATGTCGCTAAATGGAGTGGATTAAGATATTGACGAGCGTTACAGCAATATATTTCTATCTTTTCGCATTGCATTATCCGCGCGCCCTTTACATTTGTACCGCGTCGCTTCGCTTCCGCCAACGTCAAGGCGCGTTAGCAGGAAACACGGGTGAAATTTCCTCTCGCAAGACGCGAGCAAATACGTTTCTTCGCCGTCGTACAGACGAGATATTAAGTTGTTGAGACGAAAGTTGAGGGCTTTATAGAACCCGTAAGACTCATCAATTTCCCGGTATTTCCGATCGGTCAATCCTGCAGAGACAGCAACATCATTGCGCTGCAATCCCATTGACGGTGAAGAATGAAAACTCCGTTTAACAATATCGCTTATTCAGGCGCGTCGGCACCGGTGCAGACTTTCTTCGCCCGTGGCGAGATGATCGATTGCATTCGCGCGCATAGGTCCCGCAGTCAAAACTGCACCCGCGCTGGCGATCAATATACCCCGTGGCCCGCGTTGTGTCTTGCGTTCCGCGTGACTTCCCGTCTACTTGAAAACAACGTCGCGCCAAAGTTCGCGATGCCAACGAGCGACGTTCGCGCTGCGGCGCGATGTGAACCTCCGGCCGCGCTTTAGATTACGTCATAAAACACGACGGGGAACGAGGAGAACGGGGCCTGGCCGTATCAAGGTTACACTTTCAGCGACGTACATTGAGAGCATATTTTACGGAATCGGTGTACGCGCGTTGCCTCTTTCGCGGCTGTATATTCTCCATTCATTTCGTCGCGCGCTGCGTCGCCCCGGTCCGGTCGTACTTCGCGAGCAAAAGTTTCCGCTTATTCGTTCGTCGAAACAGGCGCGTAATTTCGTTAGAGAACACGCTGCGTCGGCGGTTTCACCTCGTTATATACGAAAACTTTTCGCGGTCCTGTATGAAAAAGGGTATAGGCGGCGCGGAACAGCCGAGCAACAGCTGCAACGACGCGGCCCGCTCGCCCGCAATAATTTTCATTTCGTGCGATTATTCGCGAATTGTTCACGGTATACCGCGACCGCGCGCGCACGATAACGACAAAAGAGTTTCTTGCCGGCGGCTGTGGCCCTATTTGTTACCATTTGGCTCGTAACGCCCTGACAAGGCATAAATTTTCCTTTCATCCGATACGTCAGTTAGCGGATCGCTGTGCGCGCACGGTAACGCGTGCGAGACCGTGCGTGCGTGACTAACCACGCCACCAGATATATCTCGACCGCCGCGAGGAAAGATATGTACGAGCGTGTGGTGTGTGTGAGAGAGAGAGAGAGAGGAGGGGGAGGCAGCAGGTTGCAACAAATTGCCAATCTCAACCACGGTAACCAACTGCTAAGAGTTTACCCGAGTTGCATCAACATTCCTTCCCGCAACAATTTCGCTATTTCAGATATGGACTCGATGTTTCTCTTTCAGCGATTCGCACTTGCCGCAAAGAGTATAGCCGCGGCAAGTACGTAAGTGCGTAATGCAAAATGGAACAACCGTGATTTCAAAGTCTGTCGTTGATATAATTAACTATATATATCAACGGTAATTGATATATAGTTAGAAAATGTAACTGCCGACCCTAATTGGATGTTTTATAATTCAGCACAGACTATATCGATCACGTCGTTTTTGAGTGCCGCTCTTCCGTCACTTGAGGCGGAGCATCAAGCATCTTATAAATACTTTCGATTAAAATTTCATTTAGACGTATATTTGCAATCTTTATATAACATTGTACCTGCTGCTCGTCCTATCACAATATAAGAATAATTATGCGCTATCGTTTGCCAGTTCTAAAATTCGATGTGACCCAATATATTTATACTGCGTTCTCGTAACGTGATACACTTTTTTGTTAGCCAAGAACGTTCATGTACAAGTTCTTCCAAAAGTCAACTCTATCTTTTAGTAAGCCTTTTTCCATTTTTAACTCTTGATTTATATCCATATAATTATCTTCTGCACCTTTTGGCTCCCAATCCACATTCACATACTCATTCATGTTTGAGGTAGGATTTCTGAAAATATGTCAAATAGTTTCTCCGTTCTCGTTTTGTACCTGCCATTAATCTAGTACTCAATAATCAATATTCAGACATACCCATCTTTTGCAAAATTCGCCAATAACGTGGTATAAATGCGCACCATCTTCTCCGCGGGGGAATCTGGTTGTGGCACATTTTTCAACGCGTCCGAATAGAATTCATAAGTCAAATCGTCACCATGGGCAGCGCCTAATTGAACGAGATAAAAGTTATGAACAAATGCAATTTATTAAAATATGATATCGCATTCCCCCTTCCGCCGCATGATGAGTACATCGCAATACAGAGCGAATATAAATTTCCTAACGGAAACTCATAACTCGTAACTCACCGTCTTCCACTTGGACCAAAGATTTTATCATACCAAACGGAGCTTCGTAAGAGAATATGTACTGGTAAATTGGAGATGAAATTCGGGAGCTTAATACCTCTAAACTGAGTGCGATCCCGGCGTCAAACATGACATCGTCCAACATCTAAAATGCACAAACAGCTTTAATATGTACATCGTTAAACTTATGCGCTGCTTACACGAAGTTTCACGATAGCGGGACGATATTAACGTTAAGTACTCACCATCGTAAACTCTTTCGTGGTTTCCGTGGAGATCAACTTATCCCCGAAGTAGTAGCTCTTCAAGCTTTCACCTAGTTGGTTCTTCTGCCCGGCATCAGTTATATTCAAGTCGTTCGGCAGGAAATTCTCGAAGTGCTCATTTATCTGGTCGATATTACCGAGCATCACTGGAAACAAATGTTTTGATATCGTTTACATGACGCCGAGCATGTAACTTCCGCGTAATATCGTATCGATGATTACTCTGAACATAGAAGGCGGACTCATCGGCCGTAAATCCGGCCATAACGGGCACGTCGGCAATTTTTCCGGATTTCAAAAGCGTCCAGGGATCGGCCGGCAGAAATATCTCTTGTCCTATGTCAGCTTCAACCGATGGAATAAACGCTTCGATGCGACCGTTTATAGCAGTCTGCAATCGAAATGATTATCGGCGCTCAATACTCGTTAACGTAATGTCTGCTTCGGGTACGTGCTTGTGCCGTAAACTTCAGTTAATGTTAACGCTATCCCTCGTGCGTGCAACAAGAAAATAATACGTTCAATTAATGAAATACCTGCTTAAGGAACGGTAAATCATCGCTGGCCGCAATTAATTCCTTTGGAGATAATTCCGCGAGTCTGGCAACCAGCTCAGCAGAATCATCAGTCTCAATATCGAGCTTCTCGCCCAATTTGAAGGCTGTCTCTCTGGCATCGTAAGATATCGCCCATGTATTCACCGCGCTTCCGCTTTGCGAGATAACTTTATTGAACAGACCTGTGGAGCGGTAAATCGTGTTGTACACATTTCATGCTGATGTGAAAACGACAAAAGTTTACTTCTATCAAGTAATCAAGTAAATCGCACATCTCACCATCAGACATAGGAGACATCATGTGAAACTGTACGGAACTTCCACCCGCATCCTCACCAAAGATCGTAACTCGGTTGGGACAGCCACCAAAGTAATGTACGTTGTCCTTGACCCATTTCAGCGCCATTACCTGATCCTTCAGCCCAGCGTTGCCAGGCGCATTTTCGTCTCCAGTATTTAAAAATCCTGTAATCCAATAACGGTGAGAAGTAATTATATGCTTTAAATTTTAATGATATAGAAATTATTTAAACGGAGTGTCCGACAAAAACACTGAACGATTGTCGAAGCAACTTTACTTACCAATTACGCCTAGTCTATAATTAAGCGTCACAAGAACAACGTCTTGCTCGATTAAAAAGTCGGGGCCAAAGAATACGTCGTCTCCGAGACCATGATTGAAACCACCGCCATGGAACCATACCATAACAGCTTTACAAGCTTCTTTGTTCAATACCGGAGTATAAACGTTAAGAAAAAGACAATCTTCCTCGCCAACTATATCTTGTTGTATCATGCAGAAGAAAGGACACGTCGCACGATGGTAAGTCGCATCGTACGTGCCTTCCCAGGCCTCAGCTGGCTCTGGCATCTCAAAAATAAGAATTAACTCGAAATATTAATTTATTAGTCTCCTAAATACTTCAATTCGTATTTTAAATGTAGAATTAATTTATTTTAAAAAATATATACATGTGCAATGCATGTATGCATCTGGTAATCAACTTACCTGGAATTTATTAAGGCCAACATTGGGCTTCGCATAAGGTATCCCTTTAAAGCTGTAGTATGCCTTGTTCTGTACTACGGTATAGGTCTTTAGACCCTTTAGAAATCCCTGAGGAATTTCTAATTGAACATCTTGCTCGGCTCTGGTCCACGCGACCACAAACGCACAAAACACGAGCTTGATGGACCACATTTTAACATTGCGAAAAGATCGCATCGTTGTCCATCTTTTATAGCTTCAGAAAACACATTGACGATCAAAAGAGCGGGTTATAACGGACTATATTTACGCAATTACTACTCAGGGAATATAATAGCGCGAACAGGTTACCCGTAGAGCAATTTACGAGATGCCTCCATAATCTCGCGTGTCAACTATAACCGCGCAACATCGGGTTTTCAGGTAGAATTGTTAGGTCGGATTTCCTCAGTTTATCTTTAGCCTCGATACATAATCTTCATTAGAGGTTCATAATGTGCTTCCTGAAATTTATTGTAATCCGCAATAAGGTACATCATACAAACTACATGGCTTTTCAAGAACCATAGATAAAAGAGATAAATTGCTCTTTGTTATCTCCTGTAATATGCGCAGGTACGATGCAGGTTTAGCAAATTTTTCATCCATAATCAGCGATGTATTTATTACGTAATGATAAATGTAATTCTAAATAATCACTCACACATCATATTTGTTAAACAGCATGACTGCATTAACGTGCGTTTTAAGGAATAGATTTAGGAAGATATGTACAATTCTGACGAGTTATATTCACATTCATTAATCATGAATCGTTATTATTATAAACTATCATCATAAGCCAGTAAAATCGAATTTTCCATGCAATGAGATTTCTGCATCTACGTATTAAATCTGAAGGCACTGGTAAAAGCAAAATTTATGAAATCTTTATTTAAAAATTGTTCATAGAAAATACCTGATGAATTAACGAAAAATATTCTTAGAAAATGACTTTACAGTAACAAAAAATAATTATTTTATAAGAACTTTATTTATTTTAAGCACAATTAATTGGTTCAACTTTCTATTGATAATGTTATATAATAACATTATGCTCGAACATATTAGAAACGTTCATAAATTCGCAACATTATTGCTGTGACGAAAAATTTCAAGTGGAATTTTAAGGCAGAGCGCATAAAGTGCACTCGGAATGAATAAATTTCTATAATTTACTTTTACATTCGCACAAATAGAAAAGCAGATGTAAAGAGAAGAAATGAGGCGAGCACAGCTGCACAAACTAAGTAGAATGAATTTGAATGGTATGCCATAATGATTAAGGCCATGTACTTGATGCGAACTTCACGAGTTAAGCGGTAATTAAGGTCGAGTTAAAAGAGAATTGCTTTAAATTTCTTTAATATTTACGATATGAAGTTGCATTAGTATACGGATTTATAATTCAAAATCGTCGCGATAGATATTTCAGACAGATATTTTATATGTACCAATTGAAATATTAAAGGATATTGCCTATTTTCATTTCAAACTGATCTTAAAATAGAAAAAGCATTTTTTTTTAATCCAGTAAAATTAATATTTATTTCCCAATACTTAGTCATGAGTAGCAACGTTTATTTCACGATAAATCAACATTTGGAAACGGTGCCGACAGACGATGCAATCGAAAAAATATGAAATCGAAGTAAATCTCGTGCACGTGATTTTTCGCTTTAACGAACGATCCGACGGTTTCTGACAATCTGTTCGCCGTGCTCGGGAGAAGGAAGATACGTTCCGTGAGCAATTGCAGCCGTCCACCCAGCGTTCCCCCGAGTGAGCTTCAGTCTGTTTCGAGCGTGCCATCGAATTTTTCAAACTTCATCGTGATTTTCCATGAGGAGTTTCTTCACCGGCGCGGCGGCGACGATTCTCTCTTGAAAACGACGTTGCCCTCGTCATAAATGCGGCGTCGCACTTGCAGACCGAATTTATGCAAAGCAGTCGATAGGTACACACTCGATTCACGTCGCAAACGGTCCGCCATTCCCTTTGGCGATTTCGGTCATGCACTTCTTCCGCTAAATAAAGTACTTTAGAAGATCGTATTTATATATTGCCCGATCCGAGAAAAGAGGGTATAGAAATAAATTAGTTTGCATATTCAAACGAGGTGGATCTATGCACTGAAGGAGGGACAAGCCGGTCGATAAGCAGTTTTATACAACGGCAAGGAACAAGCACGCTTCCAACTTTTTTTCCTAAATAGAATATCCGCTTACAGCAAGCTGCTTTCAACGGTTGCCGCTAGGGAAAAGACAAAAGGGTAGACATGGGACACTTGTGCGAAATATGACCACTTTGTCCACGCCCCGGCATCGACGGCTCTCGCTTCTACGCGTTTTCTACCCGAGAAACTTACGGCCCAGTTTCACGTTTCAAAGCGACTTTCAAGTCGAATTTTAATCAACATGCTAATTTTCAAGAAACAAGCGACGTGTGAAAGCAGCAATTTGAGGCGAACGTTAACGTCAGCATCCGCCTCGAGTCGCCCAACTTAAAGTCTGCAAATGTAACAAGAACTTAAGATATATCTCCACTTTATTTTTTTATGTATAACAGGATAAAAACTTATGTAACAACGGCAAATCCTCTTTCTTATTGTTGGCACCACTTCAAAAAGTCCAACGCTCGTCTCTTGATAAATTCCGCCGGTATATATATATATATACAGGGAAAAATGCAAAAAGGGTTTTATCGTGATATTTTTGTAACTTCATTTAGCATTCCACGCGCAAGTAATTGAGCAAACAACCTTGTGGAAAAGCACAATAAAATTTCTCGCCACAGTATGCGAAATGCAAAAGGCCGAGTGCTCAATCGTGCGTATGCAGTCGCGCAGTTTGCGAAACGTATCGCACACAGTAATAAAAGAGACCCGCACGAATTTATGAACGGGCGGGCAGTCGTGAGCCGTTTAGCTGGTCGTTGTTTGCTCGAATTACGGGCCATTGACACCGGAAGAATTTCGGATAATACGAAAACAACGGTGGCTGGGCGACCAGGCGGCAAACGGTGCGCGGAACGAAATGAAACGCGGGCGAATATTTTTTTTGTCGTTAACCCGCACCCTCTGTCGCAGCGCGCGCCATCATCACCGATCCTCCCCGACGCGACGGCTCCGCGTCCGCGCCCGAGCCCCGAACGTACACGGCAGACAGAGCACGCGCGAATTTGACACATTTCCGTCGTACGAAAAGCGTGCCGAGAGCATATTTTCACGTTTTTTTTTCCTCCCACAGCCGAATCAACGGCCCGCCGCGCCGTCACTCAGACGCGCCACCATCCCTCTCGAGCTTTTCACTTCGTTTTAACAGTTCGTACTTTCGCAGCTCTTTCGTCGCTCTCTCCACCCCTCGCGCTCTATCTCCGTACTCCTTCTGTGCCCGCCTTTCTACTCGCCTCCGTCTGTTTCACTCTACCCACTCGCTACTTTAACTGTCTTCTCTTTCTCCGCGTCCATTTGTCCTTTCTGGTCACCTCAACCCCCGTTCACTTGCTCTCTCACACTGTCACCCCGCTCTGCGTATTTCGTTCGCTCGCAAACAATGCTGCGGCCGCCCTCGTGCCTACACGCTGTTTTCACTGAATAAATTTAATTTAAATTTTCCTGCCGTTCGGAACGTTTATTAAGTAAATATATCACGCGAAGGGTGGGAGAGGGGGGGGAGGCAGAACGCTGTGCACACTGATATTTTCCGCGGGACTTGCACCGCCAAAGCCGCGAGCACGTATTGCATCCCGCCATCGCATCGCCGCGGATGCGTGCACGTGTTCATGATGCACGCACGAAATAGCCGGCGAAACGCGATTCTCCATGTTTACGGGATTAATTTATTAAGTTTCGCGCGCGAACCCTTTTACCTACCGTTACACCGGCCCTAGTCGAGACTCGCATGGTATGCGAATTGGAAAATGTAGTTTCGTCGGGCGGGAATTATATTAAAGCATAAACTGTTCGCAACAAAATGCAACACGATATACGGCATATAAATTTTAAGAGTCATAAATCGCGGACTTGCTGAAATTAAAATCTTCTCGCTCGTATTGATGCACGTGTCTTATTGTCCGTGAGTATAGGGTAATTATTAAAAAGAAATCTTGTTGGTAAGATCAATCTTGTTTATGCAGGACGTTGAATTATACAGACAAGCGTGACATAAAAGCGACTTTCCTTCGCATGCAATGTAAATGCACGTCGGGTTATGTAACATAATACTGTCATTAAATCGTTGGATCGACATCGAACAGCCCGTGGTATCGGAGTAAAGACCGAGACAGATAGGGAACAAAGCGTAATGGTAATGGAAAGAAGAGTGAGATCATATTCGCGGCCATTAGGAAGCAATTATCCGAGCACAAGTTATTCTTTTATCCACCTCGATTCGATGCCTGCAAAGAAGAAATTATGCACAATATGTTTCCTTGATCGCAGTAACAACATCTTGCATAATCATCTCTTCCAGATAGATACTAAAATTTATATTTCTCTTTACTCTACGTACAGAGAATTAAAAAAAAATCATCATCCTACAGTTGTATCTCTCAAAGTCACCCAACAAGCACGATTTTTGTTCTTGTGGCAAAATAAAACGTAGAAAATTTATAAACCAATTAAAACACAGTTATGTATTTGTTCGCCGATAGGCATTTATATATATATATATTTTTTTTTTAGAAATCGTCTTTTAACCGCAGTGAAATATGATATTTATTTGTGTGCTGTTATGTCGTATGTTCCGCTATCATTGGAACATTTTTCGCTAGCTTTTTGGTACAAAGACCTTGGCAAGAGCGATACGCTGTGCATCGCTCTGTTGCTTCAACTAAAGCTGACCAATCGCATTTGCAATTCCACTTGCAATAACAGCGTATGTTACGATAAAATCGATTTAAACCGATCGACATGTGCAATTTCATCTAATTATTTTATTAAAAAAGATATCAATCTAGAAAAAAAAGCTTTACCACGTTATCGGACAAAATGTCGCTTATGGAGCGAGTAAAACCATGATAGTAACGAAATAGCAACAAGAAGATCTGCTAGATTGTCAGATGGAAAAAACCATCGTATAACGAAACTTTAACCGCGATGAGAGTAAAGTATTTCTAACGGCGCGGCCAGGTCTTTTGATTTAAATGTAAGAACGATTTTCCGTGCGAGAGGCTTGAAAATGTAAAAGCCAACCGTTCGTGGTTGCCAGTGTGACGCAGAAGAAAGTGGCGGATAGAGAAACAGAAAAAGAAAGAGAGGGTGAAGGAACGAAAAGGCACCAGAAGGATTAGATATCGCTATTCCGGATAGTGGGAAGAAGAGGAGAAGGAACATAATTGCTTTTGCAAAGGAGGTCACAAATTCGTCATTCACAGTCGGTCAGTGCGGCTGAAAGCGTCCTTTCGAGCGTAAGGTTTTTAATACGAAGCAGAGTGCCGCTTCTGGTTTTGAAAGCGTCAAAGATCTCGTCTCTCGCGCTCAGTCTCGCTCATATACCATCCCCTTTTCGGTTTTTCTTTCTCTTGCGCTCTTGCGGCGCACCTTGCTGGCGTTGCGCGGGCCCGAACCAAATCGCCTCTGGTGGAATATCGATTCTCGATATTTATTGCCATGCGGTCAGCATGCGTCGCCTATATATCCAACATTAGCCGATCAAACGGCACGATGTACGATTTTGGGAACCAGTTAGATATCGCCGAGTGCATCATCAACTGATCGGAAGATGATTTTCACGTACTGATACCTAAGCTAATGGCTTAAGATCGACGTCGAACAATACGTTGATATGATAGAATGGTACCGTTCGTTGATGTTGCTTCCTCAGCAACCTTGATATCTGCTCCGCTTTGCATTTGCCGGTAATAACGTCGCAACGGGATTTCATGTCGTATGTGAGAACGTTAGAACAGACAGTGTATTCAGACTTGTATCGACGGTACGAAAGATACGGCTTTCATAGAGAGGCAAGATATCTACTATTATGAAAGAACTGGAGATACTCAGAGAACCTGATACCGCAGGTAAGCGCGTATGGAGAGGTGTCATAATCTTTAACATTGCCGTCGGCTGATTACGAAACTTTTGACGTCGCTCTGGGCGACGTTGCGTCTCTTTATGGAAAGAGCCGGCCGGGGACGGCAAAGAAAGAAGCTTATACGCAAAATTTCACGGTAATGGGGCACATTTTTTATCGAGATATTGTAGCCCCGGTTGTTTGCGCTCCACCCGCCCTGTATCCGATGTCAAACAACGAGATATGAATGTTTACGACGCGGCCTGTCGTAAGAACCGTAATTTAGTGGTTGCATTTTGTAAGACGTCGTGCTCCGCGGCTGGAAACCGTCTAAAACCGTATGTCTTATGCGCCGTATTCTTCTTGCTCGTAAATGCAGACCGTCCCAGTGGTATCGCCCTTCCCTTCCTTCCCTCGGGCTGTCACAGGAAACGTTTTGTCTAGCTATCGAATAATACGCGCGAAATGTGCCGAACATAATACCCGTGTAACGCAAACGTTCGCGCAATAGAGAAGAGAGATGCGAAAAAGGTGATCGGCGCTGCATTCAATTTCAAGTTGTCTGCTCGCTCGGATAGTCCGCTTTATCATCGTACGGCATGATTTTTACTCGTATATCCGAGAAAGAGAAAGAATTCGCGAGGGAGCTTCGTGCTTGTTACTTGTAAAGTTTCAACTTGATTTCCTCGCCAGTTTCTTGATGTCTAATGGGCGAGTTTCAAACTCAGTAGTCACAATTGCATTACTTAATCGATCATATAAATCGATTCCCACTCCGACATGTCATTTTCGAAGGAACTGACGCGGAAGCGAGAAGGTAAAAGTAGAGAATAGAAACTTAAACCAAGTAAGTTTAAAACAGTGTGAAGTTTGTAAACCGTGTAATAAAAGACGATATAAGTTTATAGAAGCAATATTGCACGTGCGCTAAACGTTCGCAAGAGGATCGTTCGCAAAACATTCGCGTGTCGCATTTCATATATGTGTTAGATACAATTAAATAATATATATATAATAATGTGCTTTGCAATTAATGTTATTCCAAGACAGCTATTCCAAATGTTCTTTATGATAACGAAAAAGTATAATAATAAGACAGAAAGAGAGAAGCAGTTTTGTCTTTCTTAATAGATATGCAAACAAGTAATACAGTCTGTGTGGAACCGCAGAAATATTACAGGAAATTAAAAGGAGTTAATAAGACTCAATGTCTCGAGGAATGTAAGAATAAATGCGTATAGCATTAATTTGGATATTGTAAACTGCTCATTTTGCAATAACAAAATTAACGCGTTATTTCTCGCACATCTCTCGAAAGGATAGAATTGTGAAATACGCGTTTTGTTAAAGTATATTTTTAATTTATATAAAAATTTTTGGACGAAACTATTAAAATATCAAGATATAATAAATTTATATATAACGCGTAATTTCTAACGTTGCACTAGCAACGGTAAATATATCTCAAGTTTTGCAAATAATTAAGAGACACGTCACATATATTTATACTTACAATATATATTTAAATTTTATTTGACACAGTTTGCGCAGAACATATAATCGAAAAAATTTTTAATCAAAGAGAAGAAAGTAAAGAAATGTATCGCTCCGTGTACAGTTTCATATAAAAAACATAAAATTGCTGTCCAACACGAGGATATGATACGAACGGATCAGATTTACAAGCGAAATCCGTATCTCAAGATATCTTTCCCTGGCGACGTAGATTCGTGGAAGAAGAACAGTACGCGCGAAAAATATACGCAGCACCACGTAGGGGAAATAAATTAGGTTCCTTGGAAACGAATCCGGGAACTGAAGACAGAGTCAATTATCGAGGACCCCGACGCTCTCAAGAGACTGTACCTTCATAGAATATCCTCAAATCTCGATATGGAGGTCTTAATTTTCGAACAAGCAGGACAATTCAAATTATATTGTTTGGAAAAAGCTATACTCTCTTAAACTAGATTAATTTATTTTATAAATGTTTTAAGTATTATTTTAAAAGTAAAAATAAGATTTTTCATATAATTAAGACAATTTATTTTTATATCTTTTAGAAAATGTTAAAACTTACATTTAATACAATTAATACCATACAATTAATAGCGAGCGCTTCGCTTAGTGTTCCATAAGAAGTATTCGGCCGGTCAAAGAATAATTTCGAGAACTACATTTCTACGAAAGGTGGAAATCTAGGTCGCGTCTATCTGCTTGCATCCGATATGCTATATTTGATTCTGGAGTCCCGTACAATTGTAACCAGAGACAATTGTGATGCGGTGTCAAAGTGACACAAGTACAAAAGGACAAGCGAGGTTGAGCTTCTATCTGTAGCAGGATTCTTGTATACGATATCGTATTGCAATCGTCTATTGATCTGCTCAATGGTACGAATTACTTGTTGTTTAGGGCTAAGAATCATAAAAAAATACCTATTTTATATAAACTATTGCTAAATTTAATACGTACATTAAGTACAATCTCAATTTTGCAAAGCTACACGGAAAGAATGGTTTTGCTGAAATATTAAAAAATTTGGCCAGATACAGATCTGAAAATCTGGCCAAATTTTTTAATATTTCAGCAAAACCATTCTTTCCGATAGATATGTGATAAAATAAACAAGTAATGAAAAACAAACTAAATCTTTATAATTAAAGTGCACAAAGAGTTTTAGAGGATCTCAAAAAATTTTAGCAAATAGGACAAGTCTCATACTGTCGTTCTCTATATGCCGTTTATCGGATAGACATCTCGTTTGCACGAGCTCGACGAGTGGAAAGTAACGCTAGTAAGCGACTAGAAACGCGCCGAGATGAAATCCCGTCACAGCACGTGGACCTGACAGCTTCTTGTTCGTCTCGTCGTTATAAATTTAAGATTCATCCACATCTGTGCGAGCGGCGTGAGGAAGTAGGGCAGCGGTCGCCGTACCCCTTATCTGATTTTTGCGGGGGCAACGTCCATTTTATACCCTCGTATTTTCCGCCTCGACGTGGTAATCAGAAAGATCTATAGTTACATCGCCGCTGAAGTTCTATCCAACGTTATGTACGCCCCGCGGTAAATAGACGGTCGAGGGCGGTTACACCGTTACATCGAAATGAATTATCATCGTGCCAACGTCTACGCTGCGCCCGCGGTTTGTATGTGGTATCGTGATCGTGTCGAATTGAAAAACAAATCACACGAGCTTTAACGCCGCAAGCTTAAGCGAAAACACAAAGTATCGGCAAGAAGAAGAGCTGAATCGATCGGAGGAGTGGCCTCATCTTATGGATGAAAAAATGTTTGTATTAAATCTCTTAGAATCCGTAGGCGGGTTCTGAAATTAAAACTTTAAGCCGAGCTTACGTTTCTGACCAATCAATCACGAGCGGCGAAGCGTAGCTGAAATTTTGAGCCGCTTCGTCGTCGGGGAAGATTAAGCGCTCGTTCAGGAGAAGCGCACACCCTCCTTTCGAGATCTCGTTCCGTCAGGTCAAGGAGAAATCTAATAAAAATCTACTCGCGAGCCTTTAGTCACTGAAATCGATCGATCGCCACCCATTTAATCTCATCGCTCTCGATACGCCATGCGAAAGAGATATCGTTGCAAGACGTATGCAAACCATATATAGCGATCAAGATTACCTCGCTTGACGAATGAATCTCGCTCGCGCTGTCGTGTGTGAATAAATGCTCCGTGGATCATCCTCTTCACGTTGTTATCAGCTATCGCATTACCCGCTTTCAACCGCGATGAATCCCGCAAGCAGATGTCGAGCCCGAAAGAACACGAAGAGCCCCGCGCGTAAGTAATTACGAAATGTGCGCGGCGGAACCCTTTCCCAGATTCGTGCAACTCCCGGGACGTTAGAGGTGCACTTTTCGCAGAGATCGATCCCGTATCCTTACTCGTCTGCAACACGGAAACGCTTCTTCCCTGATAAATTTAATTTACATCAGGTTAACTTTGGAACAGACAGCGTACTCTAACTTTCCTCCGAGCGCAATTGACGATTATATCTAGTCGACGGGGGATTCATAGTTTTTCCCTAACAAAGTTCCGAATAAAATAAAATATATAAATATATTAAGAATATATATTTAACTAAAAACTGTTTCCTGATACTTTACGCAAACCTCTGAGACTTTATGCAACGTCGATAGAAATATTTCATACCGTTTCGCACCAACGTGCGCGTTTTTAAACAACCGCTCTAAAGTCGTATGTTATCTACGAAATTTTCTGTTTCATAAAATCCAAATTGCGTTAATTACATTCTTGTAATAAGCGATATAATCTACGAACGTGGCCCAGCACGCAACGGCGCGTGTACAAAATTTTTTGATCAGTCACGTGAAGCTCATTAACTTTCACCCCTAACGAGGTGAAAAGTACGTAGAAGCGCGCGTTAATTCGCGGTAACGTCCTATTCTTGCCAGATCTCGCCGCCCGTTTCCTCGTTCGGGCGACAATTTTTCCGTTCGCATTAGCCTGCCGGAAAAAGCAATAACGTCTCTTTATCTCGACACCGCGAGAGCCGTGAACCATTTTCTCTGCCGCGCGAATATTTTATTCCTCCTATTCTCGGGAGTCCCCGCAGTTTCCGTTTTCTTTACACTGCTCACCCCGAATATTCTTTTCTCTTATTTTGTTTGTCGCGTACGTCTTTCGCGCCGGCTCTCTCTCTCTTTCGTGTGCGTACTTTTCACGTGTACGTGTGTACGCTATCAGGCTTGTACGTGACAGCGTTTACCATCGGGTCGGGTTTAAATCAATAATCCTGAAGACGGTGACATGAGACAGTTTGCTGGTGTAGTTAGCGGGGCAATGCAAGTTGGAAACGTCCACATCTAACCAAGGTAATTGCAACATTAAATTCAATTTGCCTACCGGCGCCCGTAAGATATGCTCTACGAAATTGCACGAGTTCTTGACAAAGTTGATTCTATGACATCCGTAAGAAGAGAAACAATGAATTTATAACTATGGATTTGTAATATCAAAATTGTTACAAGTTTAAATCGTACTTTCAGCTACAATAGCATCGATGCTAATTATCTCGTAATATATAACTTCTTTTTTCTCCGAGAAACTAAATTAAGATTTCCAATGAAGACAGTGAGAACAATTCCACGCATTAATAGATAACATAATGATTATTGTGTCCTGCTTGTCTTATAATGAATTTATGGTAAACGCTGTCACGTACAAGCCTGATAGCGTACACACATGCACGTGAAAAGTAGCCATACTTATTCATACAGATGATACAGATCCGAATATTCACATTATTTTTAGAACACGTTAAAATATATTATAACATTTGGCTACTCAATTTCTTGTTTAAACAAGACCCATACAATAACCACTGGTCCCTATTAAACGCGCATATCACAGTGGTTATGGCTTTTACCGGTCTCGAAAACAGGAAGCGTAAAGTTTTCATAATAACGCATCCTCTCCGTTAGATAGGGAGACCCAATTGCCACAGGATGCACACAGGGTCCGTCGGCACACAAAGGTCCGCCTTTTTTCCTGCTTCAGCCGCATCTACACGGAACAGCGAACGCTTATGCGAACCCTTACCCGCAGGGGAATAATTTTAGAAAAGATTTCCTCATTCAAAGGATGGGATAAACCGTTTTAAACACTTTCCGCGAAACAAGAGAACGGAGAATGTTCCAGCTTTGCGGCGAACGAGGGCCCGCCGGGCCTGAGATTAATCGAAACAGTAGCGAAACTGTATTCATTATGCAAAACTAAATGCAATATATTACGTTTAAGCGCGACCGAATTCTTACCTTATGTATTCTCCCCAAGCGTTACATTTCAAAGAAAGATCGTGTGTGTATATGTGTATGTGCACACGCACGCGCGCACGTGTATATATTTCTGTACAGCAAAAACTAAAATAAACTGTTGGGAATCAGTTCAATCTTAGCGGAACGCGTACATCTTCTTCAGAAAACTGCACGGCTTCTTTTTCATGGCTAAGTAGGACGGTGAAAAGTTTTGCAGAAAATCAGTATTCCCCCGAAAAAGCGAAGAGCGTAAAACGTCAGACGGTAAATTATAATTTTGTTTTACATTTAAGTACATTATAAAGTTTATTTTTAATTACACGCATTGTCGTTCACAGAAAATGCGATGCTGAATATAACGCTCTCTCGCATGAATACAACGCCGAATATAATGAATATACATATAATGAAAACATATGCAAGATATTAGTATATTTTAAAGTTATAAAGTATCATAGCCTCGGTAAAAGTCTATATTAAGGGCGACCTCACCGATTTCAATGACCTTGATATATGTTGTCAAGGACATAATTCTGAGTAACTTTTTCTTATAACTTAATCGTCGCTCGTTGTTTATTACAAAGTTATGAACAATTAAAGAAAGGGTAATTATATACTATAGGGGACCCCTATATGATGAAATAGATGAGTCTCATATACACACACACTGACATAGGTTAGGTCATTGAAATCGGTGAGGTCGCCCTTAATGTAGACTTTTACCATAGCCTCTCATAAAGTATCATAGTCAAACCTAAGTTTCCATATATTCCAATTATTTTTACATTTTTATTAAATTCACATAAAAATAAAATTCCACGTTCCAGCGTGATAAAATAATTTATTTTGTTTGATAGGGTAACATATACAAAATATTCGTGAAAAGAGGGAGCCTTGTTAATAAAATGTTTCTCGGAAAATGTGTCCAGGCCGGTTATTTTTGTGCAGGCATGCGTAAAATATTGCATTCACTTTTCAAAGCAGACTCTATATTGTTCTATGTAGCAACGTATAAATGGATAGCTGTGGTTACATAAAAATCGTTTGGTATGGTGTACACCTAGCTAATATACTCCATGTGGATTATTACTTTTATTTTCAGCGTTCGAGCACCACCCTCTCGTCAATACTGATCCAGATGAACGAATTTTACCGATATTAAATTTACAAGCTCTTTATTAAAACTTTTGGTGACATATAAATTTAATGTAATGAAATTGAATTTCACAAGTGAAGCATTATTGCTCCTGTGGATTTTGATATATACACGTCATATATCAAAAACCATTCATTAAAGCATATGTACTTGTTAAACATACGAAGTCCGATAATGTCCTTTCTCATATCCGTAGATAGTATTAATAATATAATAAATACTGGCATATATATAGAAATGAACAAACCGTGATTCGTGACAAATAAAATACGCGATGAAAACATATGGCCCAATTACGTTAGAAATAATGAGTACATTGCCATGCTACATTGCTAATAAAGATTTTTAATGTTATAAAATAGTTTCAGAAACTGATACATAACATTTTCGCGTTTTTAATAATGAAAAAAATGAATAAACCAACGACACCGTATGGCAGAAAAATATCATCTTGCGTCGAGTTAGCGCGCGAAACTGTTTTTTGGATTCATCCGGTGTCATTTCCCCGGCAATCTGCCTGACCGTGCAAATACATATTTTTTCGTCCTGGTTGGGCTAACTTTGCCAGAGCGGAGAGCGAGCCATCGACGATGCAATTTATATCGCGTGAACTACGACCATTTTGAAAAGCGGCGTGCGCAGTAAGCCTGTGATGCAATAAAAACTTTAACGTGGGATATTACATACGCGTTTGAATCAATTTTTCTCGCAAACTTGGGATTCCCTCTTCTTGTTTCAAACATTTTTGCGTCTTCCGAGAAGCCCCGACTTTATTCGCATAATATGCTAATATCTCGGGGGGATGCAGATATTATCGAGCTGGGACGTGCCTCCCCCCCTCCCCCCCGTATTCATCGAACGCAGAAACACGAAGCGTATCACCGTTCGCAGAAATTGCCTGACCGATCGGAACTTGCACTTTGAATGTCCTTCGGGGTCGAATGATGATTACGACCGAAGGATCACTTCGCTGCGGTAGAACGTCAATTAGGCAAATGTGAGAGAATTTCGTCGCGATCAAGTCTGTTGGGAATGTATCGAAATATTGATTCGCGTAATTAATATATACATAGCTACTCATATTAAGGGACATCAACGTTTTCACATAATCTCTTTAACAATTATATAATAAAATATTTAACATGTGCGTATATTGCTAAAGATCTACGCTGAAAACTATATGTATTTATAGTCGGAAAACTATATGTATTTATAATACATATAATATATATGTATTATAAAAAAAAACGGTTTGATTTTTCATGCTACACATCATATATTTTTTCTAATTGTGTCTCGATTGCACTCTAACGGAATAAGTCTGCGCGGACACTGCCATGCAGGACGACGAGTGCATCACTTGATACGCGGTGCCAAAAAGAAAACTCGAGCGCTACGAAAGGAGCCGCAGTGCTTTCACCGAGGTTCGCTCGCTGATCGATGGTTGTAACACCGTCGAGTAGCATTGGAGGGCTTGTGGACGACGCGGCGCTTTGTGAAAACGTTCATATTTCTCGTTTGGGGATATCGTGGTCTCATTGAACTCGGTGCGGTGATAAGTCCGACGAAGAAACGAGGACATCGAGCGTAGGCGGGAGATAAGTATACGAGGGGAGATCGCTACCCTGAGGTCGGCCAGGTCCGAGCAACGCCGCGCCGTGGCGATGACAGCGCGATATGTCAAACCATTGTCCCCCTTCGTTCTCTCGTTACGACCCTCTTGTCGTCACCGTTCTTCTTCACACCACATAAGACCGGCGAACTAACTATGCACGCTGCTGCCTGTTTGAGACAATATGATTGCATTTCAATTTCCAATAAGATGTGCTATATCACTCGCACAATAACCCAACCGAATCGAAATAGACAAAATTATTACCGATATGAATTAATCTGTGCATTCCTCAGAAATTCTTTTCTTATCATCGACATTGCATACATTATATATTATAAACAATAAGTATTTGAAACAATGCTTCTGAAAATCTTTATTTGTTTATGCAATAGGCAAACACGGTAGAATTAATATAATCTTGTAATTGTTACAATTGACAGTTTGCATACGAATGTAGATGTTTAAAATAGCGTTATTAAAAATAATGCCGGTTGCCACATTTTTTTCAAATTCCAGTTTTATATATACATATAAAACATGCAGGAAGTATACGTATACTATATCCAACTCAGAAGTCAACTTTCTCACGGATTCTCGGCAAGGAACAAATAAATTCGTTGAATGGCTTTTGCTCGCATTTTATTTCCTCTATGAACAACATCTACAAAGCTTTTCATTCCTGTTTTCACAACGAAGGATCGTTTTTAAAGAAGAGTAATTTAGGAAATATGACTTCCACGGTAAGTTTTTTGAAGTAATACAAGCCTCATAAAAGGTCGGCTAGTCAGCGCTGGGATCAGCATACTTTTCGGGCAATAAATAAGGGGCAGCTAGTTGCTTAAAAATACGCGGCGGTGTCTGAAAAGTTTCGGCGAGCGGCGAAATGGCCCGTGGAGAAGCACCGCATTGATTTCAAACTGAATAAATGTATATATGCATACATACGTTGGCATCGTAGAGCATCTATATACAGTTCCCGCAAAAACCGAACGAGATACAGAAGATAAGTTTCTGCGACTAACCGTTTTTATAATACAATTTTGTTTTTTCCAAATTTTATATGTTTAAACTTATTAGATTATAAAAACTATGAATCTCACGAATTTTTCTTATATATATACAGGGTGTATAAGAACTGTCTCTTATACACATCTAGATGTGTATAAGAGACAGGTGTATTATTGCTTTATGGCTCTCAAGTATTCCATCCCCGTAGAAACTAAATAAATTAAAACCTAACTAAATCATTTTATTTGGCTTTTAATAAATTTTGCACGAAAGAAAATTGACAATAATAATCCATTAGATAGTGTAATCGGAAACGCATTTATAGCGCATGAAAGTGTAAAAGCCAGTCTAGCTCTTCTGTTGGCAGGAAACGAAAGTTAGATCGAACAAAGCAATTATAGTCTTGAAGTCGCTTCGTGCACTACCTGAAAGTTCTAACCGCATCTGGTATTCATCCGAGGGGACATAATAAAGGAGAGAGTAAGACGGGCAGCATGCTTCCAGAAGTTGCAGAAGTTTCTGTTCTCTCGTCGCATCGGCTTAAAAAGTCACCGATTGTCGATCGCTGAACGTCGCGTAATATTTGCTAACTTTCGAGAAGCATATCTTCGTTACATATTTACCGAAGTAAGGCGACCTGCGCACGCCAAGACACACGTTCGTGAGCAAGGCATCGCGATGCTGTCTACGAAATTGCGGCGGAAGGTGCGGTGCTTGTCCTACCGTAAAACTTCCTTAGTCCTCGAAGCGTTATTAATTTTACTTAAAGTAATATTATAGTGTTGCAGAATTTTAGTCACAATATTACGATTACACCATTTTACTTGGCAAACTTAAGTATAGACTTTAAAGCCTGTATTTATTAAAACGTATTGACAATGACAATCAAAATTGTGCACGGTATAAATCCAGAGGTTTATTAAACAATACTATTTTTTTGTGATTATATAACGTAATATATTTAAAGGTCTCGACAAAGGAGCACGTTAATTTTGGAAACCACTAAGGCCACACGAGAGCCCCTTCGCTTTAAAACATTATAATTATATTTTCCACGAGGAACCTCGAGGTAAATGAAAGTTAAATCAAAGTCTTGGCTCGAGGCATAGTGGTCGAAGAAAACGTCGAGAGAGCTGATGTTGAAAGTCTTCGCTGTAAGCTTTGTATCGGTCTTACTTATAACGTAAGTTACGAAATAATCTAGATATATACGAGAGATAGAATAGAGAATAAACATGTTGATGCAATACCATTATAATAACAATTAACCATTAATACAAAATACGGAATTGAATCCCTCTAAAGATACTCATTATGCGAAAAAATATGACGTGCAGCACTTAAAATATCGTTCTAGAATAAATTTACAGTGTTTCAAAATGTCATTCCGTGTTTATTTTAAAATGCCAAGCATGTTTATTTTACGATCCGAAATAAAATATTCTGTTGCAAAAGCAGAACCATTTGCAACATCGTGCTTCATTTCATGATGACTCTACGCATCCCAGTGATGCATATGAGTAACTATTAATAAGAGTTATATTAAAGCTAATATTTAAAGATTTTACTTGTTCCGAATTTTATTCATTAATATTATGGGATTTGGAAAACAACATTGAGCGATAGAACACTAAAGGCGCAGAGATACTAAACCGCAGTGTCGTAGCGAAAGTTCGTGATGCAGCAGTCGCAGATAAAGACAGCTATTTGTTACAATTAGGTTCTCTTCCGCGGGCTGCAGACGGTGTGTCCCCAGGTTGCACTTGCTCACTTCACCTCCGGCACTTCTTGTCACCGTCCTTGCACCCTGCGCCCTCGTATGCATTCAAGCGTCTCCGTCACCTCGAGCATCTCAAATGGAATTACGTGAAATGGCGGTCGCGTTTTCCTAATATTCGGTGGCGTCCTCATTCCCCTTGTGCCCCCATTGTACGTTACCAATGTCGAGTACGTGCATATAATTGCTGAGCGTCGAGAGCAACTCCTTCAATACTGGCGCGGTTTACCCTTCGAAATATGGTTTGAACATACACAATTAATTCTCTCTTAGCGCAGAAGAGAGCTGAAAAAGAAAATTATATTCTGTTCACAATATATTTATCTCGAGATAATATCTATTGAGAAGAAGACATTGGAATGTAATAAGCTTGGTTATTCGCAAATAAAATGCTTCTTCCTCTCTTGATCTTTTGAGATTCTACCTATAAATCATCACGTATATACATATATGTATGTATGCGCGCGCAGTGCAGTAAGTTAATTGTTAATTAGGAGAATTTACAGCGACACGAGCGACGTGAATAGCAATAAGAGATTCCTTCACTTGTGATAAACTTGGATAGATCAGAAATATAACATATTAATTAGTGTTAATTTTTAATAATTTTATTAAATAAAAAATGTGACGTCTCTTAAAAGAATGCTAAAATAAGATGCATTTCTTTAATATTTGCAGATAAGCGCTCTTGATAATCTTTTCAATAATGCTTCTCTCTGCTAACCCGAACTTCTCTGCTAGCCGCTGGACATATCGGCTTTCAGCTCAAAAGGCTCAATTGGCTTCGACCCCGAGCTTCCCCACACCACAGCATTCAAACATAGGATCATATCTGTCTATATTCATGAGCAATACCAATACGGAACGGAGGAAGATGCAAATGTCGTGCGTTTCCGCCCCAAGATCCGGGTACAATTTTCACGGAGCCCAAGGGAGGACATACGTTTCCTTTCCTACGTCCGAATATATATTATAATGGAGCGTAAAGAAGGATTCCTTTCCTCTGCAGATTCGATTCTGCACTAAAATGCAAAATTTCCCACCCAGCACACCTCCACGATTTGTATTTAGAATTATCAAGTGACTGTATTTCATCACAGATTTGATGACAAATGTTCCATCTCAATATATTCCATGTCATTAAGTTCCTCTCACTGAATATTTATCATGTCACTGACTTAATACAAGAGCAAACGCTGAAAATAAAATTCATATTTCACATCTGTCACGAATATTTCAAGTTACATAAAATATATTTTTTATCGATGTAATTATCGTATACGTGGATTGTAAAGATCATCCGACAAAATTCAGACAGACGTAAAGATTTTCTCGAGCGTATTTGACTCTTTGATACTGAAGACCTCGAATACTGTCACTCGCCTTACAAAAATAATGATTCCGCTGACATAACATTGGATGCTTCTTCTATATGGAATTCCGAATAAAAATGTATGCACATCAGTCTGTCATACAGCAAATTATTGAAAAAATAAACTATCTTTCATCAATTTTTTTATTTTGTCACTTTAAATTTATAATCTGAAAATATTAGACTCATTGCATACATTTTCGACAAAAATAAACGAAATGTACGGCTACTAATATACTGTGATTAAATCAATTTGCTTCTATCTAATATCTGAATAACCAAATTGATGCGGTTATTTTCAATGATCGCATACTGTCTTTGATAAATTTATTTTTCCTCGACATAAACTCGACATATATCGAATTTTATCATTCGACAAATGATATAGACGTGAGATTGTGTGACGTGTAGAAATATATAAATCACGATAAAGGATATTTCAAAAATGGGTAACTGCATTGCCAGTCGCTATCGCAAAGCTCTGAGACGGGTGAGATAACGTTACCTATAATAACAGGAAAACTGGAAACTGGTATTGGAGTAATCTCCTGTTCAGGAAATTTATCCGCCATCTCGGCAGCTTCCGCCTACATCGCTCTTTCCAACTCCCTGTTCGGCTTCGCCATTTTGCCAGGATTAATACTTACGTCCTATGGTACAGCTTGTTGAAATTTACTGCGAGATAAGATCGGCAAAATAGAGTTGTTCGTATAGTTGAGATCACATTATACCGATATGACACCGCGTCAGGATTAAATCGTATTTAGACAACATGGCTATATATATATATATATGTTTTCGAGAAAAGGCTTAGCAGAAATTCGTATTGCGTTGTATTCATTCCGGAGGTACGCACGTAATACATCAGTATGATATGTATAATCTCAAAATATATATAGAGAATGCGTTACGAGATAGCGCATCATGAATGTAATAATTGCCAACAATTTTACGAAATAGTTCGCATAAGGAATGATGACCTCTCGAAAGGGGGACGGGAGAGCGATTAATTTCCAGCCAAGTGGCTTAATAAACCATGTCATCCAGTCAGAGAAATTATCGGGTATGCTAGGAATTTAATTGAATCTCAACCGTGCAATTTCTGCCTTCGAATCTGCAGAAGACGTGACAGATCCGTCATCTAACTGTGGCTTAAGGGAGGATGTAAAAGGGTATGGCCGGATTATAAACCGTGTAGTAAGACGCTTCTCCTTCCGCTATAGCCACGCGGTATTCGTGTCTATGTTTAGACCAAGCAACTAAAAGCACGTTTTACAGAAGAAGATATTACGAACATATTTCGTGGATTTATGTCAGGTACTATTTCGTTTTTTGTCGCTTGTCGCTGAACATTGTGGTTCTTGAAAAAAAAACATTAAGAATTTTCCTCAACGTCTACTCCTCCAATGTTAAGTATTCTTCTTACTTTTCAAAGACTGATATTTAGAATTGTTATTACGAAAAGACGCAAAATCTAATATCGGCAGAAAATATCACTATAGCTACTTGGATTTTTAGTGTTCTCGGATCTCTCGATGAACAGAGAGAGAGAGAGAGAGAAAGGGAGGGAGGAAAAGGAAGAAGATTTCCACAAAAACATCGGCGGTAACGTTGGACGGTAATATTTGCCATCGACGTATCGACGTTGTACTACGCCAAGTGTGGACGTACACGTATAGAATTATAAAGTTCATACATCCGCTTCTACTCAATGTTATTCTTCGAAATTACTTACAAAAAATAAAGTTGGCGAAAGAGCGATTGAGGAATACGACCAGTTTATTAAGATAACATGTGCTACTCGAAGATCTTAGTTTCGAATTAGATGTTTTATGCGCCATACATCTTATTATTATCGAGAATGAAAAATATGCAAAGATAACAAAGATTAGACGAGACAGAATTTCCAAAGTTACATATATAAACCGTTAAAAACTTTGAAATAACTTTTTAAATTTATATTTAATAAATTTATATTATGAAAGATACGAAATTAACTCTCAAAAAGACCGTAAAAGCAAACAAAATATATTAATACATGAGCCCTGCGTATGGGTGACTACGTGGCTATCGATAAAAGTACCCTCCAGCTTGAAGTAGCACGTTCAGAAAAGCCGAACAACACAGAAGTGTGTGATAGAGTGATATCGTAAATGTATACACAGGCTATGAAGCCCGTGTAACCAACGATCTCATTGGGTAACATAGAATGTATGGCGCTAGCTTTTGTGTGTGTATCTTATACGGGGGATATCTATCCTACTTTGAAATTTCTATATTAGTACAGATGATAGCACAAATAATCTAACTATATATCATTCTGCTCAGGGAGAGTATTCTGAACTCCTCGGTATTTTATTCCCCGTATTTATTCCGTTTCCATTTTGCGGATTTCCACAAAATTCTTTGCATTTCCACGAAATTGCTATTCAAATAGTTTACTTCTCCGTTCCCGATCCAATTACTTATCCATTAATCTTACAATATTGTCACGCTGAACCTACGGCAGTACCGTATCGATTCGTTGACTCCATGCAACAGTACACTGGCGCGAGACATTTTTGCGTATGCCTTGAATCTGCGGTAGCCGATATCGGAAATCTACGGGGAAAATCTCGCTCGCATTCATTTTTGTCGTGGAATTATTCGCCGCGCGCTCATCTCGGTCGTTGCACTTCGCGAAGCGCAACTCGCGCGAAAAGAAGGCAAGAATGTGACAGTGGAATGTGACAGGCGTTCGCATCAACGCGATTCAAGATCCAAATTGCAATTTGAGCGCATGAATAGCTACAAACGCATCTAAAAGGCGGATTGAAGATCCACCGACGCGACGTCGTGTCGTCGCATTTCGGGGAAGCCACGCGCAGGCAGATCATTAACTCCCGGGTCGTCGTCGGTAGTAATACTTGCGAATTGTACGAGCGGGAGGAGCACTTTTGACCAACGACACCGAGGAAAAAGCTCGCTCCGAGAGAGAGAGAGAGAAAGAGACGAAGGCGAAGAAAAAGCAGGATTCAATGAGATGGTTTTGATAGCCGCGACCATTCGTTATGATATGTATGCTACATTACGTTCTCTTTTGTGTTCCCACCTGGTCGATCTTCGTGCCAGACCTGAGAAGCTTGGTAAATTGACGGGAAGAGAGCCCTAGGATCGGCGATTTGAACCTATAGAAGGAGGTTCGCGGTGCTGATGGCGGGCGGGTAGATTGGTACGGGAATGATGGGAGAATGGGGAGAACAGAGGAACGCGGCAGGGAAATGGGCTCGGCTGTCACATACACGTACTCCCCGGAGCTGCAAACTGATAGTGGACAGATACTGCGCATTCGTGGCGCACGGTTAGAATTAATTGCCAATGTTTGGCCCGGTACGTGGATATTGGGATGAATGTTCGTTAGCGGGCACGGTTCCCCCGGCATTATCCCGACAGAACGAGTTATCCCGTCAGAGCGGTACTTATGTTGGCCCTGATGCCCGAAAACGAGCATCGTGTCCGCTGATAATAGGACCACGGTCATTAATCATGGGACACGATCCAAAAAACGGCGAATCGGATTTCGAATGGTGGAAAACGTCCGCTGATAAGTACATTCGATGGGCATGTACCGTGTACATGGTGGCCTAATGGCTACAACACGTGACTTCACCGTTCGGAAATAACGTTTCGAGTAGGCCATGTAAACGCGGCTATTGTTTGAACAGGTGTACAGCCTGTTTCGATGCATACGCGTCTATCTATCGCGTCGAATAGAATAACATTTACGTGCATGTTATGTATTGATTTCTATGTAACAATTAATAATTCGATAGCTTATCAGCAGTCAGATAAATTTGGTACTTCAGTATTATTTGAACTAATTATTTCGTTGTCATTTCCGTTGTTTATCATATTATATCTTCGATCGATACGGTTCTCGACAGTTTGTTTTCAAAATGATGACCTATCCGCGCCACGGGAATTTGCAGCAACGTAACGAGGATCTGCAGTTGACGTAATCGCGCGTGATGATGGTACGAGGACTTCTAAATACGTCGCTAATCGTAGCACATTGCCGGACCGCAACAACGTAGGCAGATTCTCGAAGCGATTAGGCTCGCGTGCATCACCTTTTTCCACCGCAACGTTGCGGAATTTCAGCCAGATAACGCGCGGCCGGATCTAATGCCCGGCCAATTTAGAAGTTAACGACATTACCTTGTACGCGAGGATTATGCTAATGTAGCATTTCGGTAGATGCTCTTCTCGAGCCAGGCGGTAGCGAGCGGACGTTCGGCCGACTCGCGCGCGTGCGGACGCTCGCGCGTGTAGAGAAAGTGAGCACCCTTAAAGAGAGATACCCCCGCGACGCCATAGAGCGTGGAAACGATTATTGTTCCGGGTATAAAACGTAACTACTTCCTTCCGTGGTGCGATGCGGTACGGCAAAGTGCGACAGTTTTGTAGTTATCCTCGGCCCCCAACGGCTCGGTATAATGGTAAGTGAATGAAGTCCACGCCCAAGCGCGCCACGGTCGGTTTTAAATAAAGAAACCGCGCAGGGTAATGTGATTTCTCGCCGCCACGAACCACGAACGAGGAGAAAAAGAAGTCCGCTTTTATCCCCGCTCGAAAACTGGTCGGACGGCGACGTCGCCGACGACAACGACGATGACGACGACGTCGAAGACGACAACGACGACGACGACGACAGTACCGTAATTGCACCGTGATCCACGCTAACATGCAATAATTGGCGAACGTGCGCGATGTCTTTCCAGTCGAACGCGAGCTTCGAATTTTCTCTCGTGCATGGAACGCGATCCACCCCCCCTGCGCGCCGGAATTCTCAAAGAAATTCCGTAGACGGAGACGAGTCGAGCTTTTATTTTCAAATGCGTCGTTGGCGCGGGATACCAGATCGACGTAAGTATCCAATAATACGGACGTGATTTACGGAATGCAAGTAGCGTACATACCGCTTATATACTATACTACGGCATTTAATCCAGTGAATAATGTGAACTACGTAAAACTGTAAAAAGCGAAATCCTTTTCTTCGTCCTCTTCATCGTTTTCTAAATTAAAATTTTCGTTTTATGTAAGAGAAATAAAGTTTATATCTAAATCGCTACTTAAGCTTCAAGTAAATTGCTACGTAACCTAAACTTACGGTGTCGAATAGAGATATAACCGAAAGGATTCCCGCCAAGTATCCTCGCCGTCGACGGCATTCTTATCTTTCGTACTTATCCTTTATCATTTCGAAACTTCTAAACTTCATCCTCCATGCAACTCTGTCGCCGATGTAAATGGCATCATTTACGGATTATCTCGAACTTACCTGAAATTGAAGAAAAATATTGTTTCACATTCTTTCTTAATAAATGTGGAATAACTCGAGTGTTATTTATATCGGAGAGATTCAACGGGCAAAAAATACACATGTAACCCGCGTACGTACAATTCTTATATAAATAGAAGGGTCCAACTATAACAAACTAGTGTTTTCGTAAAAGTTTTTCTCGAAATAGAATTACAACGCAACGGCTTTATCAACGCAGATTCTGTTAAGTAGCTTATGTTACTTCAAATATTCAACAAGAGACGATTGTAACACATCGCTAGAAAGGAGATGACAAAAGTAAATCGACTTTCTTTATAAAGTTGGAGTTTCATTCAGTGAGTTTTCCTTCCGATGTATCAGCTAACGGGTATTGTGCATGGGGACTGTATAATGCCGCGATACAAAACGGGAAAGTCCTTAGAATTTTTCCTCCGATAATAGGAAGACGTATTTCGCATCTCCTGTTTAAGGTACTTTATGTATTAGAGTGAAGGTTGGAAGCAAGAAATGCCTTGTTTATGAGCTTACATCTTTTTCAGAAACTATCAAGCTAATGAATGTCGAGGAGCATGTAAACTATTTTTAGAATACAGAATGGCGTACCCAATCTCTCTCCTTATCTCTTAATAAAGAGCTGCCTTTCGATTGTAGTACGCAAAGTTGGTACTCAAGTCAATCAGGCCGCGCTATTTATTCATAAAATCTGAGTATATTGAATTCTGTAATTAATAAGTGCATCTAAAGCTGACTCTACAACTAATTAATTGCATTAATTATACAAATATATTATATATTTTTAAGCATGAAGAAGCATTTCCGCATGAATGTTATAAATAACATAAACTTCTCAGAGCGTCTAATTGTGTGTGTGTGTATTTATATGTATATACATATGTGTATATAATATATATATATATATATATATATATATATATATGCGCGATGCATTGGTGTACGATTCCGCTAACTGCACAAGAAATTACACGAGCCACGTGCAACCGTCGCAGCCGACTGTGTTTCGTCTTCCTGCGCGTAGACGTACAAAGTTTCGTCTCCTCGCCGTAACAGTACGTATCGTCCCAACTGTAGGTTATGACTCGTGCCAGGACACATAATTAATCTGTCAGTTACGAGGGGGTAACAGAATGAAAAGACAGGAAGGAGAGACTGGTGTATAATAGCTGAAGTGTCGGGAAAGAAGCGGCATCGGTCGCTGGCAAGCTACTTACAACTTCACCTGCTACTTCCTAACGAGAACGTAGATACACAACATAATAAACGGTAATCGTGAGATGCGCATTAGAGAGAGCTTTGCGCTGGTCCTGCGGACTTTATTTCCCCACAAATGAATATCGCGCACTTTATGAAGCGCTGTCTCCGTTCTCCTTTTTACTTTCGCTCTCGGCTTTTGTTTCGCGTGGGTTACGAAATGGTCTCCGTAAGTCTATCAGCGAACTCTCGCCGAGCTAATTCGAAATGAATACTCTATAGCTTTGGTTCGCGAAATTCTTTTCATTCACGACCAGATAAAGCGCGATGAAGGAATCTCGCTTTAACTTCGTTGCCTCAAAGGCGAGAAACCGTATTTGCCGAAAATTCACTCGGGATTTGCAAGTTTATTGCGTTAGGAAATTATTCTTCAGATATCCCTAAAAATTAATGTTCTTGTAAATTTTTCTGTTTTCCCGAAAACTAATGCAGCTAATAAGCTTTAAATTTTTAATTCCTTTAAAAAAATTATGTCGCGTTAAATTAAGATTTTCATAATATTACATTATAAAACATATAACATCAAGAAACAATCGCAGTTTGCTGACGCAGTTTGTTATTGTAAATATATTCATATATTAATACGATAAACCGTATCGGATATTAGCGTGGTTCACATCCTTCATTACTTCTTGCAGTTAAAGGTAAATTAACCGAACAGGCGATTTGCTGTTTTGGGCATTCTCACAACGCAATAGAATATCCGTTGGACAGCTTTAACCTACATTTCCAGGCAAATACATGCCACCCCGTCTCTGAAATATGCAGAAGAGCGACCGTTAGTCGGTCAACAGTTTTTTATCGGTCATTTCAGGCAGTCTAGTCATCACCGCGCTCTAAAATGTCACGCATCCGTGAGCGAATTAAGGATCGTTAATTTAATAAAAGCAAAAAATGCGTATTTCGTCCTGATGACGCGTCACTCGCGCTCATTGTATATAGGTAAGGAAAACTCTAAAATATCTAAAAATATCGGCGAAGCAAAATTCGAGCATTATGGAAATGCGAAAAGCAGAGTAAATCGAAGTAAATTTAGCTTTTACGAAACGAATTTAAGTACGAAATATTATCATGGATACAAATCTGAGCGAAGTGCATTTTCGCGTAATCGACGTATCCCCTTTTAGTAACGAACGCTGTACTGTAGCTTGTTAGCGTCACGCCTGAAAATCTCAGGTCATACACAGAGGTGTTATAAAAAATCTTCAACCTGTCCTATAAGCGAGTTTGCGTCGCAGTAATTTCCACTTGGCTTCTTTCCACCCTCTGACCACCCCATTGACCCAAGGGTATTCCCTCCGGTGTTACCTCATGCTGACCAACTCGTGTTTTTTCTCACCCTTAACCTGAGGTGAGCGTGAGGTTAACCGTAAGGGTAGAGGGACGGAGTAGGGGAGGTCGTCTAACCGAGATGAGAATAAAAGCGTGGATTCAGAGAAGAATTGATGGAATCAACAAAGAAATGCCCTCGCCGCGGCCTCGAAGAAAACTCTGCCCCTAGATTCCCCAAATGTACCGATCTCTCGGAATTACCCAACGATATTATTTAAAATATCCGCGATGCACGCGTTAAATCGCTATAAGGGTCATATTCTACAGCAATTAATCAAGTAGCGCACTGATAACTTGCGCGAAACGGGCGCGCGTATAAATAATGTAAGAAAGTAGAACAAAGTTGGATGATGTATACTTTTCAGGGAGGAGAAATGTTCCATGGTTTATGACTGGGTTTACGGCTGCAGAATGTCCTATCGATTCCCTTCTGCAGTGCTGTCGACGAAGACGACAACGTAACATTTCATTCTAGTTATAACATCTAGCACTTTATTACACTTGCTGAATATCGAGGCTAATGCAACTTCTCGACTAATAATCTTATCCATCAGTATAATGAAGTTATTCTAATCTTCAATGAAAATATATTCGCAATGACATACTTTGATTAAATAATCGATAGCAATCGAATCTATTAGAATATTGCATAGTGATGTATTAATTGTAGTAAGAGTACATATTTATGAGAACCATAATTTTCAACACCTTTTTTTGCAATTTAAGTGATTCGATATTTTTATTTATAAACGACTGTGTACCGACATTAGAATTTCGCAATATTAAAGGAAGAAAGGAAAATACTTTAATGACGTGTTCCAAATGGACCACCCTGAACGTTGAAGAAAATACGCGCTTGCGAGATGTTAGAACAGTTGACAGGTTTGATCTTATACTTCGTGGCCACTTAGAAAATGTCGGGCTTTTACTTACTCAAGAGCTATTAGCACCGAGCGCTCACGAAAGACAGGCCCAAGCAAGCATCTCGTTAAAATTATATTGACGCATGAATAGCCGTGGATATAATATCCTTAATTGAAAATATTGTCATCGCTTTCTTTGAAAATTTTAATAGCATGATTATTATTTTGATGTTATATAATTTTCGTAACAAAAGCCGTACTTTGCTCGAAGAGAACGTGTACCTATATATATTTTTTATAAATTACTTTTTTTTACTTTATAAGTAGAATATTAATATCTTTAATCTTCGTATAACACAAATCTTTATATAAAACAAATTCCATAAGTTTTGATGCGCACAAGTATTTCAATTTACATCATTATAAAGATATGTAGTCTCTATCAAGATTGGTATAACTTGTTCGCGCAACAAAAGTTATTTCTGTGTCCAACAAAAAAATGACAGTTTAATGGGTCAAGGTAAAATCAATAACTACAGAATATCGAAATGCAGACAGAAATAACAAAGCCTGCGGTGACTTTCACTCTTTGGACCAATTGTCAAATTTTCGGGAAGATTTCTCGCATCTGCTCTCGACAATTATACGTAGGAATGGACATCCTCAAACATTTTCTCCGTCCTGTGTTCCGACTCTGCCATCTTTCTTTTTTCGTCCGTAATTTTTCACCAACATCCTTTACGTCGAGCGTAAGATCGCGGCACACGCCATAACGATATCGCGGCGGCCTTTTTTGTCGGTGAAATTTATGGCGAGGTAATAGAGGGCAAATTAGAACCACATGACTGGCTACGCCATCAATCTCCGCGCTTCCCTCTCAGCCAATGGGCCTCCTCGTGGCGCCGAATAAACTAAACCTGCCGCCGCGTGCTTAGCTTCGTCGAATTCCTTGCGATTCTCGCGAAGAGCTTAAAATCGTTGAACTTGCTAAGTGTGCCGCAAAAACACGAATCTGGGTTCTGCAATTCCTTAATTGGATGTCTACCAAGCCAGTGAGAAAAAGGGGAAACTAACTTAGGAAACGATGAGTTAAGTTGGGTTACGGTTTTTTATGTAATTAATAAAATCCTTTACCTTAATATATTTCAATTTATTTTACACATAATATCTTTATGTATTTATTACATTCAGCATACTTTTTGGAAATGTTAGCAATAAATGTCATTATTTCTTTAATTGGACGTTTATAAATTTTAATTGATGTAGTTATAATAACGTAAAAAGGATAAAATATTCTGATATTTCGCTGTTTAACCGCGTTAATTTGATCATTAATGAATCCCGTTTAATAATGAACTCAATTATATTACTCTCTCGAGAATTATTAAAAGGCCTTGCATTCTATTTTCGTCTTTCTCATTGTACATTCTATAGCTCTTCACCGTAAGCATATAAAGTAAGATGAATTTTCCGCTTTGTTACGTATGCATGAAAGCCGTGGACCTTCATGGACGCATTAGTCGTAAGTAATAATTAATTTTTCCCCATCGCCCCATACAAAGAATAAAAAAATAATCTAAGCTAACGAGCCGCATGGTTGTGGCTAAATGTTGCCTCTGTAAAACGATGTACGTATTATATGATAGCTCGAACACGATAACAATTGTCTAGCAGGACGAGAATATAAAAGAAAAGTATTCATAAGTATTCAATAATAGCTAACATGGTTTGATGACTCTGATTTGTTTGTCTTTACTACTGCAAACTATTTTAATATAGTAATTTTAAAGTTACAAATTGAAAAAACTGAAATCACGCTTTTCGCGAGCCAGAAATGCAACAAATTACTGAGATAATCGTTTGATTATACGAATTATGATTTGAGATGGTTGTTTGAATGCTTGCAAAAAACTTTTTCAAACGTGAGATACTTTTTTACGTGGGACTACAAAATATTTGAGCGCTTCGCGTGCAGTCTGTTCAAATATGAAAGAAACTTTCATCGTTTCATCAAAGGAAGCATCACGTCGCTTAAAATTCGATATCGTATTTTATTTACTAACGGTGGAATCTCTGACTGCGGGGAAATCCGAACTAGAGAATCGCTATGTGATATGCATGGTTTAATAAAACTATCGCGGGACTCGGAGTATAATAAGCTTTCGCTGTGAACGAGCTCAATATATTCGCAACTGTGCTCGATGGAAATCTTTAAATAGGCGTTGCGATATCTAAAAGTTTCACCATAGCTTCCAGGAGGATGAGCTTTATCGACCGGGCAATCTGAACGCCGGTATCGTCGTGGATAAATTTCAACTTTCCTCGAAAGCAGAAATGAAAATTACGCGCGGTAAACGTAATCCTCCTACAGATGCGAAGGACTGATAAGACCGCGCGCAATTTAACTCGTTAGCCTGAAACAATCACTGCCAAATTGACAGTTCTATATTTTTGCAGTGGCAACTTGCAGTTCCGTTCCCCCATTAAATATCCCGCAATTAAGCCCGCGCGGTTCATTGTCGGCGCGAGAGCGCTATTTCTTTCCTTCCTCGCAAGAGCCCGATAAATAAACACCTTCTCGCGTTTCATAGATAGCGACTCCGAAGGAGATGCTCCGGAGAGGATTATGATAAGAGATAAAACAAAAACTTTATACTTGGAACTTATTCCCGATTTGCATCGACAATAAGAAGCAATTATCTTTGGAACAATGGGAAACTATTCTGTAACAGAATCTTCTTCGTAGGCCTGTAGTGCACTCTACACTTATTAATAGCGCCGTAACGGGAACTGCCGGGCGCAAGAATGCAACTGCACACGCAGCCGCGAATCATTCCGGGATGACGGGTACAAAGAGTTTTCTTCCTCTTTCTTTTCCAGAGTACTCTCCGCATCTCGCGTCTGGCATTTCGGCCTAACAAACTCCGGTATATCGGTACGATGTGGGCCGCGCGTTGTAAGCACAAATATAACTGCACCCTTACATATATGTATATACGTACATATGTGCATTTTCACAGAGCTACGATGCACTCCGGACACTCGCGACCGGGACGCGGCTATATGTACCTACACGTATGCTAACGGCTTTTCTTTGTTCGGATCTTTGCCGGCGTAAAATTTGTGACGTCTCGCGCAAGGACAATGAAATCTCATAACGCTCGTAGACAAGACGGGCATACCGAGATGATACATTATTCGATGCCAAATGAGACATTCGCAAACAAGAAATTTGCCGTAATGAATCGCTCGTCCGATCGTTCGCGAATAATGCCGTAGTAACGAATTGTACGGGGGCGGCAATTTGCATGATATTTGACGACACGTGAATTATGGAGCCGTACGGCTCTTTTGTGCGAAGTAGTTACTTCCACGTGGCAGCGTTACGCTTAAGCGATCGCCTGGAAATTTCATTCGTAAACGTATATACGCGTGCCTACGGCGCGATGTAATGAAATATGCTTTCCCGATATTCCAATATTGCCGAGGAATAATTTATTTCCTTACGAGTGCCCGGCGCGTAATACGGATAATGACAAAAATCCGCTATAAGGCGTCGAACAATTCTTCTTTCTCCGTCTAAGTCCAGAAGGAAACCGTAAACACGAATTATATTAAAGAAACGCAATTCTGATCGTGATATTTTACATTTTGACCTAAATGAGAAAGATTCTTTCCTTGGATTCTGAGAACAGGTCCACGTAGGTAGGTACAATACTCGTAGTAATATCTGTACCGTCGACATCAATCAAGCGAGCCACCCAGTACGCCCGACGGAGGATTCGCCTCGGACCTCCGAATGAAAAAGGATTTCGTGACCATGGCCCACTTCAGGGGCCTGGGACTCGGAAAGCCCCTCGTTCCATTAGACGCGAAAATTCCCAGAAAATGTTTCGATTTCAGATAGCGTTTCCTTCGAGATCCTCGGTATCGTTTCGCCGATGTGTCAGACGATCCGTGCTAGGCCAAGACTGCGTAGAATGGCGCGCGGGGGCACGGGGGGGGAAGGACATTTGGGAGCGAGGTAACGTTGTGAAGGCATCCACGGAGGAACAGACGAGCGCACTCAGCAAGGGATAGGTACCAAGCTGTCTCTGATCTGACACGACGAGATTACCGTCGAAAGAGGAAAAACGCGTACGCCCTTCCAGAAAAGAATGAATGGCAAAAATAGACTCCGGAGCTCTCCTACCGTCGGACGAGCTGAAACGTAGAGGGTAAATTACGAGGTACATACACGAGCGCACGTACCTGCACGATAGATTACGCGTGGACACATTATCCGTTGCGGAATATGCGCATAAATATGCATGAATGAACGTGCGGAGGATTTAATCCCAACTACCGAAAGAAAGGTGACGCGTGCGAGACAAGGTAATCGCTGTGCGGGACGTCATTTGAATTTCGAGAAACTATACATCTTTTCATGATGTCTCGTATCACTTTCAATAGTGTTAACCTCGCGCATGTAATCGATAAGTTTCACACGTAAAAACGCCAAAAATTATATGTACACTACCGCTCAAAAATATTTGCCCACTCTAATTTCTACATGAATTTTTTTATGTTTAATTTCTATTCTAATTCTGTTATATTCTCTGTATATTTGTAGAATGAAAATTTTTGATCTATCAAACATTATTATTACATTCAATGTCCACTCTTAAAATTGTTCATTAATCTTTTGAATTTTTATCATTTAATTAAGGAAGACAAAGGGGGTAAATATCTTTGAGCGGTAGTGTATGTATAATAATGTGCGGGAGACTTGTACGTTGCGTTTCGAGTAAGAACAAAATTTGCGTAGGAAATCGTTTATGTTATACAATGAGTTTGATTAAATCTGACTAAATCTATGATTGGGTTCATTACTGATACTAATTAATTCCTCATTATGTTATTTTCATCAATTTTCCGCTTCGAAGCGGTGCTATTAATAGTTCCGCTGCAAATTGTAGTGACATATACCTTAAACAAACTGAAACAATAGAGCTGTACGGAAACCGCGCGTATAATTCAAGAGGTACTTCTTTATCGATTTGCAAATTGGAATGTAATCATGCCGACGAGAACGAAATACGATGTACGATATGTGAAAGGAATACGCGGACGTACGAAAATATATAAAAGGATCGCTAAATCGTTTAATTAAAATGATAATGTTAATCCGTTCGAAATTGTCTTGATTAAACTCGGTAAAATGTGCGATATCAGCGATATTAGGTTTTTTCTCCCCACACGTGCGTAAGGATACGTGGGCAGCAATTATGTCGCGTCGAATTTTACTCCTTTCTATTAACGTGCAATAACGAGCGGCAAAAAGAAAGCTTTGACCGTTACAATAGCGCGAGTATATTCATGCGGGTGTGCACGTGCCTCTAACAGAGGCTACGTATGTAGAGGATTACTTTTTATTGAAACCGTACTGGACGAGCTCACCGCGTGCACGCGGCATAGCGTGCAATGCGATATTTTACGCGAAGTCTCGGGCACGGAATTTTATTTTCCCGTTATTACAGCTAATACGTAAACTCGTTTTCCCAGCTGTGTATTAAATTAATGTTTAATATCATACAACGCGATGTATCGCATTATCTCGGCTATACTTGCAACGCAAACAACGGAGTTCCATATTATCCTATATTACAAATCCTCAATTTTCATTCCTCTAGCTCCTCGATGAAAAAAAAACTCACCCCTGTACATATTAGAAGATAATGGGCTTACGTGCATACCAAATTGTTGTGTCATCGCAACGCTCGATTATCCGAACGATACGGGGATAGATAGTCTTGTGTGTGTGTGTGTGTGTGTGTGTGAATTTTTAATTAGACAAAATACTATCGTCACAATCACGTTACTTTGCCTCTAAACCATGCCATCGCTTTGCCGAATCATCCAGCACCTTTCGCTATCGGAAACTATTCTCTTTCTGCGGTTCCATTCGCCGCAACAAGCTTTAATCTGCTTAGCCGCATTCAGACTACGTGGGAAACTGCACTCGTGTAACTAGATTGTGAAATCTAGTGTGTCCCTAAAATCGAGGCCGTGTTCCTGTCCCGGTGAGCTATAGCACCCTGTCCGCCCACGACGTGTCTACAATCCTGCGCTACAGATTTAAATAGTTTGCGCGCCACGTGCATCGTCGTATTTTACGTTTTTCCTTTCTCCCGAGACTCCTGTAACTTCACGCTGAAACGAAGCCTGTTTACTCGCTCGAAATCTTCATTAAAACACGTTTAATCAACGTAATGCAATTAAAATCGCGCCGCAATTAATTATCGCGTTTGTAGTTTATTTCGGTTACATAGACGATTTTGACATGACATGTAGTCAGAAATTACAATAGAAAACGCTTTTATTATTTTAGTGACAAAAATAAAAAAAATCCATTGTCAGTTACAAACTGTATGTCACAGTGATTTGCAATAATAAAAATGCATTAAAAAATAAATGACACATCAACAAGAAATAAATGTTTCTTGCATAAGATTGTTTGGATTTGTCATTTGATATACATGTTCGAGTATTTCTGAAAGAAAGAGGTCATCTTGATATGGTATCAGAGATGTTTCAGTAAATGTTCGCGATAAATGCGATTCTATTCCGAGATCTGTTACAGAAACTTCCTCATTCATGTGTGTCGAAAGCAAATGCGATATGCTTGGAAACACACATGCTCCATTATTGGATGCATTAAGAATAGAGAGGCAGAAAACACGGAATTGATTAAATGAACTATAGAAAATAGAAAGAAATTCGAATAAGTACATTTCTATGGCGTCAAAAACAAATTTAACTTCACAAAAATACGGATTGTGTATTATTAAATAAAAGTTCCTGAATAGTATTTTGACATTTTTTGATAAACAATCGGATCATCTTGAGAAATTATATTACGAAAATATTAAGCAATATCCGAGAAACATTGTGCAATTCTCAATAATTAATATATTAGAAAATAATATTACGAAACATGTCGTCTGTCGGTGATGAAATAGCAATCTTGCCACGACTCGCCGATTCAGAACGTTGAACTGGTAAAAGTGGTGCAAACGTTTCACGGATGAAATCTACCAGTACACACGCGGGATCCCGACAAGCTTTAAAACTCGACTCAGCCCGGTCCAATCACCGATCGTTATTTCCTCTAGGGCTCGACACAGTGGATATATTCTCATCGACTAATCCAACGTCAATCACATATCGATTTCTCGCTGACGTGGAAGCATGCCCGGTAACTCGATTGACGAAAATGCTTGAGACATACCGAACAGTGCGATACGCGAGGTCATTAACTTATCTGCGCCGTTATCCGCAAATTTGCAAATAGTATTTCAGGACACAAACGTTTCTCACAGTATATGAAAATAATTATATCATGACAGACAAAATAGCAACTGCTATTTTAACTTCCTTCAAAAACATGCGAAAATTCTGAATGTACATATAATGGTATTTAGAAATTGTATCTATACATCGTTTACATCGATTTATACACAGAGTTTTCAACATACGAAATTTGCGTTAGAATTTCAATTGAGCTTTCAAAGTTGCAGGAAACTTTCGGCTATTATGACACGACATTTCTATTTATCCTTATAATGTTGCTCGTCGTTATGGTTTTCGCTTCGCGAGCACCTCGGTCTTTCGGACGAATGCAGTTTTTTTGCCGAAATACGAGCACAATGTTGGCAACCTAAGAAGAACATAATACCGAACGCGGCTTATCCGAATACTGATAGAGCCCGGAAAGGAATCCTTCGTAAGCGCGGCCATACGTAGGCTTACCGCGGCTTACAGGGATGCCTCCCTCTCTCGCAGTCTGGCGTCCCGTCTCGCGAATTTCGCGAAACTCAAGAGGCTATTATATGAAGGCGGAAAAATATTTTGCTAGATCACGCCGGAGAGAACGTACGATCCTACAAATTTCGCGAGATAATGATGACGTAGCGTCGGCAGATGGACGACGTGTACTCCACATTAAACCAACTAATTGTAAGCAAAATGAAGTACAGCTCAATAAACTAACGCTTCGAGATCTGCACGATAAACGGTATTCATTTTTGCCGGAGTCTCGCGCATAGTTTCTGAGCTAACGAAGTCGAGTTCTCGAGGCTCTCGATACGTCTCGTTTGAGTTATGAAGGCTGCGCTGCCGCGAAACTTACGAAAGAACAGCAAACATTCGTAAACTCGACAACTTTTTACGCCGTGTATTTATATCTCTCTTGATCTTTTAATCTAGATATATATATATATCGAATCGTGCAATCATTTTTTTTTTTTATTTGTAATTTCAAACATGTTATAGCTTAAGTCGAAGAGTAAATTCCAATGGAAGGAAGAACGAAGATATAAAAATTACTTCTATAATTCATATAATTCGGTTAATAACTTGTGTAGCTTGTAATACTCACATGTTGCAGAACTTGAATAGAGTATTTTACTGGTTCGTAAATGTAGAGTTAGCGCAACCAGTAATGTTGCAAGATAAAGGGGTGTATATATATATATATGTATATACACATTTGTACGCATTATTTCAATATGTAGTAATCTTGACATGAGCGTTAATCGCCTTATATTCATTTTAAATGGGAGCTCGCGACATCCCAAGTTAACAGTCCATTAGCAGAGGTCACGCTGCATCGCGCATGCTTCACGGGTTGCACAACGCGGAAACTGGCGCAAGACTGCGTTATATTCCGGCGATTTGTTACGTACAATTTTCGCGGGAAAGCACGTTCCAATCCGCATGTGCATTATTTATCTCTACAATAGAATACATCGTTATCTCTACAATAGAATATGAATCGTTAACACGATTTTTCAATAACGGATTTAAATATCGCATAAAAATCATTTTTCCTTGAAACAAAACCGAGCTCCTTTTAGACGAAAGTTTCGTCTGGGATGGAATATGGTATTAATGCTCGTTGCGTGTACCGTTGCGCCGCGTTCTCTTTGAAACAAGAGAAGCAGGAATCTCTCCGTCAAACCGCTATAGTTCATTACGGTTAGTATGAATCTATGTTGACGCTGGTATCGTGCGAAGTGAGACATGTAGCAGATATGAACTCCGGTACAACGGTGACACGACGACATCGAGGCATACGTCTTCTCGCGAATTCATCGTGCCACGCGCGACAAGATTAATGACCGGAAAGAGTGTGGGTCGTGCGAATTCACACTCGATAAAATTTGCAACGTCCCACCTCTCTCTCTCTCTCTCTCTCTCACACACACATCCTCTCCCTGAAAATATAACACGCTCGGAGTTCTCCTGTAAATATGCGTATTGGAAATGTCCTCCCACACATCCAGCGTCCGTCCGTTCCATTTCAACCGAAGAATCGACGCGAGCGCGTCGGGACGCCTCGTGCAAATCGCAAATTTGAAAGCACTTTTCCGACGGCACGTAGATACGGCCGCGTATGTATTTCCGCGTCACCCCCATTTACGTGCGACTACTGCGACGCCGGTGCATCTCGAGATTTGCGGCAAACGCCAGCGAGAAGATGAACCCGGCTTTTATGCGGCGCTATATCGATAAGTTTCCGCGCCGGGAATGCGAGTGAAATTTTACGCTTAATACAACGGTCAGGGAGAAGCACGCGTGAAATTCCGTATTGATTATTAGTTTTTCCAACTACGCCGCGGGGGCGTTACTTTTTGTACGTATATTGTCATGATAATAGGAACTGAAATTAATTGCAAAATTCGCCGTCGTCCGTGTCACGCTTGTCACGTATACTCATTGCTTTGCGCTATAATGAACGCTTTTATATCAGATAATTTATTTCTTTAACCTTTTGCGGTCGTAAGCTAGAATATATCCGTCAGACTCGTATTTTCCGACTGAAAAGGAACAGTTTATCTTTCAAGTATTATGTTTGTAATTATCCTTAAAAAAACGCAGATGTCTGCTTCTGGGACCGTAAGATCTGGAATATACACTGCTAGCGGTAGCAGTGAGATTGCTTATAACCATCGTGTGGAAGATAATTGCTGGAGACGTTGCGTGCACGGAGATCCATATACGATTTGAAAACTTACTTTCAAAGTGCTGTATGCAACGTATTCGGTATGCCGCTATGTAATCCGGGAAGTTATGAAAGTTCGTGCAAGATCGGGCTATCATTCGATGATTCAACTATACCTTTATGTGAATATCGACGCATTTCAAGTTAAATGGCGTTACTAACAAAATAGTTTGCACCTTATTCGGCACGAGTCCCGATGCCTGCACAATCCTCTCGAGTTATGCTCATCCATACTGCCGAGAAAACTTTTTAACGGCTCGTGGAACTCTGCTTCAAGCTTTCATGAGAGATGTAATAGCGCTAGCGTATAATCGAGCTAGTTCTAGACGCGTGCAGAAGACAATATTCAAGTTTGAGTTGTAACTGATTATTACTGCTATTAAGTAGATGGAATATTGTAGCTATATTACGAGTATTCATCTATATATATTTAAAAGAATTTAATTATTTCTTGAAAATCGATGAGACTTTTAAGTCGACACATTCGGGAAAATGTTTGATAAATTTTTTATCGTGAAGACTCTAAAAAATTAAAGCTCTGTGTAAATTAGTGCTGTCCTGTTTGTTTTTAACGTTCATAATGTGGTTGTCAGAATCAGTACGCCGGTAGCAATCCAATCATTCTATTAGAGAATAATAATACATGCGTATATTGCTATAGATAGACCTGCCGGCAGTTCTCCGTCAATTCGTTTGTGAAAGCTTCCAACATCGAACAAAGGACATCGTTTTGCGAAAGCACTCGATAACGGACAAAGGATCCCACGAATAGCATAGATATCGAATGAATGGATACACTGCGAATTGTTGTGCGCTATATGCCGCGATTGAAGTGTAATCGTACATAAATTAAGGTAATCGACGAACGCGCGACTTATACACGTGACTCGTTTCCCTGTCATATAATTATATAAGTAGCGAGACGAAATAATTTATACCTACGTCTTTAAATAAATTAAGTAAGATAAATAAAATGTAGAATCAAACATAAAGTATTCACCGCGGTAAAATTGTGGGTCAATATCGTCGTATCACAGCGTAAAAATAGAAGAAATCGTTGAACACAGGGATAGATCTTCCATTAAAGAAAATTACCATATGATAGGTACCATTAAGCCAATATATACCCTCAAATATCCAGCATTCGATCGTCATTCATTTCATCTTATCTTATTTCCAATAGAGGACTCTCTTTCTGCTTTTCTCACGTCACCCCGAGATTAAATGTAAAAGAGGAGGATCCCGTATACTCTTTATTTGCGCTCCGCGCATTACTCTAGGTTGCGGAGCGGTGGATTCATATGATCAAATATAGGATATTTGCGCCTTCGAGTGCGGATATTCGCTTTGATTTCGCGTTATCGACGTCAGCTCATCGATCCGTGAATTCATTTGCTCGTAAAGAATTTTACTATTCCGTCGAGCCGCGCGAGAAACGATAAAAAGGTTTTTTCCTTTACGGGGTTTAGTGGCGGCCCTTTTCTGTCTCTGACGATGTATTATAACTTCGATGAAGAGCTAAAAATGAAAAACGGCAACGGTATCGAACTCGGATATTATAATATCGTTCTTTTTATAATATATGTATCTCTTAATATTTTACCGTAGATCGAACTAGTTAATGGGTATTACATAATCAATGATCAGTTAAATATAAGCTTTTAAATAACTCGTGAATTCAATTGAATAAAAAATACTTTGGTATTTTTAAAGAAATGCTTAATAAATATATTTTTTAATTATAATTGTGTTTTTAATTATTTTTAATATGAAACGGAATCATATACATTAATTTATATAATTGAAGTTACAGATTTTATCTTTTTATTATGTGGATTTAGCATATAAAGATATATGATAATTGTACACCTTAGTTATTCTGAACAAAATAGCCATTAACAAAATATCAAATATTTCTGGAGCAATCCATCATCGTTCGGTATACTTTAATACAAACAAGATTCTTGATAATATCGCAAACGTGTTTCTATACACTACGCAAATCGCACTTTTGTACGCGCTTTTCGTACGGAAAACAAAATTTACATATAACGCTGGTTTAATATAATAAATTAAAATACGCTTATACGGCGAGAATGGTATTAATTAAAACTGTGAGATTTGCATTGATTATAATGTGCCACTAATTGAAAGCGACTTATCTGCACGTTGTATTAAAATGTAAATCAAATCTCCAGCGTCATGGGCATTCATGTTCGTGCCAATAAGCAAGAGCGCACGAGGGTGTAATACAAAAACACGTTTCCCAAACTGCCTCCATACATATTTTTCTTTGTTTTTAATTGAGATATATTATATTATATGAGGCAGCATTTATCGGAAATTTTATTGGATATCGACGATATGCAAGCGCCGTATATTATAACTGTATTGTAGAAATAATAGGTATGTCCCACTATCATTTTTTTACTTTATCCCAAAGTGATTCGCGTATTCAGAACTCGTAACATGTTCAGGAGAAAGAAACAAAGATATAATTTAGTCCTAACGGTAGAACTGCTTTTTGTTGATTCAGTCGATCGCATATCGATACACACAGGCAAATTTTATTTCCATATGCATGATATCTAGCACATATTTTATCTATTCGTAAGTGAAAATTATATCTCATTTTTGTGTAAATATTTCGTTAGCGCTTTTCGTTTATGTTATGATCAATTGGACCCCCATATGCAACAAGGACCCAACCAACAAGGAGGTAATTTTGAGTAATAAGTAATTGAAGTTTTGTTATTACAATTAAAATAATCGGCTTAAACCAAGTCTTTATGAGATTTCTTTTGAATGATTTACTCAAATTAGACGAAAAGCAGGATACGTTTTTCAAAATAAAAAAGTACATTAAAAAACAGACACAGAAAAAGCAGTTGATTCTTTTATTATAATATTCAGTTGGTACTATTACCAATAAGGAAAATGCACTAACAATAAGTCCGACACAATGCCAGTTGTGTCGGACTTAGTGCATTTTCCTTTTTGGTTAATCATTACTGGCGGAATAGGAGAGTTTTATACAGTCAATTACCAATAAAATGGCCCAATTTGTAAATTAGGCTTATTTTTTTGCATAATTGAAAAACATCAACTTGAGACTTAGAACAACCAGTTAACTCATTTTTCTTTAAAATGTCGGTTGAGTCCTTACTGCATATGGGAGTCCAATTACTCTTCCATTTATTCGATAACTTTCTATAGTCGTTCTCAATGTTCACTTCAATTATGAAATATTCTCCAGTGGACTGTCACAATACGAAATCACGCAGGACTCGATGAGTCATAAATTTCAGAAGTTGACGATAATCATATCGACATTCATAATAGAGCAGCAGATCTTACATTAAACTGAAAGTTTCATCGCGCACCCGGACGACCCTCAAGCTGCTGCGAAAGAGGGAATCCGCGCAATCGACCGAGAAGATATAATCCTTCTGTCGCGTGAGGAAAGTCAAGTCGAGTTGGACGAAGTCAAATCCCGCGCCGGCACCTACGCCACGTCGGTCCCCGACCAGCTGAGGGAAAACCAAAGATTGGTCCCGTGTACTATATGGAAACTTCGGACACTACGCACGAATATTATCGCCAGACAGCCGCACCGGGTACCGATATTGTGCGCTCTCACGGGTTTTAGTTAAATGCCAACGCAAATACGGAGAGTACACGTGCATCCGATGTGCTTCAGTGACATTTCTCCGAGGAGAGAACGTTCGTTCGTGGACTTTAAGGTGGCATGGCAATGCACCCAAGTTCGGACATAAAAGATTCTCGGCAGCTTCCACTAAGTTCGACGAAGCGGCAACAGGAGCAAAGCAATCCCTCGATATAAAATGGACCTTTTGCTATTAGTTTACTGATTTTAACGTAACGATTATCAGTTGTGGCAATCTGTAAATGTACTTATTATAGATTCTAGATTTGATTTATTTCTTCCATTTTATTTTTATTCTTTATTTTTATTGCCATTTTTATGAATTACCCGATAGTTTTGTTGAATATTATTTCCAAATAACTAATATATTTTGTGTGAGTAATAATATTATTTATAATGAAAGAAGATATAATTGACATTGTATTTTGCATTTCTTATTTTATGTTTCACTTTACTTTTTATTTTTTCATTGTCTTTTACATATTTTTTTAGATACTTTTTAATATTTTTATTAATCGCGCTTCTCTTTATATTTTATAAATCAGCATTTTATTCTTTAACTATCTTCTCTATGCGGGATGCTTTACACAATTGGAATGAGTTCCATTGAAGATAGAAAGAAATGGTACAAGCAAAAATTAAATTTGCAATATGCAATTACATACTTTTGTTAAAAAGTAAATCTGTGATTTCTTTGCATCAATTGATTTATCTCATTATTCTATGCATAAAGGTATTAAAATATCAAAAAATGAAGTTTATGAGATATTTTATATTTCATGTCAAAATATGCTAAAATAAAGTATAAAATATCTCGTGAACTATTGAATTTCTGATAACCTCAATACTTTTATACACAGAATGTTTAAAAGAATTTACGCAAAAATAGGATTCCATTAAAGAACAAAATGCAGTTGAACTTTACCAGTGCATTGTTACGTTTACGAAAAAAATGAGTCAATAAAAAATAGACATTATTATATCATTCAACTTTTGCCTGTCCCATTTCTTTCTATCTTCAATGGAACAGGTGCTAGAACCCGTCCCAATTGCGTGACGCATCCTGTATATACATACATATATACGTATCATAATAAGAACATATGTATTCAACATAGACATCCGCGGAACGCGAAATGTAGAAAACTAGTTTTTGTTGCATGTCGCTACGTCCATTTTTCGTGAAGTTATAGCATTTTGAAAATCTGGCACGCACACGCCATTCATGAAAGAAAACTGCGCGTATTTTTTGCACGTAATTCGACAGGTGCGCTAAAAAAATAGGTGTGAAAACACGTGTATTATGTACTTTGAAACACGATAAGCCGCCATTGGAAAGTATGCGCGCGCGCTGGCCAATTTTTTCACTAAATCGAGATTATAGATCGATGTGATCGTTAATATCTCCGAACAAAATAATCACAGCAAGATAATTTTAGTCTCCTTCGAAAGCTAAGATTCTAACGCTTCCAGCGAGTGCGAGACTGGTTATCTAGGTCACTCTTTGCGAGATATCATCGATTAATTATAAAAAATGTTATTTATTTCGTGCAGAGATCTCCGTCCTGACAGACGTTTTCATCAAAATCACGGATTAATATAATCGCCAATATTTTCGCGCAAAAAAATCGCAGCAAGATTTTGGTCTCTTTCGAAAGCTAAAATTTTAACGCTTCCAATGATTGCAAAATTACTTATCTCGGTGGATTAATTTGTTAGATATCGTCGATTACGAAGATAAAATCAACTCATTGCTTAAAATAAAATTCATGATATATTCAACTTCTTATTATTACTTTATGCCGAGTTTTTTTAAAGCGCAAGAGAGAGCTGATATATATTTAAATCTACTTATCGTTGATCGAGAATTCTATATTAAACTCAATAAAAATTATAACGTTTTGAGGTCATCTAAGAGACATCTTAAAATTTTAAAAACGTTTTATAAAACTCAAAAAAACAATTCAATATCTGTTTGTCGCAAATTTTTAATATAACTATTTTTAATAGGCCAAAGATATATTTTTTTAAATTATAGAATATCCATTGTTAGTGATCGTATATATCTAATATTTAATTCGTATATTTTTTATAATTTTTGCTTAATTAAAGACGGCATAGAGGATAGATTCCTGCCCCGATTTCTATATTTTCTCAGATGCTTTGTAGAAATATGCGATGATATTCACTATGAAAAAACTCGAAATAAAAAGATGAGAAAAGAGAACTTTTTCGCGCATATTTATTTTCCCCCATTAAACAGAGAAAAACTCTCGTATATTCGAAAAAGTTGGCGCACGATGTACTGCCATCATCGCCAGACAGTCAAGCGCTGTTTTTTAACTAATGCGCTCTCTTGAACTCCCTGCACTATGAAATAATCTAAGTGACTACTATAGCTTATATATTTAGCATATATTCATTTGATATTCTTTACTGGCATCATTGGGGCTGACGTTTGTTCATAATCATAGAGTATATAATATCGATAAGCAAGATTAACGCTCCAAATGTCAAAAATTATTATTCATAGTATAAGTACGTGTCTAAATTAATACCATCATCGTGAAAATTCATATCGATAAACAGTTTTGCACTCGGTATGATAGACAAATAGCAGCCATGTTCTTTATTCTGCAATCGATAGGAATCAAGTTTACGGGAAGAGTGAAAACAAATGTCCAGTATAGCTCGCTGGATTTTATTCCGTCAACAAAGTAAGTTGTTTTTTCTTACGATCGGCTGCCTGTGAAAAATTCTATTAGAAATCGATCGATAGGGCGTCTCAACCAGCCGCTGTTTTGTAATTATGCAAATCGGCTTTCCCATCGTTACCTCACATATATTTTTTCTCTCCTGAATAGGAATATGCTTTCACAGCCAGTGACCGATAAATCGACATATTTAAAACCTGTAATGCTTTTTAATATCTTGAAAATATGCATCAATATCTTAACAACTATTCAATAATAATTTTTATTATAAATATATAACAACTTAAAATTCTTATTATATCCATAATATGAAAAAATATTAAAGATACATCACGTTATTAATAAAATAACTAAAAAATAACTGCAAGCTATATTATATATCAATTAAATTATATATCAACTTTTAAAATATTTGCTACTTGCTATCCATTGATTATATTCGGTAACTTAAGACATCATTTATTTGCAAGAAGTTTATGATACATGCAACTGAGTGCTTTGCAGCATTTCTGATAGTAATATAATGAGAGTCGATGTGTTTCCAAGGTCATATAACGCAAATGCACGTTTCTATGTCGGCTATAATAGAATCCTATATTGTAGTAACTTACGGTAAGGATGGTATGCGCGCCATAACTCGAAACTTCGTTTATTCGAAGGCGTCCACGGGGACACGATACGACGGTAGTGTCAGCGATGCGAACCTAACATTTAACTAGATATGGTTGCAACTCAATTTACAGACACAAGCTTTGCTTAACCCAGGCATTAGGGATACCGAAGCCAGTTCAATGTACTCGCAGAGACCTTTGAGTCAATTCAGAATTGTGCGTCGATGGTTAGTTTAATAAATGACTAAGGCCCAGTTCCACAACCTATTTTAACCAGTTTAACTCGTTATAGACCAATCCTGATTAGGTTTAACGAGTTAAACTTCGGTTAAAGCAAGTTGTGGAACCGGGCCTAAGAGTCATTCGCGTGCACGGCTCTTTAATACGGCTAACGATCACTAACGCACTGTGGTATCGGAGCCATTCGAATGTGTTTGACGGAACGCAATATAAACGATCGTTATCATAAAGAGATCACGTAGGCTTTGGTCATCCGCAATCGCCACAATTACTCGTAAATTCGACTCTATTTGCACGCTGACTTGGTACGCTCACTGGCGAGTTTAATCGCGAGAGAAACAGTCGTAATTGATTGATCTGCGGGACGTCTATTCTAATGTTAACGGCACGAGACGCGGTGCCGCGAAAATTTTCGGCGGAATAGCTATGATCTAATGCATCCCGCGAGTCGGCTCGCGCGTATCTCTCGATCATGCTGGCATAAACGTCGCATGGCGTAATGCATGCGCCGCGCATGGTTCAATATAAAGGATTGTTATTTACGGCACGGTTTATATTTCATCGGAATATAATGGAAAATGGACCCGGTGTTAGGGGTAACGCATAGCTTACCATACATATATCTTTCGCCTCTATCGCTTTGGCTCGCGCCCAACGCGGGTGCGTTTTGACATTTGTTTGTAGTTGAAATACGCATCTACACACATTTCTGTGATTATTCGTACGTTATATTCACGCGCTCGTTGTCAGCGTTATCCAAAATTGTTAATCCATCCCACGTGAGCGCCGACGCGTTGTATGTTTGTGCTGCCAAATTAATGCCGAAGGCAGGATAGTCATCGTACTTAAACAGCGTAGAGCAGCGTAGTTCCTAAGTTTTATCTAATAACAACTGTCTGTTGATAAAGGGCGCTTCGTACGTACAAAGCATACACAAATTGTCAAGTTTAATTACCATTTTCCGAATGTCGCTTTGATGGCGTAAGTTACTACATGACAAATAGGTATTTGCACGATGACAGTAGAAGTGTGGGCCGAACGTGAATTATCATACCGTTAGAGTCAGGGAAGATTCATTCATTCTTAATTTCAGCCTTACTTCGCTCCTATGCATCATAACTTTCCAAACTACCAGTCTGGAAACGGACAAATATATCTTCCGGTAACAACTAAACGGTCGTAACTTTCTTTCCAAACTTTCCTTCACGCGCAGCGTTTACGACCGAAGCTCAGGAAGCGGGGCAAGCCGCTACGTATCAATTAATTTGACTTGATCGCGCTTATACGCCGGCAAACACGATTGCGAGTGATACCGTGGCCCCGTTAAACGCTATACGCTTTTCCGCGAGGCAACGCAGCAGAGCAACCAATAATCTTAACCACGCGGGAGATACCGGAACGAAATATCCGCGCGAAGATAACCGCCAACAGATGTTTCTCGCGTAGTGGAATTTCGCTCACGCCGTTCTCGGGTCAACGGAACGTCGTTGCATCGTAAACGAGCTCGTCGGACAGAACCTTCGCAGTCAGCTTCCCTCATTCCAGGAGATTTTTCAAACGGACGTTGCCCGCAACTTCAAAGATCGTCCTGTCCGGACGGACAGGTCGTATACGCGAAACTTTCGCCGACGCAGTTTCCCATCGCTCTTACGTACCCTCATCTCGAGGGAGAGTAGCCCTACGTGCGTGGATTTTTACATACCATCCTTCTTACATCGCGCACAGAAATGTGCAAAAATGCATACGCAATCTCATCGGTCTGTGTGAGCAAATATGCTGTGTGAAATTTACTCGCGGTGTAGACGCAAGGAGAACCTTCGCAAATGGATGTGGAAGAGAAAAATTTTTCGGGTCGCAAGTGGACAGGCTTCGCGCGAGCTTCGGAGAGGGAAAGAACTCGCGCGGCGGGTGCCGCAGAATGCAACGGAAGGAAAACCGAAGAAGAAAGAGAAGAGACGGGAAGAGAGTACGAAAGTGAGCAGGAATTGTTACGGCAGCGGGTTTACGAGGTCCCGGTGGACAGGATGCCAAGCAAAAGGGGCAAGGGGTACACGTCGCTCGTTTTCGAAAGGGGAAAAGCGTTATCTTGCCGTGTGTGACTCGAATAATGAGAGTAAGCCTTCGCAAGGTCCGACCTGTCAGACGTTCTATCGTGGCAACGTTAATGCGATTCCTGTTTGCGCGATTTCGCGTCGCCGCGCCGTTCGATCTCCCGTCGCATTATGACTGCGTCAATGACATTGAATTTATATCGACCTATGTAAAATGATGTCTTCGGTTCATCTCCACCGGCGGCATCTAACGTGAAGAATTTTATGTCGCAATGGAAAGATAGATGTAATTCTCTTGAAAAATGAAACTGTCGTCAAGTACTATATAATAACGTTTGTTTAATTCACATTATCATACATCATGAAACAAGAGGTAGCTGTAATGGAATGTGAATAATGACAGACGTCAAATGACTTCATACTCGAGGCAACGACGGTTAATTCCAGAATGTTGAGAATGTCTTCTGTATTGTGACTAAATAGACAATTCAGACACTGGTAGATTTCCCTATGAGTACTGTTTCATTATGTAAACGCTTGCAAATGTTGGCTATATGAGTTTGCTGTGTCTCTATTTGAAATATCGAAAAATTTCCTATAAATAAAAATTTATAAATTGTTAAAATTGACGTTACAGAAGGTAGCAAAAACATATATTTTCACTAAAAAGAATAATGGTGAGAATGTTTTTTTAAATTATAGCTTCGATTGGGACGTTAAAAGTAAAAAGATTTAATTAGTTGCAATTAACATTACTGAACTGAATACAGTGAGAACTAAAATGATCGATTTTGGCTCCAATACAAACAGTAGCTAGATTTGCAATACAGAAGTACAAAAAGTAAGCTAAAGAGCTTTTAGTAATATTGAATATTGCAGGTTCCATGGCAACTCCACAAATGTGCCTGGCGCATTTACATTTAATCTCCGGTAAAACCGATGGTTGGTCGGGTAATTACCAAGAATGATTGCTCGTTGTCAATGCGTACACAACCCGCGTTATACCCATTCCAAAAACCAGTTTGAAATTGTCCAAAATTGTCCAATATTTTTTTTGAAAACTCTGGTTGACGACAGATACTTCTTATCCACATTGCCAACTTGTTGTTATTGTATTTTCAAAATACTTTTTGAATTAGATTTATATAAATTTATTGGATTAAAATAGAAAACATGTTAAACAAATTTATTATAACATATTAAGCGGAGTAAATCAATCTGTATCCGATTCATCAATCAATCTTTAGTGTCTAATTAATACACGTAAATAAATTTTTGTCTTACATATATTGATGTATATATATGATTTATAATTGCAATACTAATTAAATAAACGATTTATTAGAAACTGTCGAATAATTAAAAATATTGTTTTCGCTTTGAAATGCTATTAAAAAGCGAATTGCATTGATTCGCATCGTAACAGTTGCGTTACGAAAAATCACCGTACCAGTTAGGGATTAATGTCATTACCTGTCAAACACCATTTGCTAGAGAGTCAAGCGGCAAACATTTCGCAAACTCATTTTCCTGTTCTCGCACACTTTTAATGACACACGCGAACGTACTAATATAATTATTGCGACAGTTTCACTCGTTATCCTTGATTGTCCCGTACGACAAATAATAACTGCTTGAAACTGCTATGTATGTCAATAGCTTTAGTGTACAAATTTCAGTTGTGATTGACACTTTCACGCTCGTTTAATCAGCCCGTATATTTCTTCGCAGCGAATAGCAAATATGAATTTCGAATTGACGCTCGCTGTAATAACATTAAAATCAAATCTCCATAAGTGAGAAATAACTTTTCACGATATAAGACAACGATATTAGAAAGTTCACTGCAGATACTGCAAATGCAAATAATAGCATATTATTTTCACACTCTCCGGGAGCGCCCTTACGCTTGACGAGTAATGGATCGCCGAAGCGGAAGAGGTGGAAAAAATGGACCGAGGTCGCAGAAAATGAGCCCAAAACTTTTACGGCGGATGCAAAGCAGCGCAGCTTATCGCGTGAATGTTTGTATGGTGATCTATCCTCCACGAAGTCAGAACCTCCACCCCGTTTGGCCTACATACCGAGAGTTATGGCCGCAGCCGTGTCATACAACCGCACGAAGTCTCCGTGAGACATATAAGGAAATAGGAGCATTGCCTTCGCCAGGCATTGCGGCGGTCGCGCGGCTGTTGAAGGTACGAAACAAGCATCGCTTTCGCGCCGAGCGAAAATATTCCGCGGCAGCTGTAACACTCGATTTTCGTTTGTCTGCAATATACGTATTGAGATCGGAAATAAAATACAATACTAATAATGGCCCCTCGCTGGCCACCAAAAATATCGCAGTAGTTTTTTATAGGATATATCGGAGAATACCTGTATCGAAGCGCAAACATTTTTGGTCCTAGTCGAGTGATTTTAACATGCACTTTTATTACGGCTGTTCTACTGCAGCGTGGTTGGCGAGGAAATAAATATTCGTTGTGTGGAGCCCTAGTACGTACATGTTTAATACTTGTTAGCAGCGCTCGGCTTAAAATGTCGTAGTATGCTAAATATCTATAGTCGTCTCTCACGAGACAGTATGCGACAGCCCCTTAATCCATGCACGCGTACTATGTACGTACGATCTTAACGATGAGATATTTTAGTTTGATGGCGCGAATGTGTCCTACATTCAACAGTTCGCGTTCTTGCATGACAACTATAATAATTTAACAGTCAAAGGGTGAGCTGCCCGACAATGCTGCATCACGAAGAACTATATTTATACTAAGAGAAATGTCATATGAAAATATTCATGTATATTTAGATGCACATTTCGAGAAAATCTAAACTAGAAAGGTCAACAATTTTAGTAGAATCACTGTCGAGTTTATTAAATAAAAACTCGATAAGTTTGATGAACGGTAATAATAATGTAAGAATATGTAATTGAACATAAAATTAAAACGAATTTAATGCAAATAAAAACCTTTTCCTTTTTAGCCATATTTTATTTGATCAAAACTCTCTTTAAATATCTATAACCCATCTGACATGAATTTATATAGATACAACACTAACAAATGTCTATAACCGCTATTAAGTTCTTAATCAGTATGAAAATAACGACTTATTATAATGACTGGCGCATGCGAAGCATGTAATTTTAAGGAGAGCCAGAAACGAGGACATGCGTTTATATTCGCCTGCGGTAGGCGACGGGCGAGTGAATGAGATAACGAGACTGATCGTCTCATTAACAGTCGTACTTGTTTTCAAAGAAAATCTTCGTCCGAGTTTTCTCATACTATATACGATCTTTTGCTGCGTCAGGAATGTCCAAAGGTGACAAATGAATCCCCTCTGTACACGGCGGGTGACATTTGTAATTTTAGTTAGTCGTCGACAATTAGCGTAATTTCGGTCTTTTAAAGGCACATTATTTTTTCGCGGCACGTTCCGTCTTATCGCGTGTTCCTCGTCGCTGGAAATGCGGCCATTGTGAACGAACACGGTTACCCTAATCGATAAGCCGGGATATTAGCGATATTAGCGCACCTCTCCTTTTTCCCCCTCGCGGAGAGACCACCAACCTCTCCCTTTTTCTCCGTGGCAGTCCTATAAAGTTTATGATAATTTCCGGTTACACAGTGGCCTTTCGTTCTCGGTTTTCAGTGGGCCACGATACGGCTACATAATTTCTCGGGGTGTCGCTAATGCGTAGTAATTTTTCGACTTTACTGGTAGGCGAACAATATTGCGATATAGCTCTGAGAGAAATTGGTGTTACGCGATATGTACTGTGATTTTAAATAAATTTCAAGTCGATAAATTTGCGAAAATTGATTTTAGAAACATAACCAAATCTTTTTTGTACGTGTACATGTATAGTACATTTTAAAAGATTATAATATTAAACAATAATTAGGATAAGACCGCATAAACAATTTAAATCGAGAGATAGGCCATTTGTTGCGATAAATATTACTACATGCCTCGGTGGTCGAACTGGCTACGACGCCCACACGGAGTATAGGGAGGTCCAGGTTCAAATTCTGGCTGAGGTAATATTTTTCGCAACAAATTCTTTAGTTTTTCGAGTTGGGAGGGGGGGGTGGAATCTTACAGATGCTTGTTAGCATCAGTATCATTAAATTGATTATCAATTTAATGTTGTAATATTCGAGAGCTGCGTTTTAAGACCGATAGTAACGGCGCGCAGTTTATAGAAAAATCACACATTAATATTATTTAAGGACTAAGATCCGCTATGACCGTCATTGACCTATCTCTCGATTGAAATTGTATATAATATTATTTCCCATATCAGAAAATTGAAATTGTTGCAAAAGACATAAATTCGTTGAATACCAAAGAAATGTATTAAACGATTTGTAAAGGAATAAATAAGTACAAAGAAACAGTAGATAATATATATGAGATACTATCCTTTTTAGCAGAACAGATAACCCCATCTCATTTAAGAATCGTATTTAAGAATGGTATCATGTTCTTTAACTACCCAGTATAAGCATATATCTGGAGGGTGCGAATAGCCAGATAGGGTGTACGAAATAACGTACGTACTTATCTGAACCATGCACTTTTCAGTGTGTGACAAGAGGATATGATTTATTGCCTACAAGCTTGCTACAATGACTGCGGTACGTGTTAAACTGACCGCGTTCATCATTAAAATTAATGGGTATTGGATACTGCCCACGGTAAGCGGAAGGAGAGGCAGAAATGACCGAAAGCGTCGGCAAGCTAGATGGCCGAGGAAGATGTTGTTAATATCGCAGCCCGATATTTTGCAGCATTTCGCGATAATAGTCGTCAGAAAAACAATATAAAATATTGATTTCGTTCATATTATATATAGTACTCTTTTTGTCTTCGATAATAAAAACCATATGAAATTAACCATACGAGTTTTCGATGAAATAGATTTACTTTTGTAATTTTATGTGCAGAATTTTCTATTCGCGCTTGAAAATTTAATTATAAATTTATGTAATCAACGCGCTCCTCGGAGTGACGACGCGTACAGTAAGAGTAGTTATACGTGTTACGCATTTTCATGTGCTCTGTAATTGCTTCTAGTGTCTATTGTGCAGATGAGTGTTAAGTCTGCGGCCCGGCATCCATTAAAATTAATGGGGATTGGGATAGCGGAGATAGTCAGGCGTGATACTAAACGCGAAGTGAAATGATGCATCGTTCACAAAGAAACAATGCGCACAATTCAGTGATCGCATTATAATAATTCGTACGTTACAATGTACGCATTATTATATATTAAAGCGATCAATATGACATTCCGATTAGAGTTAATGCGCGAGGTATTCAGAGTATTCCAATGCTAAATTTAATCAATTATTTTTTTTATATCGACAACATAACATTACATCGTAATGTCTCGTTATCAAATTCATATTGCGTTGTTAAACCAGTCATCTATGATATTTATACGCTTAGTGCTGCGTGCTTACGGCAGTTATTTTTACCAGAATCTCTGTACTTCTCGCAATATATTACGAAGTATCCATATTAACGGCTGAGAATCTGCTGGCCGAGCATGCGGTAATCGCTTACGATCTCAACCACTTTATGGAAATAAATCGTGTTACGGTAATCGACCCAGTTCACAAAAGCAAGTTAAAAGTAAGATTAAGCCGCGGCGCGCGTTACTATCTGCCAATTTCCCTGTTTACACGGGCCGCTTACGACGCCCTTATCGCGGTACACGCGACTCAGAATCGCATTACCCGGTAGCGGCAGAATAACCGCATAAAAATTTCCGTCTTCCTTCTTGCAGGGTCGACGCGACGCGACGCGACGCGACGAGAGGAAAATGCGCTCGGCGAACGAACGGGCAGGAACCGCGAACACGCCGCGCCGCACCGGGTGCGCGCCAAACCGCTTCAATCGCCGTCTATCATCGACGTCCTTGCGGGCGCGATAGATCGCGTTACCGTAATGACATTTCGCGGCCAGCTTTCGCGGCCGTTGACGGTGGGAATATGCTCGCGGCGAGACAAGAAGATAGGCTAGGCAAATCGATCTGTCGGCGCACGTAACGCACGGCTAAGTAGCGCGTTAAAACCCCGCGAGCGTCCCGGCTATGCTTTCAGCATATTTGCATAGGATTCTGCTCGGTGGCGCGTACGCGCGGCAGCCACCCGTGGTACGCGAGCGCGAGCACCTGCCGAACGTTTACGTAGCTACGCAAAATGACAACGCTACCGTTACGCATACCCGGGATAGCCGAGATACTTAACAATCTGGTATTCCGATTACGACAGTACGCCTATGCACGTAGGAGCGCGTCTTCGAATGCGTCCGGGCCAAGACGCGCTCGCAGCGGATCGCAGCATGTAGAACGGGCCTGGCGATCCTTGAAGCGATGAGGATCAGACCTCCCCGTTCATCGGCTTATGACAAGCATGTGACATGAATGCTAATCGCCGATCTGGCGCCGCAATCGGAGAGAAATTTATCAGCATCGTGAATTTTCTATGTATCCCCTGCGGCAGAATTAAAGCAATATTGCGCGCATCGTTATTACCTTGAGTTCTTTTTACTTTGATAAAAATGTATTCAACGTAAGATTAAAACTTGCCATTAATATCAAAGATCATCGACGACAAATCGAACAAAGTCACTTTGTAAATGGAACGGATTTTTTATTCTTTGACTTGTAGCTTGTTCTCAGTTTGAGAAACAATTCATAATGTAATATCGTTCGAGCAAAAGTGTTTGATCAAAGACATAAAAAGTTTCATTAAAACTTCTTTGATCGCTGGAACAAGTAAAAAGAAGTACGCTGCCAATTATGTACTCCAGTTACGCAATGACCTACTGATTATGAAGAATAAAACGTTATTATTACGCAACGGAAGTAATTGATTAAATTTATACGAAAGTATTGCCTTTATTACAAGCAATAGGTATTTCTTTTTTATTTTAATTACGCTTTGAACAATCGTTGTTATACCATAATTATTGTTCACTGTATCCTACGGATAGAAAGATATATAAATATCTGGCATCACATAAATATTGGTAATGGAAAGATTAGAAAATTAGAAACAGGGTTGTGTGTGTGTGTGTGTGTGTGTGTGTGTTTGTGTGCATGAAAGAGCTGCATATAATCGTCTACATCGTAGCTTCACATAATGTAGAAAGCATCCGTACATATCCAACAAGAGTTGGATTTTAAAGTACGAAAAGTTTCCGAGTTTTCTTGAATTTTCATTACGTACGTTCCGGCAGCAGGGCGGAAAGGTCTCTAGAGGGGAGCACGATAACACCAGAAGCACAAGCGCCTCAGGTTCTATCTCTGCGGCGCGTAATTCGAGACCCAGCCCGCCGTTCGATTATAATTTCATTTGCCGGGAGCTCGCACGATTAATGCGACGGTGCCGACCTATTCCCTCTAATTAAATCCTATGTACCAACCAAGGTGCGATTCTAGAATCGATCATGAAAATCACCGACCGATCATCGGACTCGACCGATTCTATTCTATCAGTGGCGGATCTTGACGTCGATAATGGGGGGGGAGGTTCGGCAAAATTATTGCGCGCATATACGGTTTATGGAACGCAGCCTGTATGATTAATAATGACCAACTGCATTTCATTATCTAAATTTTTTAAACGGATGTAGCAAAATTGATTTCTTTTAATTTGGAAGGGGGGGGTTTAACCCCAAACCCCCCCCCTCCCCCAAGATCCGCCACTGTATTCTATACATATACAGGGACGCGGTACAGGACTCAAACGGGACTCCACTCACCTTAGTTCGATGCCCTGGCTACGCTTGTCATTTATGCTAACGATCACGTCGCGTGGCTGTATCTTCTTATCACCGCTGCACTTCGGGGTAGTCACTTTGCCGCGCGAAGTTTACGCCAGGCACAAACGACGACGACGACTACGTACGTCCGCACACGTACGCCTCGCCTCGCGATGACGTAGTGACATCCAGCGCTTCGCGATGACGGGATCAACGTCTTTCTCTGTCTCCCTCTACCCCTGCCCGTTCTACTCACGCAGGTTTAATTCGCGGCGACGTGAGAGTTCCACTCGGAGCATCGGCGTACAACATACAAACGAGCTCTCGGTGTTAAGACAGTCACGTATCGTTGCAAGCCTTCGTCGCACACTGCTGCACTGTCACGGTGCCCGCGTCGCTTCTCTCCACCCCCGTCGATTTAGCGAATCCCCCGAGCCAGCGATCCTAATCTCCCAATTCCTCGCGAGCGCGCACACCGGCGTGACTATCGCGACGCGATAAAGTCCGAAACGCGAGATTTACGAACTCTCGAAACGAATTCACATGAATTCCGAGACGACGGTTCAAAGTGTCACGAATTGACATAAGTGAGCACCAGTTTTGTCTGTACAATTCCAAGATGAGCAGACCTAGTCTAGGTGTTCAATAACTCAGACTGGACGTTTTACCGTATCGAATGCATGTAGATTTAGCGTACTCGATCAACGATCACGCTCGACTCTGTGTGAAAATTGTTCCTCTCACATTCACAGGACGCAGGACGTCACTCGAGCTCTACGCGAGGGCGAAGGATGAAGTGATCGACGTTCCAGCTGATTCACACCAGCCGATAGAAAGAGAAAGAGGTGCGCGGGACAGAGCTATAAGAGTGCGAACCACGACAACGTGTGTGTTTACCCGCGCGACGACGTAAACACTCCGCACGAAAGCACTCGACTGCTCGGCAGGGGTGGCCGAGCGGCACAGTTCGGTTGCTCGCGCAGTAGCTTGGTAACGCGGCGCAACAGTGCGCAAGTTGTGCTTTTGTGCGGCGAATGCGGTACGGGGGCCAGCACCTATGACCTCTCTCTCTCTCTCTTCCTCTCTATCTATCCCTCTCCCTCCCGCACTCCTTATCTATGTCTGCACTTTTCGTGTTTTCCACCCTCCCGCCTTCTTTTTGCTCCTCTTTATACGCCGCAGTTTTCACCCCTTTTCGCTCCTGCCCGCGGTTTCTTTTTCCTTCTCTACCCCGTCGTTTCTTTTCTTACTCCGCCGACAATCCTCTTACATCCCTCCGTCTCACCAACCGACTGACTGACTGACTGTCGTCCGTCCGTCTACCTGCGCCGCGGAAGAGCGGCCACGGTGAATCGCGAAAAGTAACTGGCGAGCCGGCCGACCCCGATTGGCTCGAGTCTGCGCCCTAGCGACAACTCGGGTACACCGGATATAAAATATAGACGCCTAGTGTGTACGTATACCTACGCGCCGCTCTGCGCGGTACGCGGCAACACGGGGGTTGAAAAGGAGGAAACTCTCCACCCCCTGCGACCCCCACCGGGTCTCGTCCTCCCGTTACCTGCTCTCCTCTTATTCTATTTTCACTCACTGTACCGGTAGTCTTTCTCTCTCCTTCTACCCCATGTTCGTCCGCTATCCGCTTCATATTCTCTCTTCCTCCGTCGGTCTCCCTTTCTGTCTCTGAGCTCTCTCTCTCTCTCATATCATCGTCTCATATCGCTTCTCTCACTCACCTTGTCTTTTCTCTCTGTCTTCCTCTCTAGTTCCTTCATTCGTGACTATGCATCTCGTATCGCCTGCCGCAACACGCCGATATGCTGTTGCTACTACGTTGTAGCTGCTGATGAAACCTTAAGGTGCACGCGTATCTGCGCGCAAAAGAAAAGGACGCCGGTCTGTAGAACATAAAGGCGAATATTTGTCTTAATCCAAGGTACACGTTAAATGGGTACTGAAATTGCGTTGTCTTCCGAGAGTAGTATTAACAACATTAAGCTGTCTTGTCGGGCGCTTTTGTCGTAAAAGAGAAATATGACATTTTTCTTGACGTTACGCGCATATTTTTGTCGCTGTAGGCTACATATACATGTATTTATCAAACAAAACTACATAATGTACACTATTGCAGTGAAACTGATTAAATTTGGCGAATACTTCCTGGTTACGTATTTTAAGTCTGAAATCTACATCGCTTGTTTAGAGACTAATTGCACGCTTGTTTCTTCACGGGGAATTACCTCGCGCTTAAACGGTATATCGATTTAGTAGCGCCGCGTACTTATATAACGACAATGTATATTATGTATATAAATAAAAGTACATATGTGCAATATTTACTACATTCCTTGTTAATTGACCATGAACGTAAGGATTATGAACGTTTACGCTTTAAGAAGCAAATGATTTCGTCTAAAACGGTGTATCTAATTATATTATACGATTGCGTTTACAATGCATAGTTACGATCTGAAACGCCGGTAATAATACTTATGGTAATATTCCTGGACGTGAGAAGTTTTATGTTATTTCGCGGTTAAGGCCACTAGTTACATCGTTGCGTTATTCCCGCAATATTTCCAAAGGAAGAGTAACGATTTCGGAATAACTAAATAAAATATAGCCTGCGAGGTCGCGCCAAACCACATTCTGTATGTCACTAAGCGAATTGTAGCAGTGTTGTTTACCATTTTAGCGACATTTGTCATTTGCTATTATCGTAATTAATTAAAAACACCGCTTGGAACGATGAATCACAGCAAGTTGATATGATTCTATATCTTCTGGCTATTCAAAATCTACATAATTATGTTAATATGCCGTTATCATTGTTTCGACAGACATCGACAGATATTTTTTCAGCTCCCTTATATTAACTGCCAAATTATTGATTTTCAGTACGCTTGACATTTCTAAATTAAGTTACGTTAAATATCGTTATCCGTTACTTTATTTGTGTGTAATTAAATCTATATTCTATCGACAGTTATTTAATTAAAGTTATAGATTAAAATATTGATTTCCATTACATTCTGCATTTTTAGAGCCTAAGAGAAGATGGCAATTCGTTATGTTATATTATTTGCGTATAATTAAATTTGCGATCAATGGTACTATTCGTGGTAGATAGAGCTTTATCCCGATGTCTTCCGATTAAAGGGGGCTCCAAGCTATCTTCAGTGATACAAAGTTATATTGTTATTCATAACAGAAAAAGAGGCAGTTTCGCGAAGCAAAGCCCATTATCTTAACGCGGCTATGACGGGAGTCTTAAAATTGGACGCATCTCTTGGTAGTCTAATTACTCATTAGTCGGGCCAGCCGGTGATTCGAACATTATCCTAACACAGCCGAAAACTTGGCAGCGGCTATTATAGCTCGTAGATCCGTTTTCACGGCTGCTTTAACCAGACGCGGTAACAGGTTTCAGGTCCCGATTTCGTCTGAATTATACGCTATATTAAATTACTCGGCTTGCATCACCATTACAGTTTGTCGCTCGACAAAGTAGATGTGGGGAAACTATTTCTGTTGGATCATTACCGTTAGTTAATGGGCACGAAACCACGCAGTATTCATATGTTAGCGAATTGTGGAATAACTAAGTACTCCCCCCACTGTGACACTTTACATAACACGTCGCATATTCATATCTACGTGTTCACAAGCTCTTACATTAATATATTCGCTGTCGCACCAAATTTTTTAATATTATTCTCTCTTTGTAAACTTTTCTTCGAGTCGCTTAAGATATTTATAATAATATTCCAAAATAATACTAATTAAGACATATCATACAGTGCTGTTACAATTTGCGCTTCTTGTTACAACTACAGAACGCGAGGATATTATTAAACTTGAAATACGATATCAGCTCATTATACGTTACGTGTTAACATTACGTAGACGTTCCACGCTTTTTCGCGAGTTCGCTTGACGCAGAGCAAGAAACAGCGCAGGTGCGAGTCTGCTCATTCGATTCCCGAAGGCAGAAGTGCTGTCGGTCATGAATAAACGATTGTAATTCTTCATTCGATTGTCCGTGCCCTATGTTCACCAGCGTACATACATTTTTACGTAAAGCAGCAACAGAGACCGTTACACAACGAACGAGTGTGTTACCGCATTCTTAAAGAGTCACCGTCGCACTTATAAACGACTCGTACTACTGCGAGAAACAAAGATCGTCGACTGCGGATAATATCTACTACGGTAGTAATAGAAGATAGCGCTCTACCAGCGAGATGCGGCATATATCTTCCGCTAATTAGCATTCATCTAGCCGCGGCTGATATGGCGAGCCCTGCGTAACACGAATACGTTAATTCCACCATTGCTATCCCGTTAGCTTTGCGCCTTTGCTGTTTCGCCCAACCGTATTCTGCGATCGCACAATGTAAACGGAGCGCCGGTGCGCCATTCCAATGCATCGAGCCTCGTACACGTGCGCGTAGCAGCCTCCGTGCGTAACAGGAACAGACGTGTTCGTCGTGATAACCTGCCTCCAGGACGTATGGAATTACTCGATAAGCTCACGTTCCACCAGGCCGGAGCCAATTCTAGGTTGCACGGAAGAAAACATCTCTACGCTGTCAGCGTTTCCCGAGAGTCGAGAGTAAACAACATGACTAATGGTAATGGTGATGTCCTGGTGCGACTGTAGGATTAAACCGTGCCGATAAATGTTTCTACAAGAGCACGACGATTCTCTTAACTTTCGCATATTAATAACATGTCAAGCGGTTTATTATTACTATTGATATTATTAATTTACAGATATTTTAATGCTGTTATTAATATTGAACTTACTATAATGTCGGATTTTAATATAAAAATGTTATCATTTGCATAATTTTATCTATCGTTATTTCTTATTATTTTTTATTCTCATTGTTTATTGATGCAAAATTTAATCTCCAAATAATAATGCAGTATCAAGACTATTGATCTCAACTCTCTATTAAACTTAATTTGCTATATTATCCATACTTTATGTAAACTAGTACATCCGATGGTATATATGTATCAGATTTATATGTATCTTCCTGCTGTATTAAGATTACGCCAGACGACATGGCAAATGTACGCCAACATTGGCGAATACATTGGCTACCAATAGATATCAATGGATATCAATGAATATTATGTGGATATCAATCATATTACATATGCATATATAGCCAATATTGGCCCAGCATTGGTAGCCAATGCATTCACCAACGACGTTGGCGTACATTTGCCATGTCGTCTGGCGCCGCCTTTAATTGAATCATCTTTAACCATATCTCAAATCTTAATTTAATAAAGATATCTAAATTGTCTGGGGGGAGGGGCAAAGAAAATTATCATTTCAGTTCAATACTCGAATTAGAACTCAAAGAGACGTAAAATTGTGCAATTTTATAATTTTTCCGGATCCATGTTAATTACTTTCGATCAACAAAAAATTGGCAACATTATTTTACGTTGTAATTATATATCCCTCTGTTTGCAATGTACTCTTTGCAGGTATTTATTGCAAGCGTATGTTCCTGTGGATTAATTGTTATTTCTATTTTATCCCGATAATTTGCCTTAATGTTATCTCGTCCGAATTATCGACTAAAATTAATGTGAAATGTCGAGCATTTACAAGTCGGTTTTTACGAAGAGTAAGTAATTCTTTAGGAAAATCTTTAAGGCGGCGAACAGTTGATGCGTATAACAGTCTTCACAGTTATATAAAAACACATAAAAAATTGCATACTATATATTATAAAATAATTCAGGTATTTTATAAAATTTCGGTGAGAAAGCGTTGATATATATTTTCTACTTATAAGAATTTTATAAGAACTTTCATGGGCAATAGTAAACGCACAAAGTAATAATACATATTTATAATATTAAACGTAAACACATTTATTTAAAAATGCAGGAAATAGTTAATTACATTATTGCAGAAAATGTTTAGCATAATCTTTTTATTAAGCAAACATGTCGGAAGGCGAATTTTATAATAAATTGAATTGGTGAACATGTTGGTACGATAATTAATCAAAGAGTGTGCTTTGTAATGTTCAGTACACACGGTATTCAATACCCTCTGTTCGTTGAATCTGCTATCTTCGTTAAATTCCGCAGCACGTACTGCAAAGCGACGTGTTTATTATATTCGCAGAATAACCTATCTACCTTCGGATTATCTGTACGTAGTAGAAAGAGCTCATAATATTTGAGTGAATATCTGATCCGACATTTCCGTAATATTTCTATTTAGATCGTGATGCTGTAGAGTGAATTTTAAGAGCGAATTTTAAGAGAGACAGAGAATGACTTTCAGCAATGTCGACTAATTACAATCGCAGCCTAACTAATCTTCAATTTTTTGTTGCATCGTAGAATTCTGGATATGTAAGGGTTGTTTATGTTTTATTATGCAAATAAGGGGAAAAAGCTGTACGAAAGCATGACTAGGAAGAATAGCTACCAATAAGGAGAGAGAAATAGGCCGTGTTTCTCTCGCCATAGTTAAGAAATATGATTGTGATTGCGTCTGGCGCAATAACATTCCTTAGACAACTCGTGCATGGCATAGAGTTGGACTAGTCACTTGTTATGCATGATATATTGCGGCATGCTTTCTACGTGTCTTCGTTATATCCCTGTTCATATCTTCTCACGGCGCGCTCTATTATGCGAATATTGAGAATAACACAGTTCTTATCTCTCGGGATATAGCCGGAATATAAATGTTCAAAATCATAGAATACTGAGTTAAATATGTAAACCTGTAATGAAAATAACGCTAGCGCACACAACTTAAGAAAACGGCGCTCAAATTATTGCCTACTCGTTTGAATGGTTAACAAGTAGAAATAGTCACGTAGTCACGTTTAACTCGGATAACTTCTACTGAAATGTATATTGCGGTCATATGACATTAGTTATGCCACGTGAGTAAATCAAGGCAAACAAGTACAAGCCCATTCTGCAATTTGCGTGTAGAATAGTCGTTACATGCATTTATGCTTTTGACGATACTTCACAGAATTTATACATCGATATAACGAAAAGGTTACTTGTAATGCATAAATATTTTAACATTGTTCGTGATTAGTGCAGATAAAATATAAAATGCATCGATTGTATGATACGGAATATAACCTAAATTATATTAAATATAATTAAATATAATAAACCTTCAATTCTCTCCCAATAAATATGTTATGCATATTGATATGTGTAAATAGCAACTAGTTAATTCAACATTTGAAAACTAAATACGTACATATACGCGTTTAAATACATATTTATAGATACTGTATTAAAATATAACTATAAAACATATTATAGATATTGTATTAAAATATAAATATAAAACGATATTATAAAATTAAATGAAATGAAGCACATAAAATATACGTGGCATATGAAATATAGCGGTTCATTGCAATTACTCGGTGGTTCTGTGCTCTTCGTATTTTTCCTTTAGCATTTTAAGTTTGTTTACTCTAACTTTAGCAAAGAATGCATCAAGTGTATACTATCCGTCCACAGACTTTTACGGCATGAACTACCACCGCCCGCTTGAAATACTCTGATTAAATGTGGCTGAATGTTCCTCTTCTAGTGTAAACAATAAACATTTTCACAAGATGAAAATTGTATTCTATATTATACTTCTTCGTGAATACTGCTTTTATATCTTCTTTCAATCACAATAATAATCAGAAAATTTCTTTCTGCAGTCTATGGTTTATAGAAGAATATAAACTTTACGTCTATTCTTCATAGTAATAATAAAGTTACTCTCGCATATTATAGAATTAGTAGAAAACAGGCTTAACTTACACTATCGCGAATTTTATTTTTCGCATCATCATTTATGTTACACTAGATCATTGAATTCTTGTTCTGCGAAAAGATATTTTTACTTCGTACATATGTCGATAAAATATAAATAAATCTTACGCGTTTCTACTCATATTCAATAACAACCTGTCATGGCGGAACTCGCGACACAACTTTGCATACGTATATAACAAAAGTTGGAAACTTATAAGACGTCAGAAAGTTTCTAAGATAATACAACAAGACGCAAACGCGCTCTGGCAACGTCGGCAGCACTACAACTTTCCCAATTTGCTATCTATGACTACAACTGCAGATTCTAACTCAATACACGCCCCTTAATATTCATCAAATTGGCCAAGCGTATAACATCTTTAAGGCGTTGTCCAACTTAGCCCAGATCAACTAGATAATACTTGCGCTAACTTTTCCAACTAGACACATTAGACATACGTGACGTAGTTAAGTCGGAAGAGATGTCGTAGCATTTTGCGAGAGATAGTATAAATTACATAATATGACTTATAGCAGCACCGTTCTGAGAAATTTCAATATCACGATCTGTTCATCTCTTGGGGTAAATTATACTCATTTGTAATTATAAATTTACTCATTTCTAATTGCTAGTACAACGCTTAAAAGGTTTTACCTAAATATAAAATTTAGTTTAGCTTTGTCTATTTAGCTACACGAAGTGAAATCTCTTTGTCTGAATTTGTACAGAATAAATTCTGTGCTGTATGGGTTTCACCGTGACATAATGCAATGAATATCTGATTACAATGCGGATGGTGTTATTGAAATCTGCACTAGAATCAATATACGACTAGTGAGAATTCCGATATCGATACCGATACTGATGCACTGTAAATTATACGGATGTCCCGAGCATTGCCCGTTTGCTCTTGACTGTGCTGGATAAATTATATATATCATCTATTTCGATATTGAGACGTCAATGTTTTTTGAATTACAAAGTTTTTGCATTAATTAAAAACGAAGAGAATGCATATACTCATAAAAGAGGAATAATATGCTCATAAAATATATCATCTCACAATTCTCTGAATTACTATTTAAAATATTTTTCTATCATAGATATATTAATAAATTAATTCACTTTTAATTAAATCTAACGTTTTGGCTCTAATTAAAAGCGACCATTTCTAGCCAAAATTGAGCTCTTTTCAGTTTCTCGCTCACGCATTGTATAGCGAATGCGTCTCAGTTTTTAATTATGTGAGTATGCGAAAAGCATTACGCTCTTGTACGTTATTTCAGCGGTTCTTCATGAAGGCATAAAGTATCCTGGATATATCATGAAGTTTTCATAACTCACGCCACTTACCGTGAATATATGCTCAGCCTGGTCGCATCGTCGGCATTACCCCTCGCGTTGCGCGACATTTTATTCTACATTTATGATCACTATAAGCTAAGATCGTTATTCCCGTAGCCGTATTTTTCACCATTATCGGTTAATAGACTCATAAATCGGCGTATGACATAAATGAAAAATTGCAGTGGCCACGCATCGTTCTCGTACGATGAGCGGACGAATTGGATTTAAGGCATCAGATTTTATAATAGTGCCAGAACCAGGAGAACCGTTTTGCAGCGACTTTATCATCCTCCGTTTCATCTCAATCATTAATTACAACACAACTAATATAATCAGACGACGGCAATCATTACAAATGTAAATATATGTCGGAGAAGACTTGAATATTCTAGCTGCACAACCACGTATAGTGAAATAAATTACGAGTCGTGCGTTGGGTACTGAAATAGCATTATACTGATGACTTCAACCACCGAGATCCGGATAATTACTATTTATCATTTGCATCTAAGTTTAGCAGTAATTAGATACGCCATCCTTCCATAAAATGCGATATTGCTACCATTACTAAACATTTGCTCTCGTAGAACCAATAATCTATAATTAACATGACATCGCATATCATATTACACTTTTACATACTAAACGTAATAGGAACTTATCGCACTTACGATAAATCGACGAATAATTGTATTTATCTTTTAATAGTTTAGCAACAAGTGGCGTATATTAAACTTCATTATTTTTTTCGAAACATATATTTACGCTCGCATAAAAATAAGAAAGATTCGAACCGTTGATAAATTACAAATGTATTCGTAAATGTGCATTGTCTTCGCTTTTGTAACTAATTGCAACATCAATGATACATCGACGTACACTTATCTTCTGTTACGGCAGTCTTAATCTGCCTTAAGTGCACTCCTACGTTCGGCGATTCGGTTCGAATTAAGACAAGCAAGAACCGTCGCAGAAGTCTGTTCGTCGTTGCGACAGTAAAATACAGCGGCCCTCGTTAGCCAAATTTCGGTATTATCAACTCATTAACATATCGTCTCCGGGCCAAGATAGAGATATAAGAACGTTAATCTCCGTTAAGTGCACTCAAGTCCGTCGATTCGTTCGGAATAACGGCGCGGCAGATACCCCCTCCCGGTCTCCCCGGTGCTTTGTCTTTCGGGCACCCGTTGGAGGATACCGCAAACGTTGCCCTGCAATACGGCTCGCGATCCTGCACATAACGGCCCGCGCTTTGACAAGTTTACGACGTTTAACGGGATGCAAATGCGGAGCGGAGGCACGTCCGCACGCGGCGCGGGTCCAGCCGGACAATAAAGAGTAGAATACACGAGATGTCGGGAAATAAAAGGAGAGGGAGATGGAATAAGAGAACGAGAGAGGGAAGAAAGAGAGAGAGAGAAAGAGAGAGAGAGAAGGGAAAATTACACGGTGTACAGGAGGAATAGCGCAGTATACTCTAATCCTCGTATAACGGGTGAAGAGAGGCGCATCGGCACCAGGGATTGGCTAAACGCCAACTGCTAGACAGTAGAAACGGTTGTTTCAGCTGCAAACTATATCACTGGTAACTTGCCGTGGCCGCGACGCGTATATGCGCGCGATGCGCGTGGAGAACACGCGAAAGCGAGCGTAAGTACGTACGTACGGCCACCAGTTGCCTCCTCTCTCTTCCCGGCTCATAATAATAGATTACGCGTTATATCTCCAGCAGCTTTATCACTACAGCGAAATGTAGTACTGGCCGTATTGGAAAAATAATCGAAAAATTGCTCGAAGCATTATTTTAGAAAAAATGCCTTCACGGTTATTACGTTATTTTGTCGAAAATATAAAACGAAAATCTTTAAATCGTTTTTTTTTTAAAGTTAGTCTGCTATTTGCATCGAATATAGATATAAAAACTATGTAATGTTTTAATTTTAGCAAGACTTATGAAACATGCTATTTGCTAAATGATGCTTCCTCGAGTATGGTGCGATCGTTACGCAAACAGACTATAACTATTACATATTGCTACACGCTACACGGAAAAAACGATAAGGTTGCCACAACCACAATAATAGTAACATTTGGTACAGCCACGTCCTGTGGTTGTCACATTCACATTGATGTGAAGGCAACTATATGCATTTGGTACAGCAAACAGTGAATATTGAGACAAACATATATAGATGCACTACACAAAACAATGTGAATGTGACAACCACAGGACGTGGCTGTACCAAATGTTACTATTATTGTGGTTGTGGCAACCTTATTGTTTTTTCCGTGTAGTGTTGCATTGTTACAATGCGTTAGTCTCGATTTAACCCTTTCACTGCTCCAGTAATGTATATTTACGATTACCGATTCACTGCTCCCTTATGTGTTCCCTCATACACAAATAAAAATACGTATCATAAGATAAAAAAATAATTTCATATGATTTCAACGCAATCCACGTCGATTATTACCTCGATTACTACCGCGCACTGCTACGGACGTATTTATACCAATCGACCGAATAAAATGCGCGCACAGCCGGCGCGCGTGAAAAATAAATGCGCAGTGAAAGGGTTAATTCAGACTCATGATATTTATATTATAACTACTAATTATTTTAACAGATTTAGAAAACATTTGTGAAAGAGTATAAAGTGCTGTGTTCGATCGTAACGTAGCGCAAAAAAGACCAGAGTGCTCGAAAATATTTACGGAGCCGTGTTTCCATAAGCGACCAGTAGCGATGGCTTTTGGGTAACTGCTGCTACGTCTCTTACCATTCGGTATATTTACGCCAGTACTAGACTTTGCAGACGAGTGTTTTCGTCTCGCTGGCTATATCGTTGGCAGCTCACTGCGTATATACGCGGCGAACCTACACGTACGTAAGTACTTACGACCACCAGTTGCCGCCTCTTTCCCTGGCGTTACATCCATCGAAGTATAAAGCGTCGTTCAGCAACGTGGACGGGATGGTTTATTGATCATTGCGGCGGAAGCAAGAATTACCTTCGTTCGCGCCCTTACGTCGTAAATATAAAAGAAACATCTCGGTCCTGACAATTGTGTTAAAATATGGTCTACCGTGTTAATAAAAATAAAATTACTTGTGAGTGAATATTTATATTAAAAAAAAACAAATAACGCATCTATAAATATGTAGCATATATATCATTTTTTACATCATTTAATCTTAAAGTGTAGTTATCTTTCCCTCGTATATAATTTCTGCAAGGCTTTCATATCTGTACGTCAAATACAACGCGTGTTACGGTTACATTAGCTAAATAGTGCAAAATAGCAATTTTGCGCCATAAAATATTGGCAATGCTATTTGAATAACTAGGTATCGATCATGACCATTCGCTCATTATTGAATATAATAGTCATGTGCAGTAATCCGTGAAACCTCTATATTAACATATGTCAGGATGAAATATAACGATAATATCAATACATTCTAGATAAATGTAATTGGCATAATTAAAAAGAGTATATATATATATATATATATATACGTGTGTGTGTGTGTGTGTGTGTGTGTGTGTGTGTGTGTGTGTATACACTTGAAAATCCCTATATTTCATATAAAGTCCGATGAAATTTCGATACAATTATGGGACTGCGAAACGAAGCTCGTTATACGCACTTGAAATGATCCATCTTTCCCTCTAATGAGAGGCAGGACGTAAATATCAATGGATAACTAGCAAATACATACGAGTATTACAGATCCTATTTAACGCTTCCGTCATTTCCCAGTTAGTTGATATTGATACAGTAAGCCGATTTTGCGATATACGAGGTAACGTTTCTGTGCATTGCAATGATCGATTGCAATTCTCGTAAAACATGACACAATAATTCAATTCCTACTATTCCACTATTCCTACATTCAAAATTACGCGTGTAACGAGCGACTGGCGCCTGCAGGACGCATTACAATATTGCTGGCTCGGTCAGTCCCAAGAAAGACGAACATTCCGGTTTTATTTCCGTCGTAGCCCCTAACGAGATATTGATACAGCAACGAGACCACCCATAACTTTCCACCCTAGAACCGCGTATATAGACTCTTCCGCAGTCACTCGTCGTTACGTGGAGGATGGGCCTCGGTAAATCCACGTTAGTATGTGCGGAGGGTTGTGAGCGTACCCTGAGTAACCACCCTTCTTGTTCTCGAGCACCGTCTATAACATCGTTCCTGAGTTCCAGGACGTTGCTGGACGACTTGAAAATTTATTACCAGGATAGGAGAGGAAAAAAGCTGCGGAGAACTCGACTTCCTGGCGATATACTTGCCTCCGCGTCTGACCCTTAATTCCCTCGGGACAGACAGAAGTAGCGACTTTAAATTGCGTACACCGCTTAACCGGTAGATTTTCCGGAGCCCGGGATAAAATGTTTCCTGATACCCCTTTAGTCCCGGCCACGATATCTGCGTAAGGAACATCGCATCCAAAATATTCGAAGAAGCTCCTTCGTATTTTGTTTTACGACAGTAATTGAGAGCGTATCGTATGCATCAATATAAAAAGATATAAATATTAAACATTTTCTCTACATGTGGCAAGATCGTTTTTACTCACTCGAATAGACGTGGTTACGGCTGAGTTTATTCATGGGTACGCACATTTATTCGTGTATAGGTAACGAATAAAATCGTCCATAAAATCTCGTCGTTACATTGAGAATTCAACGCGTAGAATATATACCGAATGGTTGTCTTTATATGCGGTGCACGCAACGAAGGTCTGAGCCCTCATAAAGCCGACTTGTATAAAGCGTTACTTAAATGTACCGTGAACAGATCATCCATCCTGAAAGCGATCTGCGATCTCCGTTGGTAGATACTCTCTCATCTTTACCATGATAATCCATGCTAGGCAGGATTTGCGGATACGTATGTACAACAAAAATTTCGATTCCGCAAAAACAATCATCGATACACGTGTATTTCGGTACATAACAACGAAATATTGTCATATGTACCGTTCATTTGTCACTCACTAGGAAAAACGTTTCTTCATTCGTACAGTCAGTTCGATATTTTTATATCTCGCGGAAACCAACTGTCAGTTGCACTAAAAATAAACTGACCACACCAAAATTCACTGGCTGTGATGTACACAACTCGCAAATCATACCGGCAATTATTCACGTCTCCATGAACTGGAACGTATGAAAAATATGATGCATTTCGTATATATTGGATGGTATTAATTTCGAGATGGACACGCATATTAGTAAACGCGTTCGCACGAATCGCAGACGTGAAATTTAATAAATTCTTTCAACGATACACATTTTGATTTTAAATTAATTCAACTTCCCATATTTTCAGGATTTTAATAAATCTTACATATTTTAACAGAAATAATTAATGAAATGATATATTAAATTGCAAAAATTTTTATACGGGATATTTTATTTGCAAATTATATAATATAAATTTGAAGAAATATCGAATATCATGTAAAAGAGATAGTTGCGAAGCAAAAGTGGAAATAATTTATACATATATAAATAATTTATATCAGATAGAAACGAATAAATGCATGATATTGGATATTTTTTTTAAAAACCGTGATTGCGGATATTTTCAAGCACTTTTTATTGTCAATATGATTAACTAGAAATAAAGTGCTGTCCTCGTAAGGTAAAATGCTGCACAACAGGCGCAAACAACAAAATCGATCAAATATTATCAGCAGTGCACTGCTCGGCTTTTATGTTTCAACAGAAATTATCTCAGTATGGAAATTATCTTACCATTCATAGATTAAAACGAATATCTTTCTAATCCTCAGACAGTTTCAAGATGTGGCCGGTATCATATCGAGAGAGAAAGATTCCGAGAGAAATCTGAACACAAGCTTGATCATCCACCGGCAACGATACTACCGACTGCGTTCACTCGCCGTGAAAGGTCGGGCTCTCCTTTCATCGAAGAGATGCCGCCGTTGCCAGCGATGTACACTTGTTTCATGCTTATAATGATATTTCTATAATTAGAGATATACATTTAGCAAAGCTTCCTTTTTTCTACATTGCCTTTAACCCGCCAATTAACGATTCCACAATGCTTCGTGTGGAGCATGAATGCGAAATTGAATCCGAACATGAAGATATATTCTTTCTTCCCGATCGCAATTTCTTCCAAAAAGCGTTTGACACGTTCCGCTCTTCGCTGATGGCATCGGTAAAAAATCCAGGTGCCCGCAAGTATTTACGCAGTCGCGCTTCTGTGATCTCGGAAAAGAGACGGCATTTGTATAACTATAAATGTATTCTTCACCCATTCAGTACCTTTAGGTATATTTCCTTGACAAGTTTCTACAATCTTTTTGTGTATATGAAATGTATTGGCATGCGTATACGTTATCAAATCAAATATATTAAACTAAATCAGATCTTTTCTAGCGCAGATTTTTCTGGGATATCCTAATGATTTTAACGATAACATGCTTACTGCTGACTGTGCCATATCAAGCTGCCTTCGAAATAAACAAGCGTTTATGTTACTGGACAGTTTGCAAAAATCTCCTTCTTTCTCTTTGTTGCATGGACATAGTCATTAACTTTATGACAGGGTGAATATAGTTTAATCACAAGATATATAAATTTATTTAATTGCGCTGATATATTCGCATTTTCGCAGAACGCAATACGAAAACACAATTTCTAGGCATTGTATTCTAGTGTTCTTATAAAATTTATTAAAATCACTATAAAATAAAAAATTTCTTTATTTGTTGTTGAGCAGATATTTTGACAAGCTGCATCAAGTTGTCGTGATGGAACCAAAAAAAATAATGAAGAGATACCTAAAATATGGTACTTTCCTGCCAGATTTACTGGGCTCTTTACCAACCGATATCGTGTTTGTTGGAACGTGGCAGGAGAATACAGTCACACGCGAGCTGATGTCTTTGATGTGCGGATTTCGCATATTCTCTCTCAATTCTTACATAACAAAGATTGCTCGCGCGTATGATGCTCCAATGGCCCTCTTTGAAGTCTGCATTATGATATTTTGGGTAATAATAGCGTTTCAGTGGCAGTCTTGTCTTTATTGGCTAGTGCCAATAGCGACGACTTCCATGCACCTACCAAAGCGACCAGACGACGACTCCTGGATACACGAGTTCAATCTTTGGGAAGAATCCAAAGGTCTACAGTATCTGCACAGTCTCTTACGCGCCATTTCCATCTTCCTAGCGTCAGGCTTCCATAAAAAACCGAAAAACGAGCCGGATCTCACGCTAATAATCCTCTTACAGTTATTAGGGAGTCTAACTATTTGGATCCTGATAGCTCGCGTGAAACAGCTCTACAAGAGCGTCAACGGTTCTAGGATAAAGTATCAAGACATCATGGCACAGCTTAAGCAGTATATGAAATATCGGCAACTACCATATTCGACTCAACATCGTATCGTAGCCTACTACGAGTTTTGCTTTCAGCAACGATACTTCAACCAGGCCGAGATCCTCATCACTTTGTCCCCGCATATGCGCCAGGAGATCGGTATGCACGTCTGCCGCAAACTCGTGGAAAATGTTGCATTTTTCAACAATCTGCCTCTCTCATTACTGACGCGCATCGTCGCCCTGCTGAAGTCCGAGATATTTTTGACGAACGACGTGATTGTACGGGTCAATCAACCGGGTGATTGCATGTACTTCATCGCCAGCGGTACGGTGGCTATTTATACGGGTTCCGGAAAGGAAGTATGTCACTTGGAGGATGGCGCGCACTTTGGGGAGATCGCGCTGGTGATGCCAGATGAACGAAGAGTGGCCAGCGTCGTCGCTGTTGAGATCTGCGAATTGTATCGCCTGGATCGCGCGGATTTTACCAGAACGATTCATCCCTATCCTATGCTATGGGAGCAAGTCAAGAAAATAGCTATCGAGAGGCACGAGAGAACGACCATACTGGATATCCATTAAATATTGCAAAAGTATTTTATTTAAAAACATCGTCGTTATTACGGCGTGTTTATTGGAAACGATAAAAAATCTTATTTGTGCGCAACTTATTTACAATATTAAAGGCAATATTGATATTGATATCGCTTAAGCAATTAAAAGCAATATTTATACAGAGTATCCCCAAATTAAATGTCAAAACTTCAAGAGCGTGTAGGCGATCGATAAATTAAGGAAAAAAGTTCTTTAGATTTTTTGTTGCAGTTCACCAAATATCACAGGAACAGTGTCGGGCTGCAACACGAGCTGTCAGTGTTAGATGCAATGCTTGCATTGCTGCAAGAGGCCAACATTTTGAACAATACCTTCGTTAAGGGGATCCTGAAGTAAAGATCGAACTCCGACGCGAGAGCCGACTTTACCGACCGATTTACAATACATACATACAATTTACGAAACATCGATACATCACTACATACTACTACATCAATATCGCACGTACACATTCGCATAAAAGGTAGTCAGACAAACGGTTTTTTTTCTAGGCTTTCAATCTTATTGTTAATTTCAACGATTCAATGTTGTTTCGTCATATATTCCGAACAGTGGAAAGTGTTCATTTTGTACATATAACATATAGGAACTGACAGCTCTACCATACCGACTAAGCGCTCTCGCATATAGTATAAAATATTATTTTTACATTTTTTTTCAGTTTTAACACAAAATGATAGTTTCCATTGTTCATTAGTATGTATACTTTAATTCTGTAAAAGGATTTTGAGATCTATAAAGCCAATTCAAAGTAGTGACGTTGACTGTAAATGTCGGTAATTCGATCCGTCCAGGATCCCCTTAAAGAAGTACATATGTAAATAAATAATAAATAAGTGAAAAAGTGAAAACCGGTTTTTTGCGATTTTCTCCAAATGGAAGCAAAAACGAACAAATCTCTAAAAGATTTTTTTTCTTAGTTTATCGATTCCCTACACGCTCCCGAAGTTTTAACATTTAAATTGGAGACAGCCTATATAGCGACGCGTTATATAGAGAGCAAGTTAAAAATTACTTTATCTATGATTATGATAATTATTGAAACTATCGAGCAAGCAATAAATTTTAAAGATCCGATTGCAACATAGCATTAGCGTACGGAAATCATACTTTGAAACAATGCGTTTTGCAATCCATGCCTCATCCGTAGTTCTTTAAAGGGTATAATGTGATCTAAACTTATTGTAGCGCACTAATATCAGGTTATAAGAACTGCCGTTGAATTGTTACGATTGAAAGAATTGTTAATGATCGTTGACGATAATGGCGGAAAATTGTTAAGGAACCGATAAATTTCAAGACTCCGATAACTGTTTCTCGTAACCCAACATTAGGGCAGATTTATTACCCTGGACGTGGATCAAGAAGATCGCGATCGTGCGCCGCGGAAGACTACAATTTTCAATGTACTGTAGATCATCGGTAATATCATGTAGCAAGAAGAATGCGTGATCACTTCTTAAGATGAATTCGTGATAATTACAGTTTAGCGCCGCGCATCACGACCGGAACTTGGACTCGTTGTTTTGCGAACGTCAAAAATCAAGTCGATTCGAAATGCATCGCGCGTATCAAACGTATCGAGTTTTGAATCGGCAAGTGGAGCACTTAATATAATGGAACGAGAAACGGAAGGACGTCTCTTCGCTTTGTAACCGTGCATCGACGCAACTAGCTCACGCTATTAATACTTATCGGGCGCTGGGATCATTATCTTTAGCGCTTGTAAGATCCGTAGTTGATTGTAGTCGGTGTCCCGGGATATTGCATTAAGAATACGCGTGTAACGAGAGAAGGCCTGATTTACTTGACGATGCGTGCTTATCTGAAAGATTCGCATATCGAGTTAGTCCGACCGGTTCTACCTGAATATCTGCGTGACGCGATGCAACGATACGTTATCCGTTATTAATGAATGCAGTTTTCACGATAATTGTTTTTTGTCGTTACAGAACGAACTTGTTCTTTCACCGGGCGAGGAATGTCTAAGCAGGAAAACTTCGATGGCACGCGTAAATAATCGGTATGCATACGTTGATAAAAATATCCTCGGAACTTATTATTAGATCTAGCTACACGGTAGCATGGTAACAAGTTCGTGCCACGATGATATATCTCACTTCTCTGATGTTAAATGCGACAAATATGTATTCCGATTATCCTGCTTTCGCAAAAAGCAGTATAAACTACCGCAAAAGAGAAAAGTGGGCTTTGCCTGCCGCATCGTCGCACGTAGTAAGGACAAAGCAAAGCGTGCAAATCGCAGAGACACATACAAAGTGGTATAATAAATACACATTAATTACTGAGAGAGAGAGAGAGAGAGAGAGAGAGAGAGAGAGAGAAAGAGAGAGAGAAAGTTATCATGTATATACCATATCGGCGATAGCTTAATGCTCAAATTTAACGACAAGTTAAGATCGAATGATTTGCGAAATGAAATTTATATATAATAATTGATCGAACAGTCTAGCCGACAAATCTATCACGCTAATGATATCGCAACACCTTTCTAACGGAGGGGATTGCATCGCTAGATAAAAGCAATTAATATAATCTAACACTGGCGATCATGGGTGGTCGATCGCGCAGAAACTCACGCCTCGTCTGGCCTCACCGTGGAAACGGCGCGACGTTATCCGATGACGGTGGTCTCGTTGGCGGTGGAGAGCCGCCCATTCGACGAGAAACAATGGTTCGCGCGCATCGACGCATGGGCAGAGAGAACGCCGATGACAATGAAACGTTTAGGAGGGCTGGCCATTGTAATAGGCCGACGATGCGCCTGCTTGGTAGCTCTCCATGGCGTACACGCACTGGCGTATCCCTACTGCCGCGTGCGCACCGGCTTCGGGCAGAAAGGGGAACGCTGAGCGTTAGGATGGTACGAACGAGAGATAGAGAGAAAGAGAGAGAACGAGCTCGCAATTGTTATCAGCACGGTCGACCATGAATTCGGTTGGCAAAAGCGAGACGAAACACTCCTGCGGCGAACGAGTAAACGCACGACGATGAAACGAGAGGAGAAGCTAGACGGACGAAGAGGGTGAGATTGCGAGAGCAGACGGAGGAGAGAGAAAGAGAGACAGAGAGAAGAGAATCGTTGTGGCTATGGTTATGTGGCCACACCCCGCGGAGCCAGCCAACGAGCTCTCCGCCGACCGACGACCCACCTGACCCCACAATGGGCAGATCCACATAACTACGCTCGGTGACTGTGCCGTGCATTGTTCCCCCTCTGTGTGAGTTAAGCGGCGTGCACGCCGCTAAAACGGAGCGGAAATGCGCGGAGCGGGTAAGATATGTGGAGGGTAAAAACGAGAAAAACGTACGCGCGATGATATACTCGAAACGAGCCTTCCCGATTAAACATGTCGTTTATGCGCGACACGATGACAATGTCAAAGACGCTGAGGACGCGATCCATAGCAGGCAGCTTGGGATCATTAACATGTTTAACGGTGCATGAGTGATACGGAATCGCGATATATCCTTTAGAATATATGTACATCGAGCATGTCGCAGATAATTTGATTCGGCTACTTCCATGATCGCGTTCCTTCTCTAATCGCCTGTCGTTTCGCATACACGTTAGAGGATGAGGGAAAACGCCGTAGGAACATAGAGATGTTGGGCTCGTTGCTCCTGAATGCTCCGGCGAAACATAAACTTCGAGAACGTATTGGCGAATATGAAAGTCCATAAAATGAAGATTACTTCAGGTTAAAGGGACATTAACGACCTAAGAAGTTCTGTAAATCTTCTTACTATGCACATTCTTGTTAATGACTCATGACGTATATACACCTCCAGAGATTAAAGCGAAATCGTAGAGACATATTCTATTGCAGTCACGTCAGACAAGCAGTAAATCCCGAGGGTCAAGATTGAATAGCATACGTTCGAGAAATCGCGGAACACTCCCGAGTGGTATGCCTCAACGGAATTAAAGCATGGAAACGATTCAGACTCGTATCGCCGATGCGACAGCGAGATTGAGTCTCGTAACGTCTTCGCGCAGATATCCAGATAGACAGATACGCGGAGCGTATACACCTACATCAACAAAACCCGGCGACGGCGACCCTGGCTGCCTTCTCCTCTGCGATGGGTCGATACTCTGCAAGCCGCCACCCTCCCCCGCGCTACCCTCACCCCGCGTCTCGTGCCTCCTCTGTCTTTTGCCCCTACCGCCGCTGTTTCCGTTCAACCCCTTCCATCCTTCCTCTCACATACCCATCTTCACCCACCATCGTACCGTTCTCTCATCCCTTGTACTTCCTACCCCTACGTCGTCCTCCGTTACCACTTCCTCCTCCTTCTCCTCCGACCGTCTCTGCCTTCCCGCCGCTGCCACCGCCGCCTCTTTTACCCTCGGTGGCCTCGTCCATAGGTGTACCGGTTGATTGATCGTTTATCGATACGCAGAGGGCCCACCCCGGCGAGTTGCGGGTACGTCCTACACCCGGTCCTCTGCCGCCCCCCCCCCCCGTCACGCACCCCGACCGTTCCCACTTTCAAGTATACGCATTACACATTTATAAGGGCGTTAAACACGAGCCGCATCGATGGCATAGAACGCTGTACAAGGATATATATGCGTATTTCCCTCATCCTCTCCGTGTTCTTCCCTCTGCGCCTCTCTTGATACTCTGCCCTCCGTTCTCTACTCTTCCCTACCTCCACTCCTGCCTCTCTCTCTTTCTCTTTCCCTTTCCCTCCCCCTCTCTCTCTTTCTCTCTCCCTCTCTCCTCCCTTCCCCTCTTCCCTGCAAAGCCAACCGGCCGCCTGGCCAACGAAGCCCCCCTACATCGGTTTTGTGTAGGAAGAGCCATGCTCGATTGGTGTCGGTGTGTTTGTAAGCGCGCCGGGCAACGTCAATGTTTCGAGTCGAGCGTCCGCCCCCATTATTTTACCCCCGGCCTTGGAACCGCCATCCCATCGACTAGCTCTCTATACAACACGGCGCGCCATCTCCCCCCTTTTCCTCCCTCTCAATTCCTCCCCCGCTCGTTCGCGCGCAGAGATCCCGATACACACAGCCGATACTTATTGATATGGGCTTCCGTTTACCGTTGACTACATACGTGACTTAACCGCCGGCCCCATGCACTTCCGAAACTACTATATCAATTTTTAACTGCGCAGTCGGATTTATCGGAGCTTATATTCCACCCCGTGCACGCCCGAGCAACTGCGCTTGTGCCGCTCCACGAGTTCCTACTATTCTTGTATCTTGTTTCAGTACCTTCAGCCCGCGTTATTCCATCAAATTTTCAGTCAAGCGGAATATGAAACATGTACCGAGAAGCTGAATGTTCCTACACATCTTCCTGCAAAGAAACATTTACAAATTATCGTGTAGACGGTAATTGTAGAATTGGGACACGAACGTTTGTCATATTTCCAATGATTTTCTATCGGTTAAAAAAAGCTAATAACATCGTTCGTTAACAAATTAAAGCAAGGTCGCAGGTTTGGGGATTCTCCCAACCCCCATCGAGTGTTAGCTTCCAGTCGTGACGTGGCACCACGGTGTTGACTGTCCGTCACACATCCCCGAGCCCGAATGACGACGTTTATAAGCTAGTGTCAACAACGGTGGGTAATGATGTGCGGCCCCCATGTTCAGCAACCAAGAGCTTCCCGGCGGGCGGTCGGGCACCCGCAACGTATCATCCCGTCACGCTACATTGAACGTCATTGTCCGAACTAAAGTCGCCGTTTATCGCTCAACGGGTGACGGTACGCGAACAGAGAAACTGAATACGCCTAGCCCGTACGTCGTCCGCTTCCTCGCGGCGACGATGCAAAAAATCACTATTCGAAAAAGCGACATATCGATTTATGCGCGTCCATGATCGAAGATCGTTCGTGGCTTCCACCAATTTTTATGCAAATCATATATAATATATAATGACATCTGTATTTTGTACATACATACATACACAAAACAACGATTTCTGTAATACTGTTATACAGAAGATTGTCATTCGTCTTTTGCATGCAACAATACAATTTCACAGCCGAAATCATTACATTTATTTATTTCAGCTAATTTACGCAAGTCTTACGCAGACATAAAATTTTTCAGAATATTTCGTGAGACAAGCATTCCATGACAACAAAGACGCACGTTTCCATCCCCTATACGCGACAGATGATTTACATAATTCGTCATTGGCTTCGCCTTTGCAATCACCCCTTGACTAACGAGACTACCCCAGCAGGGGGGATGTTTCTGCAAATTCACTTTCGCTCAACGTTATATACTGACGCACGATTATCTTTGCACGGTTAAAGCATTCAGTGCAACTGGTAGATAAAACGGAAAATACGACCATAGCATGAATTGCGAAACTCATTTAACTAGAAAGAAGAGAAAGTACGAAGATGTTATTAATCAGTGTCAAAGTGTACTTTAGCGATAATTGCGTAGCTAACAATAATATGTACAACTATCGTACCGACACGATATAAATTATTCATATCAGATAATCACATTAGCCTGATGATATTCATTAGCAATAAATTTCGCGATTGGATATGTACATATTTTAGGAAAGGCACAATGAACTTGCTAAAATATTAATGTTTAATCAGCGACGCTTCGTTCGAGAGGCAGATGAAAAAATAAACGGAAGAGAGAGAACGTAAGTCAACTCGTGACCGTAATGTGTGGGCAAAGTGTTTGTCTGCGATAAATAACGACAATATACGAGCGCGTGTATCGCAAAGAATCATATATACACTAGACATCATTAATGCCTTCCATTTCCGGGTTAGACATTTACGGATAGAACGCATCTTGCGACTGGATATTCGTATATCATAGCTCAGAGTTGTGTTTGACAGCAGTATTTTTAAATGTCGACGAACGTGTATGTGTGTATGAAAATTTAAATATAAGATCAAGAAATGAGTAATATGTTATACGTAATACCTAAATTGATTAAATTGTAAAAGTGTAAAACACAAATTGTAAAACACAATAATAAACGTAATGAGAAGAACATCGTTTATGACATTAATTACTTTCTATATTTCTTACCCTGCACCAAGTAAATGGAAAATTAAGTTATTGGATACTATCGCAATGTCAACCAAATCGTGCATTAAAGCCGCGAGGAATGTAAAATAAGCGTAGACGCATAAATAAAATCATTCGATTAACAACTATGTAGAAGAGCGATGCAGAAAAAGCGTACCGTGAGTCGAGACCCCGCTATACCCGATCTTGATTACTTTCATCTCACGTAGATCGTTTCGTTGCAAACGTGACAGAAATTACCCGCGGCGGTAGATTTCGCTGCGTTCTCAATAGACGTCCGGGTCTGGACCAACAAACGCTACAAATGCCGAGACAGCCAGAATGGACTCGACGAGCACTCGTGAAATTCATAAACTTCCAAAGCTATACGCGTGTCTCCCTTTCTTCGACGATTAGAAGTTGTGTATTTCGTCGCGCATAATGAAAGCCTCTCCATTATGGAGACGGATTTTCACGACTCTTTACTAACTATGACTTGCACATAAGCGCTGCCGAAACAAATAATTCGCCGTCATTATAAATGGACAAAGTTTCAGTGGAAATTCCTTTAACTCATTATCGACTTCTTCGAAACGGTTTCTCTAAACTAGTCGACCCATTACGTTTTGACATGGTTCTTGCAAAAACGCTTAAAGATATGATTACCTCGCTTGTTTCGTAATAAATACGAACCTGTTCGTCGCAAATATTATACAACTAAAGTACAATTTTTATAACATATAATACGACAATGATTAAATAAAATATAAATAAAAAAGAAAAGATCAATTAATTATTTATTATTTCAAGATTAAGTTACCAAAATTAAATTTGCAGATTTAATTGAAATTTTTATGCAAATTACCTACTATCGTTGCTTATTTTATAATTTACATATCATACATAATTATGTAATTCAATTATATAAGGATAATAAAAGATAAAAGCGAAATAGGTGTCATGGTTATATTTCAAAGAAATATATTGATTAAAAACAGTATACCATTACAACGGACAGTTAATTACTTTTGGCTTATCGATCGTCATGTGCGTGCATTTTCTTTCAGAGCTGCTGTTGTACGACGTCCAGCGGATTCACATAATTTCTTTCGGAACACATGCTCTCTTATATCACACAATTTTATTCGGGGAGCATGCAGTGGAACAGTTTATCATCCGCCATGGACCCAAACATACCGACTGTGTCGATAACGATACTCGAAGTGAAAAGAGGAGTCAACTGCGAAACGATGGTGATTCCGAGGCAATCGGACCTCATCGTGTCTGTGCACGAAATCCAACATTCCGCCATAAAGGAATTCGCGGGTCGAGTTATGAGGCATTTATTATCGCGATAATGACCAAATTTAATTACTTTGCCACTGTAAACACGTTCTTCGCGATATAACCGGGAAAATGGATGTTAGTTAATGATAAATACGAAACGATTACCGTGAATTGTGTTGCAAATGTGAAACGCAAAGGTCGTAAAATAATTTCCAAAAATCGACCGTTCTTTTCGTGCGACAACCTGTTCAGTTGTTGCTCGAAGCGATAGGCAGGTCGGCTGTAATATTGTACAAAGTTCATCTAAACGAACCTGTTTCCGCAGAACCGTGGAATTAACCGTTACGAAAGATCGTGCCGTATGATAATGAATTTTCTCCTAAGCTTAGAAAATATCCTCGTACACTCGAGGTATCTTCATACATGTAACAAAATTACTGCCGATCCCGTACTATACACTTTGCACGAATGAAGAAGCTCTCGATAAGCCCAAAGATACTCGATTATTTAATCGACGCGCATGACAAGTTTCGCACGAATAATGCGCGTAATATCGACTCGTGCATAGCGGCTTTGGCCAGGATCCTCGCGGACAATCTTCTACAGGAATGTTCGAATCGACTGTTACGCAACATGCTCGATCACTTACAATACACGCAACGCGTACCGGATCCCGCGCGTATTTCCCCCTGCGAGTTTCTACTAAATAACGTCCATTACTCAGGAATTTATTCGTAGGCTCACAACAGGGCGCCGACATTACGAAGCGATAGACAAGCGTCCTCTTCTATAGATGTTTCCGCGAGGGGGTACGTACCTTGTTCCAGCTAGGATACTTTCGACTAATCCTCGACGCGGCTATATATACGGATAAGAACATCCGCAAACTTCCGTATTCATAACTATTCAACTCGCGGAGCCAATGCAACTTTCGATATGCGTATCCACAAAAAGATCTAAAAAGATTATATGACAAATCGCTTACAGAGAAATGGGAGTCCGAAAAAAGATCCCGGTAAAAAGATCCCGCGACAAAATAACCCGGACAAAACATCCCGCGACAAAAAAATCCCATGTCCAAAAGATCCCACGACAAAAAATCCCAAATCCGAATTCGCAAAAGTTGTATGCGGGTAAAGCAAGGTCCACCCTGCCTGCCGCCGGTGTGGGTGCGGGGGGGGCGCGGAGGCCCCCCTTGCACCCGCCCGGTGTGTGTG
>NJRQ01000023.1:775397-838672 GCA_003063805.1 Aphaenogaster ashmeadi
ACGTATCAACCATACGGATTGTGGTCCTCTACGAGTATTAAATTTAATAATAATAAATGCTAAAGCATCTATTAGATTTAAAATTCATTTTACTCAAAAAGTATAAAACTGACATTCCTTGTTTTTTTCCCCCGGGTCTTCATATATCAATCGTCAATACGAATGTCTTCTCTGTCTTCAAATGCATATTTAAATAAAATTAAGGTAAAAATATTTCTTCTCGGTCGAAAAAAAATGTTACATTAAATTTCTTTTATTTAAGAAGGCTAATGAGATCAGCGAAACGAACTGGATAAGAAGTAAATGAAGGAATCTGCGCTTAAATATCGGCCGGTATCAAGCGCCCGATTACAAGCGCCTGTCGTCAGGGCGCATCGCGGCGAGCCGATTAGAGCGGAAACGGTACAGCGTAGAGGAGAGAACAGATACAGAGAGCGCGCCGTCAACAGCTCGGACGCTGCGGAAAGGATCTTCGCGCGGAGTGAGCGCCGCGTCTCGCATCGGCTGGTCGGCCGGCCGTCCGGCCGGTCGGTCGGTCGGTCGGGGTCGCTGACTCGAACGGTCGCCGATCCGTCAGTCGATTACTCCGGGGATCTTACGTGAACATGGAAACAGGTTCTTGGAATCCGGTTCTCGATTCTACATACGACTCTAATCAACGCGGCTAGATTGCTGCATCGTATAGGTACATACGCCGCGTACGGCGAGCTAGCGCGCTGGACGTTCGCTCGCGGTCGCATGCGTTACCTCGTTATTCCCTCCGCTATAATGTGCGTTGTTTGTTCGACTGGCGACGGTCATTCCTCGGCCGGTCGGGCTGTTGAAATGTATTTAGAACCGATTTCATCAACGTCGCTTTTTTTTTCTTTTAGATGTAATTAACATACTTTTCGTCTTTCTCTAATTCTAATAATAATTCTAGATTAAGAAACTCAAAAGAGTCAATTCCAAGTTTGATCTATGTACCGAAGTTGATTGATACACTGGGAGAAAAATTTACTAAATTTCAATAAATGTTTTCTCCAATAGTCCTAATGAAATATTTTTTTGAATTCAGTAAATATTTTATTAGGTTTAGAAAATTTGTTTTCAATTAAATGAATATTTTTTTCATTCGAAAAATATTAACTGAATTAAAAAAAATACTTCATTAGGACTATTGGAGAAAACATTTATTGAAATTTGGTAAATTTTTCTCTCAGTGTATCAATGGTGAAAATCATCTTTTAGTATTAAATAATAAATTTTTATTGTATTATAATATTAAAAGCCAAAAGATCCTCCAATTTAATTTAAATGCATCTAATCTAATTTCCGATTACTTTAACGAAGCAAAAGATTTATTTATCTAATATTTTATATAAAATATAAATTTGCATAAAATATAATTTTTATACTTTACAATATTATATATCACTAAAAATATAAAGACGCCAATCTTCTCGGTGATTCCGTTAAACAAATGTTCTTGATTAAGTTGACACACGCTTCAGTGACATTCCCAATTTCGGTTATTTGCCTAAATGGACTTTCATAAAGTTGGACAAACCATGGCCTGATTTGTTCTTTGTGTGGATTGTCACGAAGGTATCCCCGTCAGCACAAGCAGCTTCTACTTAAGATATGAAGTCACAATTACTCAGAATTCGTCGCGCGGCATCGCGCGACTCACGATTGGCCGAAAACGATCGCGATGCGTGTGCGGGCCGAACGAGCGGCAGCTGGTGACTTTGTTTGCACACGTGGAACAAAGTCGGAGTCGGAGTATTTGCGTGCGCGTCAATCGAGACGCGTCGAAAGATCCGAAACGAGTGGATCGCGCCGCTGGTACCGATTTTACGCGGCTACGCCACGGTAGCTGGCAATTATCGTTAATTGAGATCCCGAAATGCAACGCCTCGCAGGCAGCTGCCGCGACGGAAACCGATTCCCGTCAACCCCGGCGAATTTCGGCAGAGACACGCCGGGGATGGGACGGCCGGTCCCTTTTCGATCGTCGGAATCCTCTCGCAAGCGGCCATAAGCGGCATTTTATGCGCATCATATAATAGTCTTTTCTTTCTCAGCGAGATACCTTCGGCTGCGCACGCGATATGGATCGGCGTTATTCTCCTTGGTGCCTTTTTGCACTCCGCAAAACCGGAAACTTACGCGGCTCTAATGCGCATTGCTAGCGAAGCGTGACCAATTAACGTCATCCTAGCGTTACGATAATGTCGAATTATTTTAAAGCTGATATTACTAATGTGTTTTTCTTTCCTGGCATAGCGTAGTAGCGTTGCGACTAATCGCGAAACACAAATAAAAGGTACAATCATCGGACAGTTTAAGAAAAAATAAAATGAGACAGAATAGAGAAAAATGAGAATGATAGAAAGCAATAAAAATCGGAGATTTATATATCAATATATCATATTATAAGTGGCAATAGCAATCACGCTCAACCATGATATGATAGAAGGTATTAACTCTTTATCACGGAGACCATATTAAACGCTAAATCAGCTCGTAAACCATGTAGCTAAACACAAGCGTGCGACAAGTTCGAAAAAGAATGATCGGTTTATCGGTGTCAATGAGATGCGCGGGACCAGGGTCCTGGATCAAGGTCGTCCACCTGCCCGTCAGGACCAGGTTATCTGTCTTGCGCGATCCAATGTCTCTCGCTAGTCCACGCCTGATGTCTCGGAATACGCGCACGGTTACACAGAACGAGCGAACGAGCGAGAGAGCGAGGCCTCTCGTTACGACGCTCGACTCCGTGCCGCCGCCGCGCCGGTCGAGAATGGAGACATCATCCCCGATGATGCCGCGGAATCTGAGCGGAGGTTTCCTCTCACGCGCCCGGAACGTTCGCGTTTGCGCGGTATACGTTCCGGAAGCGCTCTTCACGCAATTGACGTTTGCCGGCCGCCGCCGGTTGTGGGTATTGTAGCAAGTAGCTTCGCGGAACGATATCCGCGGGAACGATTGAAATCCGAGAGCATGCACTACCGGAATGCGCGCATTCTGCTTTCATCGAGGTGATAAAAGAATGATAATCATCCCGAAAAGAAGATATCTCTCGTTCTCTTAATGACCATCTTAAATATGACGTGTGGCTTTCATCTCCTTTCATTTCTTTTCTCTTATATTTTTTGTCTAAGGTGTTATAGCACTACCTAACTATACGTAAGCTATAGATATTTATTTGCTGGAATACGTTGCAGTAAAAAGCCGCAGAATGACGTTCCATAATGAGATAGCAAAAAAGCAGCTCTCGCCAACAGATTTGCTGGCGACTTTTTATTACCGTCTCCAGCTTGCGCGCGTGGCTTTGGCTATCAATACACTGCGTTTTCACGACGCTAATAGATAAGTATAAGATCATGAAGATTTTGTGGTGCAACGTACCGATGGCCGCACGGAGATATGTACGAGCCGCAAGAAGACCAATTAATTTTCGACCGCTCTGAAAGAGCCGCGACAGAAGCTACTTGTATAAGTCTTCTCCGCCGATAATGTACCGCATTACGAATGAGAGGTTTTACACAATCGCCACCATCCATAGCATCTCTAACTCGGTCCACAGTTGACGCAACAAGATCTTTTTATAGGATCGCTGTGTGGACAATCTTTATTTCAATAAGTGGTTCTTCTAAAACTCCGCAATTATCGTAATCCTCTAATTGATAATTTGATTGCATCAAATGACGTAAATGATAATTATGCGCCGTATAAACATTTAATAAACATCTTAATTTGTACAAAGTACAAATTGTGTAAAAAAAATGGTCAATCACGCGTGCAACGATTCACAACGAATACTTACCCAAATAATTTTTTATTACAACTGGACGTGAGTAAGGTTTCTTCAATTGGAAAGCGCGACGAGGTTCTGCTAGAATGACAAAACACCAATGACAGAGACGTTTGTCAGGCTCATGTACTTCGCCGTTGCAACGGAATAAGATCGGCTATCGGTTCTCCGTGTCTCACGTCACACAATATTTCCCCGTCAGAAGATAATCCCGTTGTACGACAACGGAGAAAATACCGATAGCCCAATACCAGCGGGCCGCTATATCTCCTGACACACATACTGCTCCTACCGGGATGAAAATTCGTGCCAAGTCCGTGTACGGGCAAGTAAAATGCGTCGCTGATCGGGCCGACCAGTACGTGGGCAGATGTACCGGCAGGTGTTATCGCATTACCGCAATTGCGCTACCGAAGTCGTAATTTTCAAGCGCAAATAACCAACGGAGAAAAATGATATGTATATATACGTTAGCGTCACTGTACCAAAAAAAATATATATATGTTGCCTGTTCGCGCATCTGGAACTAATATAACGCGATATATTGCGCGGGAGCTGGTTAATGCTGGTTTATTCACGCTACTATCTAAATCATCGTGTGATACCGCCGTGCGATACCGTCGATTACTTTACGACTGCATAAATCCGCGTCGACCCTCTCGATGTCGCATTGGCGCATCTTCGACGCGCGATTTATAGAAGATTTACAAAATGCGCAAGGTTTATCTGGATGCGCTTTGCATATGCACATTCGCGGAATTCACGCGTTACTTTCTAAAACTCTCTCCGGCATCCTCTCCCGTTTGGAATCGTGGGTAATTATTAGTTGCCGCTGCGCGCGACGTGGACATTTACACGCTCACAAAGCTCTCGCTCCGAGAGCAGTTCGTAATTCGCTAATCGTCAATTTGTCGCAGCGACGATGCAACGAATGCTATCCTGTCTCTCTGTCAATGCTTCAACTTTCGCTAATCTCTTTAAATAAATTGTTACCTACGGTTACTTCGAGTTACATTATCTCTTAATAACAATAATTTTCCTTAACCAATTGCCTTTCATTATTTCATTATATTCCCGCTTTAAGAGAAAGCGTTAAGCTAATCTCGCGTATTCCAATTTTGTGATTGTAAATGCCAGATGCGATTTGAAATGTCACGATTTTTGTACGTCGGATTTGGTATCAATTAAATCACGAAATTAGCTGCGTGCTTTATATAGAAAGAACAAATCCAAAAAGGGATCTGATACATAAACTGACATTTGCGCCGACACGTTTTGCGCAACGCTTCCGATTCCTTTATCGTATAGCGAAACGAAAGTATGTACATATATGTCGTAAATTGCTTAACCCTTTAAGGCCCAATGTACATAATTATGTACATTCACTTTGAGCTCTTCCCAAATGTTTTGGATTGATAAAGCAGTATTTTTGTCGGTATAATACTCCTGATCTGTCTTATATGGAGCTAGATTCTCTGTCTCAATTTGTAAAACAATGGTGTGTTCCCGCTAAACAAGCCACTATTGTGATCGTTTGCAGAGCAAACTCGCTGACGCTTAATTTTATGTAACTATTCAATGTATCATTCACAAAAACTGGTAATTTTTCATTTTTTTATCTATGTTATCTTAAAGTACAAGATTGGCTCTTCATGTTTATTATCAAGATGAAGTATTCAATTCTATAGCTGAGGCACACGTGTAAACATGAATTATGTACATTCAGAAAATGGTATTTCTTGACGATCAATTTTATTCGACTCACAAAATTCTTCATCAGGGATATTTTTTAAAATTACATTACAAAGAAAAAATTTCACACAAACGGAATCGATGCCTGGGGATCTTAAAAATGGTTAATGATAATGCCCTATATACGTCGCCTTTCGCTAAAGAGTTACGTTTCATGTTAATACAAAAGCAACACACGAAAAACTGCGAAAGAAGTGTCGTCTACGTGTCGCATAAATTAAAATTAGAATTTTCGGGAAGAAGAAATCGACGTCGAGCGCAATTCTGATTCCACTTGCCCGTATCTGCTAAGCTTACGATTAACTGGCGGCATAAACGACGCTTGCGCGCGCGCATGCCGGCGTGGCATCATGCGAGTTTCAATGCCGTCTACGGAAAGAGCCGATTTCGACGTGGCCGTCGGGCGGAGGAGGCTTCCGACACGACCCCGGGTCACGCGTAGCGCCCGAGTAAACACGTGCACACGGGCCGTCACGCCGCGAAGCCCCCGGCATGTCGTTCGCGTACATACCTGTAAGAAGGCGGACAATAACAGGCGTTACCGATGTGCACCGAGGATGTTCGCTCGAAGCCACGGCGTGTTGCACACGGCCGAGATGAGGAAAGGGGGAGAAGGGAGAAGAAACCGAGAGCGCGAAAGAGAGACGGGGACAATCGTGATCTTTCCAGCGCGCGACAGCGCGAGGAGAAAGAGCGAGGGCGCGGAGGGCGGTAGGGGAGGTAAGAGCCCGCCGGGGACAGGAGAGGCATCGTACGTTCGAGCCGGTGGGAAAGAAGAGCCCGAAGAGTGGATCGAAGATGTAAGGAGGCCCGTGCATCACCTGTGTCGGCCCACGGGTATCGCCGCTGGCGTGCCGGTGTAGCGTTGCGGGATGGAGGAAGCGGGAGGAGAGAAAGAGAAAGAGAGGCAGGGAATGGGGGGGGGGGAGAAAGGGAATCCCGGCCCGGCTGGTAGGGGTAGCGTGGGCCTGACGCGAGGATAGACTCGGATGAGGGGCACAACAAGAGGATCGGGGGGCACGGGTGAGCCGCGCTGCGTGTGTGACAAGTGAGGCCCCAGGAGGTATCAGCAACCACCACAATCGCGTGGACTCACTCATGCGCCCGTACGTGGCGAGCAACGGACGGAGAGCGATCGACCGACGGCGACGACGACGACGGTGAGACGAGCGGGCTCGGTGAGCAAGAGCGGGGGGTAGGGAGGGGGGGAGGGAAAGAGCGACCGAGGCAGTCGGCCGGGAAGGGAGACAGGGTATTCTCTCTTATACCGCGAGGGCAAAGACGGTGGGGCGGGAGGGCCTTCTGGATGCGAGAGAGGAGCCGCGCGCGGCTGCCCTCCGGCGCTCGTCCGACGGCATTCCTTCCACCGAGCGAGTCGTCTCTTCATTCTTCTTATCGGCCCCTCTCTCTCTCCCGCCCCTTTGTATCGCCGTGCGTCCTCTCTCCTTTGCTACCCTGACTCCTTTAAACCTTCCCCACCCGCCTCGCTGGTCGGCCGGCCCCACCTGTCAGCCGCTCAGGTCCCAATTTTAGCCTGGAAAGACGCCTAAACACCCGACTTTGTCACCTGCCATCCCTTGAACCTCGCCGCCTCTCTCTCTCTCTCTCTCTCTCTCTCTCTCTCTCTCTCTCTCTCTCTCTCTCTCTTTTTCTCTCTTCTCTTTCTTGTCGTTTGAGAGAACGACATCCGACTCCACGAATATGACTAAAAAAAAGATTCCCATTCGTTCCTCTCTCGTGTGACCGGAACCCCACGTTCCTTTTGTTGCATGCGCGACTCATGTTATCGAATAACGCGAGTGCGATCGTTCCGATCAATCGAACGTGAAATGCTATGATACCATAGTGAATTTAAAAAAATAATTTATGCGAAAGGAATATGCTGAATAAATATTTGTTAGCGAAAATCTGTTGATGAGATTATACATGCCACACGTTAATCGCATACGTATTTGAAATACGCCTTGAAAATGTAAGAAAATGTTTGGTGGAAAAGAGGAAACAGTTTTCCTCTATACACGTTCGTTAGTACGGAGACACGTCCGGGCGAGTAAGTGCGATCGTCGTTGATATATAAAATTTGAGCAACGCGGTCGAGTAAATGAAGATTTTCACGGTGCCGCGCGTTCGCGAGTAGACGGTATTTTTGCAGCAATTAAAAACGGTCGGTAATTTCTTTAACCAACCTCCTCCCCTCCCCCGTGCAGCGCCTCCTCCACCCGAACTAAGTTTCAACGCCGAGATAACATCGAGCCATGGGGTGATAAGTTACGCAAACCCCCTAACCGTAGAAAAACAAATGCGTTTCCGACGGCAGATCATTATACGGCGCGTTATTTATTCTTGATGATCATGAAATACCGGTTCCCCACGGGGCACGGCCGGGCGTGCACAATAATTAACGTACGATAGCAATAACGATAATTCGAGATCTCGCGCAGCATTCCGGCGCTACCGGACACCGGTGGTGCGCGCTTCATTCATCGATCTCGCGTTTATACTCGAGTACCGCAGCACGGCCCGATGCTCGGCAATGGCCATCGGTATCAGTCTCGGTGCCGGCCCGCGAGTCGGTCGTGAGTATCAGCACCACGGTGATGCGTTCTGATTCGGTATTATCTAATCGCGGTTGGCATGCCGGAGCTACCGCGATCTCGTACTCTATCCTGGCGTGGCGCAACGCGTCTTATACAGACCATGCACGGATGTACGCACGTTCACGTACTTTCATGTATACGCCTTCATGTAAGCAAATCAACGCGCGCGCGCGCGCGCGCAGACCGCAGGTCGTTTCCACGGCTGATTTTTACTCGCGGCAAATAATAAATTATCGGGGCGGCCGTGCGTAATCGGTTCGGAATATAATCTGCGCATGGACAACCGTATCGCGCTGCGGTAGCAGCGGAGGCTCCCTCTTAGCCTACAATCTGTCTTACATATTCATTATAGCTGCAGGGTGAGCAGGTATTATCTTAGATGGTCGGTTTGGAACAACGTATAGCTTGTAATTTTCAGGGGGCCTCTCTCTTTCTCTCGGACTACTTCCCCCTTTGCCGCTCTCGCGCGTTTCACCGTCCGTTCCGTCGTATCCCCCCGTTCATCTCGCCTACACTTCTCTCTCATGCATCCCTTACATGGTTTTCCTATCTCTCTGTCCTGATGTACTGAGTCGCGACCCTTCCGGCCTCGGTGTCGCGTACACCCGATCTGGCCACCGTTATCCACAATGTAATGACAGTTTGGTACGCGTGTGCAAGTGTGCAAGTACAAACGTACGTGCACGCCTCCACCTGATAATATCGCGGTCTGACCGTAATTGCCGCTCGTGCGCTCGTCTGCCTCGCCACAATGGTCCGAGTGACGATCCTGGAATTCCCGGAACTCCGAGCGGCGCCTTCTCCGGAGAGAAGAATCGACATTCGCCGTTCTCGTTCGTACCACGCAACGACACGATGCTCTGGATACGCATCAGACAGACCGTGTTGAACGCATTGGACATATTTGGCTACAAGAATACCAGTTTTGCTTCCTTTACCGATATTGCAATAAAAAGTCCTACTAAAACTAATTTTATAATGCTACACGGAAAAAAAAGAATGTTTGTGCCAACCAGATTTTGATTGGCTCGCACAGAAATCTGTTTGTGTCAACCAGATTTCTGTGCGAGCCAACCAGAATCTGGTTGGCACAAACATTCTTTTTTTTCCGTGTAATAATAGCATCCAGGAATGTTTTTTATTATGATAATAAATTTTGTAATTTTTTGGCTCATCGTTGATACTCATCGTTGACGTTTTTACATAGGTATTTTCTTTGCAATATGGATTTTTGTGAAATTTTATCCTCTGATATAATTACAAGTTCTCTCGTAATTCTTAGCGCAAGTCTTTACGAGGTGATCCACGTATTTCTATGGAGAGGCGATTGGGTAGCAGAAAACGAACAGCCCCGTTCTCGGGGGCTTAAGAGCGACGATTCCCTCGAGACTTCCCGAGTAGGATTATCCTTCAATTTTCAAGCTTCGGGTGGTGCATTTTCTTGACACGACACTCTGGTGAACGTATTCGGGCGTTATAGCGACACTCGACGTATAACGCCGTACTTGTAGTTACGCAGGTTGGATAGGTGCGCCGCGGAGAGCAGGTGCAGGTGGAAGTGAATGACTGGTGGCATGTAGCAGTGGCGGTGACGAAGGTGAGTAGAGGAGAGAGAAGAGGAGAAAATGAAAGAGGAAGGTTTAGGGAGTAACGTGAGTGAGGTATGCGACTTCTGTGGGCGGATAACGCGAGTTTGGTGAATGGGGCGAATGAAGTGAAACACTCGAAGTCGACGGAGCGTGCAACGAGTAGGTGATACGCTTTCTAATTATCGGAATTAACTCGACAGGAACAGAAGCGCAGTTTGACACGCTTCAAGCCGCGCCGCGCAATCTTCGCCTCCCCATTTTAACGCGAAAACGCCGCGCGTAATCTTGTACCGGTTTGACCATTTTTTTCCGTAATAGCATTAATATTTCGTGGAATGTCGTATAGCATTTTCCATTTTTTAATACCGTTTGCTTTTAACGGTAAGTGATAGCGTGGACAAGTTGATTAGAAAGCACTCTATCATAAAATTATCATTATTATACCAGCCGACTGGTTTTAGAAAATTTCCCTACTAGCTTGTTATGCCTCGCAAATCGTCAATTCATGTGTCTGTTAAAAGTGCACTTTTCATATCTACTTTTATATTATTACTATCTCTTTCGTATCTCGCTGTATATTTCCTTCGTGTTAATATAAAAATAAAACAATTTGGCACAATCCGAAACGAGATGGAATAACAATGATTTTCAAGCTAAAATCTTGCTGAGGCTGATCGATTCTGCCGGGTAGATGGCTGGGACGGCGAGCACCCGGAATCGGGGCACGCTTGTCGTACGTCAAGGCGGGGAGGAAAGTGCACCAGCAACAATAATCAATGGAGTTACTGCATTGGGGTGTGGCGCGCAGTGCCGGCGCCTCCTTGCTGTCCGACGTACTTCGATCCGTACCCCTTGCAACCCTGTCTTCGCCTCCCTCCTCCGGTGACTCCCTTCTCTCTCTCGCTCTTACCTACCCTCCCACCACCCTTTCCTCAGCTACCCCTCCGACGTTGTAGGTATCGACATCCCGTCTTGTGTCTCGTCTTCCTTCTTAGACGCTTCTATCTTACGGACGAATTGTAAAAGGAAACATTTATCTGATACAGCGATTATTCTACAGAAAGAGTAATTACAGATATCGATTACATCTAGTCTATGCAATCTATCAACTTTGTAGCGTTAAGTTTAAAGGTTTCGCATTTCATAATTTTTGCAATTGTCTCTTATCTACACCATTCTCTTTCTCTTTTTCTTCGCATACCTCGCTTTAGCGATAAATTGACACAAGGCCACGTAAAGTGATTCTGATTCAGCAACAGATAAAATATTGACATTTCTGTGACGGATAATTAAGACAGATAATCATAGGTTGTCACTACGATGATAAGTTCACGTTTCCATGCGGTCGAGGTCCAGGTTGAAGCGCGCACGGTTTCTAGTGCTCCTGGACCCTGGGGGACTGGTTCCGGCACCAAGACCGTGCGTGGGTGGAGCGGATGCAGTAGCGCGAGCACAGTGCATTGCATACTGCAGGTGCAGCGCAACGGAGCAGCGGCGAAAGAAGTAGCGTTGCGCTGGTCAGCGCTGACACGCCCGGTTGCTTATGCTTCCGGCGCCAGCATCGTTGGCCGAGTATCTCGCAGTCCCGAGCGGCGCCACGAAAGTCGCACTGCACCTGTCTTACAGAGGTCTATCGCTCGGCGCAACATTTGTCAACTATCTGTTCTTCATTTATCATTTCTTCAGGAACACCGCTCTCTGAACGATGCAATATCAACAACGATGTGCGAAAGATGAAATAATATTGCAATTGCAATGAACTATCCGTTGAATCAATATAATCGATAATAATAAATGCGATTTTCTAAACCAATAACAAAGAGCATTCGATATGTTCGATTGTAAAATTCTACGTTTTTTTCTAATTTTCCCAAAGCTAATTTCTGTTAACTTGCACAACAGCGTCATGACTACGCAAGTTTTGTAGATATGCGAGATCAGATTTTTGGATATAAAAGATACATACGTCGAATAATAAAGAAATATTTTTTACCGCTGTCACTCTTGGAATAATTAGATTGCGAACAAGCTGATTAATGATTCGAAAGATTGGGTGGTGACTTATGTAAACGGTTCTGTTTGAACGCGCAGTGACAAATTGGTAACGTCAGTGGTTTAGACGCATATCCACGAAGAAGAATTCGAAACGGCGACGACAGAATGGCATTTTACTGGTTACAGCTGCCGCGCGTTTGATTATTCGCACTTCCGCTGCGTCGAATCGCGTCGTGCGAACGTCTCGCGGAATTTGCAATTCTCATTCTGCTGGTACTGCCGATTCTGAAGGGAGAATCAGTCGAATGTTCTCGTGAATACATTACGCGTTTCTCGGACTGTATATGCATTTAATGTAAATAATGGCGATAATGCCGACGTTGCGCGCATCGGTGCAAGTACACTATTTAAACGACCGTACTTTCTACATTACCCGTAATTTATTCCGGAGGCAATTACAGCTCAGCAAAGCTATATTTTATGATCGCTAATTGGAAATCGACACCGTGCGACATTTGAAAAGTATCATCTCTTTTAACTACTGCGTTAATCATTTTAAGTGCAGCTCGATAATTGGCACTAAGTGCTGTAACTTTGCCTGTAAAACTTTTTCTCCTCCCTTTCTTTTTTTCTCCATCTCTCCCATCATTAACGCTACTAAACGCAGACAGTACGCTTCGCATACGATAACGATGACTTTCAGCGTAGTCACCGTTGTCACTGTCAAGCAGTCAGCACACCGGTGGCTGCCGTCGATATTTAAAGCAGCACCGTCATCCCTCGGCCGGTCCACATAGCTCATTCATGCTCGCTCTCCATTCAATCTTCCGATCAGAAACCACCTGATCGCACGCTACCGTTCGTGCCTGCTGTGGACGCGTACATACCAATATTACATTATTTATAAGTACTTCTAATCGCCTTACAAGTTCCGCAGCATGTAGTAGAAATAATTCTGGTAGTCAATAACGTCTTAAACATTGGCATTAGTTGCAGTACAAAACGCCGAAGAATGCATCAATTGAAAATGAAACGTAATTTTTCCCGCAAGAAGACCTCATCACCGATCGATCAATCAATGTATTCGCATCGTCGTGAAGCGTGCTTTATTCCACAATCAATCAAGAAAAGTAAGACTGTGTTCTGCGCGAACAAATGCTCGTCCAAACTAATTAAAACATACAAGTCTCGATTTGTCTATGTATGCCGTGTGCAGCAAAGCAAGATCTTAGAAGCAGTCATTAAGAATTGCGACATGAAAGAACGTATAGTTATTGTCCCCGTGTATACAGGTGGAAACTCGTTATAAAGCACTTGTTACGCATGACGCAATCCTCAATATAAGTTATACGTCACAGCACGGACGTCAATGCAATTCAAGTCATTATTGAATGATATATAGATAGTCTTACGCCTAACAAAATGGGACGTCTTACATCATCTCGTGGCAGAGATAATAATGATGTATTATTAAATCCGTGTGTAGTAATGACGAATATATTATTCGCATGCTCAGCTTCTTTCATAACGTATCCTTTCGTTGTACTTGGTGTACGTCAATTAGTTTATAAGATTGTGCAATAATAATACAATAAAAATTATATCACGACAAATATTTTGCTTTAGTTTTCACATTTGCTATATAACTATTCGTACCAAGTTTTTCGAAGCGATATGATAACCATGTGTAATTTTTTTCCTAAATTTAACCCCAATTTTTTGAATCTTATAATAATACTTTGTTAATAATACATCGAAAAGCTATCTAAAATGTGCTATCTAAAAGTTATATCATTAAAATCTGCAAATATCTTTCGATTGTCGATAAATGGAAAAAATATATCAAACCTAAACAGCTACAACTTTTGCGAGGATTAGCCCACGTTAAATCCGATCATCCTTTATCTTTGGCGATCAGGAAGGGGCAGCGGTCCCGCAGGAATATTCGGTTAGAATTCAAAGCGTGTGCCGTTCCCACGTAGACTCCGGGGAGTTTTTCCGATTCACGATGAATCGCTAACCCAAATGCTCAGTAGCCCGAGGATCCAGATTGTGCCGCTCGGAGGCATTATGCCATCCCGCATTGTGCGCTCATTGTGCGATTGAATAAAGAATATTTTTAGACATCACTTAGGGCTTACCCGACAGGGTGACACGCAAGCACAACTCATCTTCGCCTAACATTCCCCTTTCCATTGTCGTGAAAGACACTCTTATTGTTTGGGATGCTTTTAAGTAGCCGAATATTTCACGCTAAAACCACAAATGGATACGAAAAAAATGATCGAACGTCAGAAACAGGTGGCTGACAAGATATCGCGAGACTTTCATTAACACTGTAAAAATTTCGAATAGAATTTCATATTCTGATGAATTTTATAATGCATTCGTCATTATTGTTAGATAAAATTGGATATCACGTAAATAATTATAACCATCAGTACATATTTTAATTGCATCATTTTCTTTATTGCTCCTTGTGATTAGAATCACGAAGATGAACGTCAAAGATGTATGAATTATTTATATAGAAAGTCATACTTCAATTAGTAAATCGAATTATCGAGTACTTTATCTGATTTAGAATCGTGATACTTTGGTTTGTCAGTTTTTTGAAATTCGATGTTGGAATTCTCAATTGATTTTAGCAAGGTGAAACAGAACTAGTTTTAACGTATATGAAATATTTATACATACCAGTTTACTTTTAACTAAAAATTACTGCATATTCAATGATAAGATATTAACTTCTGTAATATACACCGCTGTAAATGATCTATATGAATATGCAATATCATGTTTAACGTCGTCTGATATTAGCTCTACTGATATAAACTGCGAGCTATGAGATAACGTGACTATATGACTTACCAAAAATTCACATTATGATAACGTTCGAACATGTAACATGTTCGGACTCACAAGGAACTCGAATTTCATGTTTTATTGCTTAAAATTATCCCTTCCGATGTGGATCAACATTTTGCCTCGAGTGCTTGGCGATACAAGGGAGACTGTCAATTCTCGAAGAAAACCTGACGATAAGAACGCAGTAAAGCGGTTCGGCCGAGCTGCCGCCAGCTAAAACTTCGTTTAGCATCGCATCGGGGTGAAACAAACCGGTCGCGTGCGTGTTGGCTGCGTGCGACGAGCAGAGGAGCAGAGGGTCAATCTCCTCGCGCGCTTCTTCTTCTTGTTCTTCCTCTTCATATTCTCTCTTTTCCTTCCGCGTAACCATTTTCTTCTTCTTTTTCATCATCATCTTCTTCTTCGCCCGCCTAACCATCTCTTCTCCACCTCCGTTTCCTTCGCGGCAGCATCCTTTCTCTTTGGCCATTTCTTCCCGTGCCTCTGCCAGGTAGTCGCCATTATAATGTACCAAAATATCAAACCGCTACCACCCGCTATCGTAAGTGTATTGTTGTCGTATATTGCACCGAGAAGGATGGTCCACCAAATTCCAATAAGACTCAACGAATGTGACTTATGTATAGAATATTTCGCGAGACATTAAAAAAAAAGACAAACGCAGTTTGAAATCTGAGTGTCCAAAAAGGTATGCAAAAACTAAATCTTGATTTCCTTCGAAAATACAAACAGCGTTAACTGTCAGTGTAAATTTGAAGAATACACGAAAAATATTTATACATGAACATACGATAAAAATGTTTATTTTGGATTTCGTTATTATTATGAATATCTTTTTAATAAAATTCTTTATATATATAATATATTGTAATAAATATTACTAGTGTAGATATATTATTCGACAAATCAAACATCTATTATATCTATTACTTCGCTTATATTACCTCGAAAATCAGAAAAAAACAATTTATCACTATTGAATGATCAGCCTTATCTAAAAATGTCTTATCTTTTTACGTACGGGACTTTATCACTAGTAAGCCATTGTGATGCCATAGACAAACGGCGGCAATGTACAGCAAATGTTTCCCTTGCGCAAATGCTTGTACGTAATTCGACTTATGTCCATTTCTACCAATGTAAATTAATTTTAACCTCGGTTTAACTTACTCTTTATTTTTTCTAGTTATAAAAATTGGAAAAAGATAAAGAGTAACTTAAACCGAGATTAAAGTTAATCTACATTGGTAGAAACGGACAAAGTCGAATTACGTACAAGCATTTGCGCAAACGTTTTATATGACCGTCCCTCACTTTTAAAATACCCACCGTACGATATACAGTTTCTCAACAACATCTCAAAGCAATAATGTATCAAAAGAAATTAATATTATACTAAAATCAATTCAGACAATGTGCATGGTAAACTGAAATCAAATTAATGACCGATCGGCGGGTGAAAAAATTTATCATCGTAAAATTAATCTCAGATAAAAAGAAATTAATAGGCTGTCGTTATTCAGGAACAGAATCCTTGCCGAGCGCAACTTTAAGCTTTATTAACACTCATTAACACGTTTGATTGTACCACCCGTAACTGTCTTTAGTCATCGATCGACATCTCTAACAATAGAAATATCTTGTAGAGAAGACCGTTTCGTGAACTTCGAACATGACGCGACATATCGGCGCCCGGTCGGCTGTATGCACGTGTGCACGGGAATCGCCGTGAAACGCTAACGTTATAATAACGGTCGTAACAACAGCAAGAAGTCGTAATTTAAATTGAGTTTCTCGCTTGTCTGGCCGTAATAGCTCTATTGCACGCCACTCGAACGCAAAAGAGAAAGAGAGCAAAGGTAGGAGAGACAGCGAGAGAGGCGCGGTGATCCATGGAGAGAGACGATGAGAGCGTGACTCGAGGAGCACGCGGGAGCAAGAGAAACACGATCGAGCGGGTGGGTGGGTGTGAGAGATATCTGCGCTTGTGGCTGGGGCGCGTTGATCTAATTGATGCCCCGAGTTGGGGACAGAGCCAGGATATGACGCGAATCCATTGTGGCTCGCATTATTATAATATATATTATACACATATCCTCCACGCTACACCGATATCACCGCGAGCGACGTGACAACGAGAGCGGAGCGAACGGCGAGGGAGAGGTATGCCGAGGAAGAATGGGGACGGAGAGATACGAATGTAACAATCCGCCGACATTGTTCGGTCAGCCAGTTAGGGAGTACGGTTAGCGGGAGTCAGACACTTCGCTCGACATATCGGCAACGATTTGAGAAATCGGTAATCGCGGCTTGTGTGCGTAAGAGTTGGCAATGCCAAAAAGAAGGGATTCTTCGCGAAGTAAGATCGAGCAATCACATAAAAGTGATCACTCACGACTTTTTAGAATTTGCGAAACAAATAATTGTCTATTATAGGTATTAAATCCGACGAAAAATATAGCAAAGACGGTTCGATGATAATAATCTATATTCAGTGACTTACGATAACAGGAATATAGATTTATTGACTCTTAACAAATCTATTATGATATTACTATTTGGAGCACTGGAGATGTTTTTAAACAGTGCAATTTAATTGGGAGGAGAGAGATACGTGTTTTTGCGCGAGGAACTTTCATTCACGTTGCGGGGTGTCAGCAAGGCTGTAACCGACGATCCCCCTTCTTGGCAATTCGTTAAAGGACATGTTGGTAAGTCATGCATGCTGCCGAGTGAAATTGATGCGCAACCACTCGAAAACGAGCGTGGGTAATCGCGTTCACGTAAAAGTGTCTTAGGACCTTCCTTCCTGCGGATCTTGTCCACCGCCTCCGCCGTTTCCAAGACGCATTCCCGCCGCTCTCTGAAACTTATAATGAAGAAAACCCTCGAGAGACGGTCGTGTATAGAGACCGACGATATAAAATCATTAAAGGAACCGTGCAAGTATTCTTCCCCTCCGCCGGCGACATCCCGCCCCTCGTCGCTCACGAGCGAGTTGATATTCAAAGTGTCCCTCTCGTTTTAGCCGAGTGGATGGCACTTTGACTCGTCCCCGCGATAACATCTAACGTTTAATTGCATTCGAGTCCGCCGCCGGATATAACTTTACTACCGGAAATTAACGAACTTTGACTATCGGCCCCGCCCGCGTACGCGAGCACACGGTCGTACATTTAAAACCAGAGAGCGAGACGCGCCGCCCGAGATCGCTCGCGCGCCCGCTATTAGCAGATCGGGCGAGACCGTCGCGTAGACCGATAATTAATATCCCGATGTTAAGGTGAGCAGCGCGCGCCGGCGGAGAGCCAGAGTTATTACCGCTTATGCAATGCAATACCGCGCGCCAGAGAGCACGCGCGCGCACAGAAGATCCTAATTTTCGTCTCTCGCTCGCAGCAACTCGGCCGCTTATTTCCGAGTCCTCGCGATCGATCATCCGGCAACGGATGCTCCTACAATTTTAGACTTCCCGAGAGGATCAAGAGGGAAGGAGAGATTAAGGGCTACGCGCTCCCGGGCGTCGAGGCGCATGGGGCCCCACCGCGATTGAATGCCGCCACGCGGTTCGTAAAAAAGCGTCTCTATCTTCCTTCCCGAGAGCTACCTACCGCAAAAATTTCAAGATATCCCACGAGCGCGTCACTCGTCGACTCGGGGCCCGTCGACCAAGATACGGGTCCACCCGTATCGTTCCCGAGATCGGCGGCGGCGCGCAGCATCACCGCGAGCGGTGGCTTCGGCGCGCGGTTCGAACTTATCGGACACCCGATGGGCACGGCCGGGGCCCGAAATAATTGCCCGCAGTGAAATATAAATGATACCAAGATTGTGGATCGTCCAGGATGAGCGAACCCGGGGGGACGCGGGGAGACGGGTTTTGACGGGGGGGGGGGGCGGACGAGGGGGACGGGTTACGCGGGCGCGCCACGGCGTCGTCGGTGCGCACCTTCGTGTCGGCGTGTGCGTGCGTGCGTGGTCCGTCGACCGGCTACTTGGTACGCGAGACGTACGCGCACGTAATTGCGTGCCCGTCCTGAAATTATTCATCTCCCCGACCACGGCTGATCCCAGGCGCACACCGCACCGCACACGGTCCCGGCACCAACGGAGCCAGCCCCAGCGGTATGATAATGCATAGAAGTGCCAGTCATTATACCTATACGTACCCGGTGTATCCAGCGCCCATCCTACCTACTCGGTACGTAGATTACACCACCTCGAGTCCACCTCCCCGTGCGCCCCCCTCGCAAACCCGCCCAGTGACTGCTTTGCCCCCCCATCGCGTTGCATACACACGCATACGCGGTGCAACACGCGCGAATTACACCTACCTATCTGCCTCCGACCGATACGCGCAATGCACGACGCTGCGTGTAAGCCTGGGCGCGAACGCATCTATCCCGTATACGCGCGTCGCGAGAACATTAAGGATATCGCGAGATACGAGAAAACCGAGGAAAATTGGATTTCCGAGTAACATGCGAAGGCTGGAGTAAAGATGTGGCTGCTTGATGTGAGACGATGGGTTTCGTATCTCTTTGCACGTTGTTAAGAGGGACCTTTTTTTTTTAACAAGGGATAAGATTACAGTTGTCGACAATTTTACAATCAACAGTAGCGTGTAGCGTGTCATTAAAAACCCGAAAGAAATCGCAAGTTACTGATCAGCTAAATTTCCTTATCATCTCTGTTTTTTTCATATATTCGTAATGGGGAATAAGCACGTGAGAAAGCGTTCAGATTTCATCTCGAAAAATATCATTTACCGTATTCCGTCGAGTGCTTTATTATTAACCGAATCCAAGTTTAAAGATATCTCCGGGTAGAGTCGCGTTGTTAAGCCTTCCGGCATAGCAGAAATACCACGCGCGCGGCGGCGTTGGTTTTTAGTCATTAAAAGTCGCTTAGGATAATATCTGGGTGATTCGCTTTTAAGCTGAGTACTTTTTCGAGCAATTTATCTCGTATTTTCGCCGGCCCTTTGGTGCCGCATGGTTGTCAAAAATGAATACTCCGGTACCCTCTGATCTGCCGAATATCTGATGGGTTTCGAGGTTTTGTGCAATGCCAGAAGCAATTTAAAATTTGAACATCATTAAAATAACAGAAACAAGATATATTCTGCTCAACTCGTTCATGTATAATACGAATATAATCAGAGTCGCGGGCAAATAATTTTGTAAATTATTTCTGAAGTATATAGAAAGAACTGTGCAAAAAAATTTAATATAAATATAAGATATCATTCCTTCAATTTACATAAATATTTCAAGTATCTCATAATATTTTTCACGAGAAAATTAATGATAAAATAATATATTACCAAGTATCTTTGAATCATAAGGAATCATTATATATATACGTTACACGAGCGTTCCTACAATGTATATGTATGACCAGGAATATATACTAACTGTTGACTCTTTCAAACGTTAAGAGACCTTTTTCCCGAGAGTATCCTAGTTGAAACAACGAGAAATAAACTCTTCGCTGATTGCATGGAAACAAATCACACCAGGAACGTCATTACGTCGCGAAAGAAATCTCGATCATAGGGGGAAAGGGAGAACGTTAAGGCCTTCGCGGAACGGAAGTTCGCCCGATTCGCGATATCCGACGCCGCGTGGCCGCTCCTTTCCCTTTCTCGTCCGCTTTGTTTCTGGAGCCCCGAAGATAATGAGCACAATTACGGCGGGGTTTTTGTTCTAGAAATTACACAGTAGTGTGCGGATGCATGTCTGTGGCTGATTGCTATGCCCCCGCCGTCCCCTCGGCGCGATACCTTGCGTTACGCGCACGTTCGTGTTGCGTGCGTGTTCGTGTACCTGTTGCGGAGTCCGCGTGAGCGCGAAAGAGTCGCGGCAAGGATCGAGGACCTCGTGCGTGTGTGTATGTGAGAGAGCGCGTCCGTGCGTGAACAACCACGTTTGCGTGGGGAAGTCGAAAGGACGACGTGGTAGCGCGGGGCCCGAGAAGTGGGGGCAGGGACACGGAGTAAGCTCTAATTGCATTCAATAAAGCAAATAATAGCAAGCTCATTAGAGCACAGAGAGAGGAGCTGGCGAGTTGACCGCGGCTCGTACGCCAACCTGCCTACGCTCGGACGAAGGAAGAAAAGGAGGAGGGAAGAAAGGAGGAGAAGAAAGAGGACTTGAAGGCGCGGAGGGTAAGGCCGCATCGTTGAAGAAGGAAGGAGAAGCCGCGGGAGAAGGAGGAGAGGACAAACCGGGTAGAAACCGGCGATCGTGCCGTCGCATCGTCGCGAGAACCACGGTCCAATGTCATTTATTGTCCGCGGTGGACGCGCCGTTCGCCGGAGAACGTACCCCTCTGTTCCCTCCGCGGATTCGCTCGCTTCATATGAATGGGCGATAGCCATGCAACCTTCGCGTCCTTCGTTAGGTATTTATCCCCGTTTATTATTATTCGGCCGTATCCCCGTATACGTACATATAGATGCCGTGTTCACTATGGCACATCGGCAAAATCGATGAGTAACGTCTTGTACGCGCAATAGCGCGTCGTTTCTCCGAGAACGCAGCGCGATCAGCGCTATTCCTCCATTTCTCTGGAATTCACTCGGAAATTACAATTCGCGCGGCGTTAAGACGCGGCCTGTTGCTGTCGCTATAACAACGCGAGCTCGGGTTCCCTCGTTATGCAAAATAGGCAATCAAGTATCCTTCTGGAGACTTAATTTCTGGAGCTTATACTTAATTAGTGATGTAGCGTCTCAAGAGTATGCTTTGATAAAGTCAAGGATTACAAATTTGCCGAGAGCGTTTTTTTATCGAAGTTATAATCGACTCTGACAATGTTCGATAATGAGTAATTTTATCGTCTGTTATATTTTAATATACAAACGCTATCATCTCGACCTATCATCAAAAGGAACAATACAGCCGTTAAAAGTGCATCGTGAAATCCGCGGCAGTTCGCAGGCGCCAACATTGACAAATCTACTCTCCGCCCGACGATCCATCTTCAGGCGCTCTTTCACTTATTCGCCTTCGTTAAGCGTGACTTTGACTATGTTAATTCATCAATCCACCGCGTAGCATTGGTATGTGAAAATCAATATACGCGTCATAGCGTCCTCGATGTCGACGATAAATTAATCAATTTCGTACCGATTAATTTACGCAATTAATATTTACCGGTATCTCTTCCTTCTCGCCGAAATCTAACGAGCAAATGGTGTGAAGCGGTTTCTGTACGGCCTCACATATAGCGGGCACGCGTCTCTGGGAAAGACGAACGGCGGACCATCGAAGGGGCACATCTACCGAGCCGACGATCATCGAGGAGTCAGGGTGGACCGGGGGGAAGGCAGCCGGAGGAGAATCGTCCGCCCCCGAGACGCGAGTAAACGTCGGTAAGAATGGCGATTCGGCTAATGTATTCCGCGGATGTGCGCGCTCATTATTCAGCGATAATTAATTGACGGCTATAAATAAGCGGCGCGTCCGGGCACCGCATAAATAAATGGTTCGCGCGCTGCGGAATGGTAATGGTGACTTTGACGGACCGTTTAAACTGGAATAAAGCAGGGTAACTCGTTTCCCCCGGGCACTCCCCGGGTCCGGGTCTGCCCATCGCCCGGTAACGAATATAACTCACCTGCCATGCCGCGCGGCCAGCATAGCGACTGTTCGAGGGACTTGTGGCCCTTGCGGCCTGGTACTGACCCACAGATATTTACTCCTCCGGGACTCTCTTAAACCCGCGCCCCGAGATCCTGGCCCTCTCGTTTTATTCGCCGCGACTCACAGTGTCCCGGGGGATTGCATGCCTCAACCGATCATATTGTTTTAAAATAGCTATACTATCTTCTTATCTATATATAGTCTTGCCTAAACGATAAAAGAATAGGATATATGGCCATTCTTGCATTAAACTGTTATTTTTTATGTATCACTGACGATAAAAGCGCAGACGATTCTATAAATACCTGCCGTTACCATTAGGGATGCATAAAACATTTAATCACGATTGTATGGTATCTGAATGAACTAGCACGATAACACGCGTTGTATTGTTCGAGCTTGATAATGACCGGTGGCTTCTTTCCTCGTTGACGCCCACAGTACGTCGTACAATGCGTGATTAATCTCGATCGTAACAAGCTCTGACGAGGTTTCAACCTTTCGGTTAACACTCGCTACTGATAAAGTTGTAGCTGACTTGCATTGATAATCAGAAAGCTGTCATTTTTTTACATTCATGTGAAAAACGACGTCTCTTAATCATCATCAGCTTTCTAAGCGATACGCAAGGCGCATATAGTAAATATGGCATATAGCGAACATGGATTATGCTTCAACGAGTCGCTTTACGCGACGTGAACCCTACCTTTGATATCACGAATAAAAAGAGAAAATCAGATTACGGAACGCACTTGCTTTAATGTTGCTGTTAAGGCCCTCGATGTCACGTTCGAGTAAGACGACTCGCAACGTGGCTGCGTTATCGTAATATTTGAAACCAATTCGAACGACGTAGTCGTGACGCAGCCGTAGCATCTCGCCAAGGTTGCGATTAAAAAGACAACAGCAATGACGAAAGTGTCGTTGAACCAACAACGCGTAGCCAAAGAGGTAATTCTCAAGTTCTTACGACAGGTAGCAGGGTATGCGACAGGCAACAAAATCCAGAGCCTCGGGTCGTAATTGCCTCGGCGGCGCCATTATTATTTCATAGCGCTCGGATCTGAAGTGAGGACCCGGCGGCGAAATTACAGAGTTTCCACGCAACGGATCTCGATATGTAGAGGAGCGCTCTAGTTCTCGAGAGCCTATACTTTGAGGGAGAACCGATCCCCATCGAATGAATATAAATCCGCGACAATATATGCCGCGCTTGCCACGAGATACAGGCAGCATCTTGCAGTTAATGCAAGTTAATGCGCCGATGCACGTGCGAGGGGCGAGCTCGATTATTAGAATTCAGAAAGCAGCGTGCCGTGCGTGGCGTCCTTACACATATGTATTATTCCTCCCGTTCAAGTGAAACATGGACGCCGATCGAGATATCGTTGCAACCTGCGTTAAAGTAAAGATCATTCCGCGGTCCTTCTAATTGGACGCGCCGCTGCACCGCGTCGCGTCGCATCGCGTCCACCCAACTTTTACTGCCGCGCATACAACCCGTTTTCGAGAGAAATAATACAATGTATCGACGAGCTTTATCGGACGGGATCTCCGGCGAACATGGAATCCCGCCTAATAACCACTTGGCCGATCGACATTGTTATGGGACGGTCATTAGAGGCGCATCCCAGTGGCACCCAAAAAACGCGAGATGCACCGTCGTTTAACGGCCCTTACGCCGTCGGGTCTCATCGGCGCGTACTTATCTCAAGGGACTTGAAAATCCGGTCGCATTAAGATATCTATCGGAACAACGGATGTGCGCCATTAAACTTTTACTTTATTTAGTGCTCGGAGGAGAGCCGCGGTCCGCACAGCAGTTCTCCAGAAAGGAAGGAGAGAAAGGGAGAAGAGAGAATGACGGTCCGCGTACGAAGTCGCGCACCGTTCCGTCAGTGACGTCCGTAGGTAGGATTCCTCTTCACGTTGCGCGATTGTTCCTCAACGTATAATTATTACTTACGTTTGTGTGTGCCGCTAATGACGACCTCTCGCGGGACACCGTTTAGAATTGCTAATGTTCATGCGTTGTCAATAGGCAGTAAAGTGCATGAATCTAGCCACCTAACTAATTGGATGCATTACGATTAACAAGAGATGTGCATACGATTAACCGAGAGAAATGTCTCCGAGAGATTTGCGCATCCAACGAATTTATGATGGTATCTACCTCGTGATCAAGAGACAGGACATGGATTCACGTCTCAACGATTTTCAGTGCATCGCTCGCGTAAGGAACATCGAATAGAAACCCGAGTACTGTGCGATATGAAGATTAACGCTGACGATTACGGCACAGCACAGCAATCAAAATCGGAGAAACGGGCGCCATTCTTACCGCCCTTTCTACATAAGCGATTGTTAACTGGTTATTTCCTACGGTCGTGAAGCCGGACGGTTTAAACAGAGAGTTACGACTTTGGAGCTCGTTATGCATGCATAGGCGCGAGCATAAAACACTGGAATTGCGCGAGCGAGCAAACGAGCGAGCGAGCGAGCGAACGGCATGCTGGTTTCGATTCGTCGTCGCATATCGTCCTTTATCTTCTCTTTTTCTCTCCGGAGACGATCCGGCGACACGGCGACGATGCTCTTGCCGTTAACTGTGGCCCGGACCCCCATGCTCTCTCCCTTTCCGAAGCGTCGCGGAATCACGCTGGCGAGAAAGTCTCGCCTCGCGGCTATGCATCCGCGCTGCAGAAAGCGTGCACCATCGGCGAGGGCGACGACGGGCGTCGTTATTCGCGCTGATTTAGTTGAAGGCTACGGATTTACGGATCTACCCTTGCTGGCACGCGGTACGTACAACGGGCGGCGCGGGCCGCGCCAAGCCCTTTCTCGTTAGCCGCCTACATTATATTACCCATCGAGCGGCATACATCATTCCCTCTTTATGTAAGTATCTATAACGGCCCGAGAAACATTTGCAGCTCGCTCCGCGCAAAGGAATGAAACGGAGCAGCGCGGCTGGATACGCGAGTGCACCGCGTGGGCTGGCCGGATGGTGCCAGCGCGGGTGAACCGCTCGCGACCGCCGCGGAATTGATGTACTGCGTCCGGGGAACAATGCCTCGTACCGACGACGTGCCGCATTGCGGTGCGATCTTTTCGCTCGCCGCGTCCGCGCCCGACAGCGTTGCGGAGACGCCTACGTCTCCCGAAAATTAAGGACACTCGAATAAGCGAGTATGACAAATGTAATATATGAAAGCTTAATAATCAGTTACGTGTAGTATATTAACGAGCAAAGTTGTTAACAACTTTCTCGTTTTCGCAGTTTCGACAACTTTCCTTTCCACACTATGTATTACATAATTACTTACAACATTTAATAATGCGATTAATATTTTAAATCAAGACTAATGCAGATTTATTAAGAGTGGTATATTTGATTAGATACCTTCCCAGTCAGCCAAATCTGTCATAGCAGAATTTGCCAAGCTGCTCGCTACAAATTTTGTAACCAAATTGGCATCAAATTTGGTACAAAATCTGTTAGATCAAACGTTGTTGGCAGATTGATAGCAGACAAAGAAGACAAAGCTTGCTAACAAAATATGAGGCCAAATTAACGCCAAAAACCGAGCAAGATCTGCGCCCTGCGCGGCGGAGTTTGACGCCAAATTGACGCCAAAAACCGAGCAAGATCTACGCGGCGGAGTTTGATGCCAAATTCTGCCTCGGTTTTTGGCGTCAATTTGGCCTCACATTTTGTTAGCAAGCTTTGTCTACAAAACCCAAGCTTAATGCGGACATAGTTGATGCCAATTTGTTGATATTTTTGATTGAATTTGCTAGCAATTTGCTTACAAATTGCTAACATTTTGCTGACTGGGTTTTTTAAATTAAAATGAAAGATCGAGGATTCATTTACGATAGGCGAGAAAACATTTATTGCGAGCATCGTATACATTCAACGATGCATTGTTGCGTGTTAGTCAAGATGTTATCTGCATCCTTGACGTTGTCGTGAATTGTAAAACATCGCCGCTGTGGTCCGCGGATGGAAACGAAGAAAATCGAAGAAACTCATTGCCATGTAAAATATACGCTCTCGCCGAACTTCTTCTATCCGAAAAAAAATTCTTGATAAACTTGTGAGATGAATTTAGTATACCTACTTTCTTTTAAAGTATTTGATTATTATTACCGATTATAATAATAATAACAAAACATTTTGTATAATAATTATAAACATTTCTAAATAATAAGCATTACATAATTTAGTTGACTCAACTAAACAAAATTTGCTCTTTTATAATTATTACAAATGTTTATCTATCTATATATATATAAATGAATGTATATGTATGTTTGTATGTATGTATGTATATTTGTCCGCTATGCAAATCTACAGTTTTCAATGTAGAACCACCAAATTTAGTATACTTTCTCATGATACTCTAACTTATTGTTAGACCGTAGACGGTTTTTGGAAAGGGTCGGAACCCGGGTCAAGGAGCCCCCATATAAAGTTTTCAGAAAAAGATTCATTTTTTCCCCATTTTTTTCCGGGTAAATGTTACTATTCGTGGAAAAAACACCGTCTACGGCTTAAAAAATTACCGCGCGAAACGCGGGCTAAAAAGCTGAACTTAAATATGAAGGATGAGCCCGCGCTTCGCGCGGGCAAAAAAGTTAGTAATTATTACAAAATGTTTTGTTATTATTATTATAATCGGTAATAATAATCAAATACTTCAAAAGAAGGTATACTGAATGCATCTCACAAGTTTACCAAGAATTTTTTTTCAGTATATCCAATCAATTATCTTGATACTGCCGTGCACGAGGTAGGTAATTGTCTCTGTCCAGATCCAATCTAATCAACCGATACTTAATGAGATATCCAATTGCTCCCAATTTGATATCTCTTGTTAATGAATTGTCAAATAGCATCTCGTAAATCTACGTTGCGCATTATTTGCGCTATTATGACGCGCGGAATTTATTCGTGACAGCAAAATTCAAAAATATATGCCGAAAACAATCAATATTATAAGTATCGACATCCTGTAGATAAATTATTTTTGAAGATATGCATCTTAAAAAGGAATAGCTTCTTTTTCAAAAATCTTAGTTGTGAAAATAAATGATTCTAACAAGCAGCTCAATTTAAATAATGAGCCAAACTAGTATAAAAAATACGATAAATTTGCTTTCATGAGAATCTTACGTAATCTATGAACGTCCGCAGCATGAAATCAACGTCATAAAAGCTTTGGAAAGTATATCCTAGAGCATCGATTCCATTAGAGATTCCATTGCATTAGCCGTTACTTGAGGCGTTTACGTGACGTCCGCGTTATCTTATTATACATCGCGGATCATCAAGAGTGAGAACGCACGAATCGAAGATAAGTCGCGGAACGATACCGATCAGCGCGACGAACGCGGGAAACGGTGTCTTATATCTCCTTAGCAAGACGAAGGTGAACGGCAGCGATGGCGCACACATGGTGAGGGTTACTCCTCAGCCAGGAAGTGGAATCCTCAAGCAAACTGTCCGTCGTTGCGTAGAAATTTATCATCGAGCACGAAACGCATCTTATTGCAAGAGACGTACTCGCGGACGACAACAACGAATAGGTACTTAAGTCCTATAAGACGCTCGGTCCGAGAACAAGCGTGGATTCTACCGGTTCTTAATAATTGCACGCCGGCCCCTCTCGCGGTATTGCGAAGCTTATCTCCAGCAAAACGCTTCAAAAGCCAGTCGGCAACATGGCAATACCGGGATAGTCCTTGCATACCACTGGCCGATACACTCTGGACGTATAGCTCGACGAGACGACAAAACTATCCTGAATGTGTTGGCGTCTTTTCAGCACATCTTTTGATAACGTACAACTATAATTATTTTATAAAGCTATAATTATACTGAATCACAAAAATCTCAAATCATTCATTACACAGTAATTTATTTTTTGATTTTATATTCTCCCAACTAGTCTGTGGCGTTGTGTTGTGCAATTCTTAACCGTTACATACACGTGTCATAACCGCTCATTAATCACTCATAAATGGCTATTAATAGACAGCTTATTAATATCCCACACAACTATTACTAAGTTGACTGCGTCAAGACAAACTGAAAATTACGATGTAATAATGTTATTCACATTACGCGCGTATAAGCCGAACAGTTACATGTCACGATCTCATTAATCGCCTATCAATTAGATAAAGCGCGCCATGACGAACTATCAATATCCCCGGCAAGCAATCGCGCCGCGTGAGACAGACAGAATCGACAGCTCTTGGACGGTAGTATTTTTATCCCGCTCGCGGGGACCTAATCGCATCAGTCACGAGACGAAGGACCTTTTAACCATGAAGTCCTCTCAGGTTGGAGAACGAGATAGAGCAGCCGGCCGAGGACACGGAAGACGAGTAAAGAAAGAAAACAGGGAAGATGGGAGAGAAAGGAAACCTAAGAATGAGAGAGAAAGAGAGAGAGAGAGAAAGGGAGAGAAGAGAAGAGAGAGAGAGAGGACAGTGCAAGAGGACGGCAGAAGACAAGAGACGAGAGCAGAGAAGCTACGAGAGAGTCCCGGTCTGCTTGACAGTGAGGTGTCGGGTGGTCGGAGCCCGGCTTGCTGTCAGCTTGTCAGCCTGTCAGCCCACGCACGTTGGCACCGTGGCGACCGGCGACCGCGTATGGATTCACACACCGACGCCTCACGCCGTGGTCGCACGCACGACGCGACCGTGCCGGACGCGTATTGTTACAACGCGCGAACGCTATTTCGTATGCATGTGAAGAGCGAGACCAGCCTGCAACCAGCCCTCGGAACGCTTCGCGGCTTACACGCGGCCGTCATTAGTCGCGGAATCACGCCTGTCAATTCGGAGCGGTTTCACCAGGATTTATTAAAAGTGGCTTTTGGCCAAGGCTATACAGACCGCGCCTTGTATGGTTCTTGATAATGACGCCGATAATTGCGATCGCACCTGGGCTATGCCGATCAATAAAGTCACCTGTTCTCGTAGCACCAACTTGACCTCGATTATATATAAAAACGACCGACAGAGCTCTCTTCTTCGTTTATTCATGAGAATAACGAGGCCTAAATATAATTGTCCGAGCGATCGCGCGCGTCAATCGTTGATAGTCCATTCTATTCATTCGCTAAAGAACCTTGCCAGCAATCGAGTGGACTTCCACGCTGAGAGACAGGTGCTCCCAGCTGATGCCCTTAGGAAACCGGAGGTGAAGGGACATCGTACGCTCGAGAAAACACAATCACTTTGAATGGACTCGATCGCAGGATTGCGATAACCGCTTTAGAGGGTTCGAGATATTACATGATTCTTACGATTGGAATTTTGCCCGGCGGGGAATAAGCGATTTTACATAGTGATTAACGAATAATGTGTTAATCTGCAGATGATAGGGGTCTTATATCCATTTTCATAAGCGTTACGGGGAGAACGTAAGCTATCGTATTCTCTAAATAATTCTTCCTCTGAAATTTCATAATTTAATTTACATCATTGTGAAATGTAAATCTGCCAAGTATAACAGTTTGTAATACAGTTATTAAAAGAATGTTATTATAATTCTTATTCGGACAGCTCTTTCGTAAGAAAAATCTTGTAATTTAATTTATTAACTAAGAGAAAGTGCGCGACTTTAACGAGTCTTGCCAGTATACCGTGTGTCACGAATAGGAAGGAAATAAACGAACATATCAAAATAACACTGTTATCACTTGATACTGCAGTTGCCATCGCGATTATACGTTGTATCCAGCTGTGAAATTAATACCTCACCTGCGGTTTCCATATCGATTGAACAATCTATATCTTTTTGTTATAATTGTGTGCAGGGTCTAGTTTCTAGGATCTGGTCAATCGCTGCTCTGACGTCACGGACGTGTCTTATTCCCGATTTTTTATGCAACCGGTTTCAACATTATCGCGCCGAAACGTACGGTGAAAGAAACATTGTTGCTAATGCTTCGGGCCTGAACTGTACTTTCATTACAATTACCGTTGCTACCGCTACCGCGGCCGGATGGTTACGCGCTACTGTCCGGAAAGTATGTAATTTATCTATAGTGGGAGGGCGTAACTCGCGCGAAAAACGTTTACTTACGATAGTGAAACGTTATATTTAGGAGAATGTTCCATAATGATAAAGACCCGCTCGAGATTGTCTCGGATCGTTGCGGAATTACGGAGGCGAGCGCAATTATCGATAGTATATCTCGATTATATCGGAGTCGGCGCATTATCATGTATGCCGGTGTAAAAGAGCGCAAAACGACGAGCGTTGCATTCCATCCAAGGAGATCTCGGCCATTACGCTAGATTTTCTGCCATTAAGGCTCAATCTTCCAGGGAGCGCATGTATAGGTCCCGCGTATGTACGGACCGCACCGACACGGCGCGACGCGGCGCGGCGCGTACCGTAGCGCGACGCGCGACGTAGCGTAAAAATCTACGTCGCCGTTAAGAGTTCCTATTAAATTACAACGATAGCGCATACCCGCGGCAATTAATAGCGCTCGCGGTAATTAACAGCTTCGTATGGCTTGCGCGGCGCAGCTCGACTTGACTCATCGTGTCACGGACCGCATCGTCCGCTGGATGCATCGTCGTAAATGTTTCTACCATGGCGGCGGATTGCCGCCGTCGCTCGCATCGTCGCACGCATCGTCGCACGCGGTTCCCGTTGTTTGCACGCATTTATCGCGACGAGGCGATCTCCCCGGGGAGCACGGGATCGCACCACGTCCGACTAATCCGCGAGGATCCTAAGCCGCAAAGCTCGCGCACCCCCGAACGTATTATTATCCGGTAACCCATCTTAATTGACCTCACCCTAGGCACATGGTTCGCCGGTAATCGACGCGATTAAATCGCTCGATCGCCGACGCAAGGAACGTATATGATAATTCAGTGGGCAGCCGAAGCCGGCGGTCAATGGTCGCGCACCTGTTCTCTAAACTATCTTTCTCTCTCTCACTCCCCGTCTCCTTCGCTCGTGCTACCTTCTCTCTTATTACACAGGCGTATACTCGTCCCTCTTCTTCTCCAGCATCTCTCGACGATCCTCCTTCTCTGTCGGGTCAAGGCACGTCTAGGCTGTTGGAAGGCCATTTACCCCTTAGCCCGGTACACAACACACCCGTGTGCCTCTCTTCTTTCTTGGATACATTCGTGTGTGCGCTATCCATGTATCTCATTTCGTTATTGCGCGATCTGGAGATGATACGATGTATGATGGCATTGTAGTATCCAACATCTCGATAATGAACGTCTGTTTCGCTTTCCATAAATTGATTGAAAAGTGGAAATATCGATAGACTTAAATGCCACCATGTATCGTGTGAGTGAATTAACTCCGTTAATATTTTCATTCTTTAATCGTGCATGAAGCTGATAATGATTAGATATGATGGCTCATATAAACGGCAAGGACAAGTCAACAGAGAGACATTAGAAAACGATAAGCGTAACCAAGCACGGTACACCGAGTCATTCGAAGACTACCGTATAACGCAAAGCGGCGGACAATTTGTCAGACAGCTCCGTTACGTAACTACTCGTATTATGGATCTTATAAGCGCGACGTATACACTGATACGCGCTGATCTCTCCCCGATCGTAAGTATCGATGACCTTTCGAGCGGCATTCGACGGATCTAATGAACAGATTTCTATCGATACCGTGTATAGTTATGACGTTTCGCGTCGTACGGCTTAAACAATCGAGGAACAAGGCGTGGGACTTTTTACACGACGTGAAAATTACACCGTTGGCACCACAAGATTGCATACGTACGCGTATTTACACACACACATGCCCGAGCGTACGCTTACCGATTAACATGTTGCGATAGGCACGTTAACAACGTCACCGATGTCGACGTAGCGCATACTTATTGCAGGAAAGCAATCATACCGTAAGCGACTTCGGAAGGCATGCGCACGATTAATTATCCTTGTCGAACGGTTTTCACCGATGCATCGGCCAACTGCTAAGATTAATTGACTCGAAAGCGACTTTCTGGCGACAAACGGCGCAACGTCGTTAACGCCGCCACGAGATGGGGAAAGATCCTCGTCGCACACGTCTAATCTACCAACGATGTTGTATCTAACAATAATCGCGATTATCAATCATCTGGAAAATATTTATTGCATTAAGTCACCGAGGAATCTGTAGCGGGGAGAAAGTGTATGCAACACGCGAAACGCAAGCTTTATGGATTTTGCACGTTTGTAATAAACACGTTAATATACATATATACCTTACATACACGCACTTTACATGTATAGATCATCGATACATATACGATTTATATATCGAAAAGCGTATTCTGCACTTTAATAGATACACGTATGAGATCGATCTCCGAGCTTTATTCGGGAGCCGGCATGCGGCCGGCTATATCAATTTGTAGACGCGTGTGCACGCGTGACGATGTGTGCGTGAGCGCAGGTAGGGCATACGCACGCGAGCGAACACCTACACGATATCGTGCGGTTGCGCGCGGATCCGCAGCCCCTTGTAGTCTCGGATCTCTCTCGCCCCGCTCCCTGCCTCCGCCACATGCGTTATAATCTCGATATCCCATATATCCATGTACAAGACATGCCTCCCATTTTAAATATACCATCGTGTAATTCATAATAAATGACTTATAAATGCAATGTACTTTTTGTGCCGGGGCACCGCGCGCCCGTTGTGCGAGGCAACCACGTCGGCCCACTCCCCCTTTCCTTCGCCGCGTGTGCGCGCACACAACCGCGTACGTTCGTGCGTATACGCACACGCGGTGGCAAACGCATGCCGTATCCCGGGCCCCGACACCGAGGCCGCGTCTGCGTTCCTGCTTTATTATGTGTAACACGCATTATACGAGCCCTTGCGCCCGGCCGCGGCGTCCTCCCCTTTGCGCCGCTGATTTAGATAAATCGAAGATAGCCGTGGCGGAGGTCAGGCCGTGCGTACCTCATCTCATCTCGCCGTTCCATTTCCGAGAGTCGCGCGGCGCTAAATCTCGTCGCTGCCGCGTATAGCTCTTCGAGGCGTCGCACAATTCAAGCTCCGCCGGCCGTATGTCGCGGCTGGTTGCAGAGAAGGGTGTCTGATGACATACTTGAGACAGTCGAGCGAGGGAAACTCGTTCCAACGTAGTCAACCAATGTGTTTCTTTCGATGGACTACGATCTTTGCAATGTTGCAATTCAAAATACAAAACACCTATAATCTACGGAATACAAAACATGTTTGTTAAGAATCTTCCCCTTCGCCGCAAGCGTGGGATAGAAACGAGAGGCAGATGAATCGCGCACGAAGGAAGGTATGAAAATGCGAAGCAAATTCTCACCCTCCCTCGATTGCCCGATTTATCCCACCGCTTGATGCACACGAATTACCGTAGAAGCCGGTCCGGCGGACGTTTGTATTTCTCGTGTCCGGTTTCTCGCGAGTCGGGACGCGAGCGACGCTGCGTGATCGAGGTCCACGGTAAAAGAGACGCGATGAGATTTATCGAAACCCGATGCGGCGAACGCGCGCCGATATATGTCTCGGACCCCGCTCGAAAACGCTCCGAAGAATCGTCCGATACTGAAAATAAAGGATCATCGTCTCTCTCTCTCTCTCTCTCTCTCTCTCTCTCTCTCTCTCTCTCTCTCTCTCTGTCGGTCGTCGACGGCACGGTGCAGTGGTGTGTCCATGCGCGCACAGAGAGCCAACGGGAGAAAAGGAGAGGAAAAAACACAGGCAGAGAAAGAGAGAGAGAGAGAGAGACACAGTGCGGCGCGCGTAGCAGCAGGGGTGCGATTAATCGTCGTAAGCAATCGCTTATATCCCGGAATTTTAATTCGCAGTCAGTTAAGCGCGCTTGTAGCCGCTAGGGACGAACAAAACGTCGTCCGCGTATATTGCGAAAAGCGGGATTCAAACGGCGAGCGCATCCGAGACGAGTCGCCGATACCTAGGTGCGCGTCCACTATACGTGACCGAGCACCTATCTACCAACATATGTACCTCCTATACTTATACTTGGGAATACCTACACTTGAAATCCGGCCGGTACGACTACGGCACCTGCGCTCGCGAGAGCGCCGATACGACGAAGCGGTCGTACCAGTTCGGCTGTTGTAAAAGTGTCAACGTACACCGGCTTAACTTGAAGCACACCACCGATTCGTAATAACGTTCCCCCCGCGTTCTATCGCGATTTTCGAAGGTGCTAACGACGTCGAGCGAAAAGCTCCCCTCGTCGGTGAACCGGACGCGGACGTTTCAGCCCGGTCAAGTTTCCTCGTCGCTGCAGCAATCGTGCCTCTTTTTCGCGTGACACACGACTCGAAAATGCACGCACGGTCCGCGTATCGTATTATAATAGGTGGACGCGCACGTGTACGTGTAAGACGCGCCTGGCGTAGCTATATACCGTGGATAAGATGCCGCATCTCCCGCAGCGGGGCGCCTCGCTAAATAATGCAATAACGTAAGAATTATGGCAACTTAATGATACTTTATGTATAATTATGCGCCTGCGTTACAGGGCGCGCGGATTCCCTTTCTCCATTTTGATCGCGGGTGGTAAGTGGAAGGACTCGTTGCTTATTCAGATTATAAATAGTTGTTCGATGCGGTTTTCTATCCTCCAGACGGCCACGCTGTGGGTTTCGATGTTATCACGAGTTTTACAGATACTTTCTAGGAGAATAAAATTGTAAATCCCGTCGTATTTTTTAGTTTTCGTATTTCAAAGTTAACTCCTAATGTACGCTTTTCAAAGAAGATGCATCAGGATAATTTCCTACATGTGGTAGTAGACACGTATGCATGTACACTGCCAATTGTGCTGCAGTTAAGAAATTTCAAAGGAATACGGCGCATGTGGTTTGCGGCAACTCGGTATATATAATGACCGTGCAATTACGTGTAATGAAACAATATTACTTTACTGCCTAAGAGAATACCGTGGTTTATTAATTTTTATGAGATAATTTCGGGAGCACCACTCGTGCGTTTAATATCTCTCTCGCAAATCCATATAATTTGCCGCCTATCTCCGCTACCATATTACAAAGTCTCAAATATGTACACGCGAGGACGAAAGGGGGCTTGGCACGAGTGTGTCACGCAATGTAACGAGTGGCCGCCCTTCGAGGCTTTGACGAGTCCACCGACTTTGTGCGCCTTTTCACGCGAAAGGAAGTCGCCGGGAGCGGTTAATTTAAAACATGTTATATGCAAAGTGGTAATGGTCCCCACTGTCGCGACCATCACTGTCGGTTGCCTTAAATATCCGTCGATGCGTGTTTGTCGTCTCAAAGAGGTAGGCCTCTTTATGCCCTCCCGCCGTTTTAAAAAATCCCACGTGTAATCTGCAAAACGCTTTATAGCGCGGGCGCATCCATCCGGATCCATGTTTATGAATCGTTAAAACGTCGAATCGCGCGGATCTACCGCGGAATCGCGTCGGAAAAAATGGTTAATCGCTAAATTAACGGTTGCTCGCACCTGCGAAGATTTGTAATGCAATCAGCGCCGTCGGTCCCGCGTCTTCGAGCGACCCGACCCGATGGCTGCCGACCTCTGACTCGGCAAACATATTGATTTATTAAAGTGCACGTGCATACGTACACATTACCGCAGTATCCCATCACTGGCCGTGCCAGGTGTAAATGGGTGGTTATTTTCTTAATAGATTTCCATTGCCCAAAGAAATGTGTTTAACCGGCGCGCCGGATGCCACTGTCCGCGTGAGGACCGCCGCTTCAAATTGTAGCTTGTTCGCGGTTACAAAGTCCGGTTTATTTGCGCCGAATTGCCCCGGCCTGTCCGCATGAAAGCGACGATAACGAGCCGGCACCCTTCAAAAGTTTGACGCAGGGATTGTTCATTGTTGAATATATATAATCAAATAATTTCGACGAGATCGAACTTGTATACTGTAGATGCGCAAAAGTGATCTCTACCTTTCTCAATAAGGGAAAGACAAAGTTAATTAAAAAATTACCGCAAGATTTATTTCCTCTGTGACTTCGAAATGTAAGTTATCTATAAATTAGACCGATCTCATTCTCTTGTTCGATAAATTCGCCGATTTCGTGCGTGACCGAAGATACGCGAAACGGTCCTCGGAAGGGTTGACGGGGACAAGATCGAGGGTGGCACGAGGGAGAATGGGCGAGATTGGTAGTCCATGAGCGAGATTGGTAATTTATAATGTGTAATATGTAAAGTGGTAATGGACGGCCGCTTGTAGTGGTTTGATGCAAGTTGGGACTTCAGGTTGAAAGAGAGTCTCGAGGCAGGCTAGCGGCCAAGCAACCGGCCGCGAAGATGTTGCGAGGGGGCACCGTGGGGCGAAAGAGCGGGAGGGGTCCCTCAGGGGCGTCGAATGGGGTACCCGGTCCCGAGAGCGCAACGGCGATGAGGGGATGAGGTAGAAACAGAGACGGCGAAGAGAGGTTCGACGAGGAAAAAGAGAGCGCGAAACGGGGCGGGAGGATGAAGAGAGGAAGAGGGAGGGAAAGAGAGAGCATCTCAGAGCCGCCACTGCTTGCGTGTCGAGCCTTAATGAATGCAAACCACGATCCGGAGGCAGCCCGCTCGACCTGTTGTTTTCCAGTCCAGATAGCCTATAATTTTTATTGTCACGGGAGAAATAGCAGCCTGATGGAGGCACGGCTTATCTCGGTCCTCGTTTTGCGTCCCAGCCGTGTTCCGTGCGTTTTGTTGCCCTCTCCTTAGCCCTCGCACCACCATTCTCCCTGCTTCACCCTTGCCACCGGCCTCTCCCTCTAGCATGTCGCTCTCCGCGCGGTTTCTCACCCCTTTCCCCGCCTTTCCGTAAGCCTCTCTCACCTCTCTCGCCGTCTGCGATTCCGATTCCCCATCTCGTTCCCGATCCTCTTCGATCAACGCCACCGGGCGTTATGCACGTCGTACATACGAAGAATATGATCGCGTATTACCTGCTTTATATCGCTAGTATGTGATACGTATGTAATAGATATATACATATATATATATATATATATATATATATATATATATATATATCTAATACATACCGCGTTCGCGTACGCGTCTATATGGGTATACACGTGAATTCGCCAAGGAACAGCCACCTTGAATGATCGCTGCAGCGATTTTCTGATATGAAAGCCTGGCGATCAAAGTCCACGTCGATCTCCTCGAGTAATAGTTTATTAGAATAATAACCGGAGGATGACCACGGGTATTCCATTTCGTTTCGCAAATAAAAGATTGGTGGTTATTTTAAGCAGCGCATCAGAAGCAAAAAGTCGCATATCTTTCGGCGACAAGCTGGAGATACAGTGACAAATATTCGGTTGTCGATAGTCAGTTATGCGAAGAGACAGAGAGACGTCGAGACAGGTACCATCCTCGCTCGTGATCCAAAGGCACGTAATCGTTTCCGAGGAATCGCATCAGGAGAAGATCCGATGAAGACACGTCAGATCGCCCATAACGATTATCCGGCGGCGAGGTATCGTTGCCGCGCGCAATATACAACCTTGTTATGTAGAAGATCCGCCGGTGTATTGTGGGCCGCGTACACAAATGGTTTCACAGAATCACACGGTGGCCAATAATGGTACTGATAATGATGACGTGGACGGGTATGCGAGCGAAATAAATCGCGAAATGCGCGCGATCTTCTTCAGAGAACTCGATGTTTACGCGCGACCACGAAGACGCACCGGCAAATTTGCGGCGTGTAACGAGATTCGCCGTGTAATTCGGGGAAAACTTGTTGGTCGTGTCGGTTTAAATTGGATTATGATGTGCCGGACGCGATCCTGCCTTTTCGCGAGCACGGAACAAATCGCCATTATCCACTCGCAAATTCATTAACGACGCTTGCGAGTCACAGCGCAATAATCTTAATAAAATAACTCACCGGATCGTCCGGTATAACAACCTTTCAGTCGAAATGGCCGAAGATAACAGCTATTTACTCGATTTTTTTTACCAGACGCAGTCCGTAATGCGCTACCCGATGTAAATCTACAGATTTGCTCGAGGGAGTTCCGATCTTACTGCGTCATTTGTGTAACTTATGCTATTTGGATAATAGAATCCATCCGAGGTGCATGAGCACGAAACGTCCAACGTACGTATAGTTTAGACCACGTTCTAGCACATGTGTCCGCGCGCGTGCAGAGTCCATTCCACGGCAGGATCGGCGTCATCATCATCATTATCGTCATCATCGTCGGCTTTTCCACGCGTGTGCACTCTCTTTCTCTCTCCCGGCGCGGCAACAAGAAATTCCAGCGGGTGAACGGTATAGCGACCGCAGGGCAATCAGCGTTAACAATGTTTTATTGTTACGTCACGGATCGGGTTGGCTGTACACGTATACACGTACGAGACGAACGGACAGGCGTGCATTAAAGCTTATCATAACGGTCCGCCGTTAAGTCGCCGTCAGGGCGAACCCGGAGTAGTTCGCGGGCGGAAAAGAAAAAGGCCGCTCGAAAGTTGGACCCGACGCGGGTTGCTGGACCGAGCACAATGTTCCGCGTGTTGGGATCGACCGGCGGACCGCCGCCGCCGCGCCGTGTCGTGGATATGCCTACGTGAATATTGCGTATACTCGCACGGATACGCTCGATTAAAGCCGACCGCGCACATATTTACTGAGCGCGCACGAAAATAAGCCGCGCATTCCCAAAGCGGCGGAAAACTATTAATCTTCCGTAGCACAAACGGTATTGCCTTGCACCTTGGGCATGCGGAATATCCAGTGAATATCCTGCATGTGCATATATTAAGTTAATCCCTGGTACTGATCGTGGTTTTATCTAAATAATGTAGATAGTGTTAACTGTATTATCGGTAATTTCTGTGCCTTCCGATAGACTCTTCAATTTTGAATATTAAGTGCTGATAAAATTTATAAACATATATAATGAATATATAACTTTTTAGTAGCGAATTATACAAAACGGTAAAATGTACATGCGAAATGTAGAACGTTAATTAATTTATATATTTATGTATCTTTTATGAAAGTTCCGCACCCGACGCTACACTTTTGCAGGCCATACATGAGAAGTTTGCCGCTTATTCTCTCACACAGGCTAATGTATGGCATACGAGGTGAGCAAAGGTGCGGGCAGGAAAAGGTGGGGGAGTCGATGTATAAGGGTAAAGGTGTAACGGGACCCCTGACGATCTACGTATTCATCATGCACGACCTTAAGCGAGAAAAAAGTGACAACCAATTTATAACCGGGATAATTACAATATCAAGCATTGGGCTTTTAATATATGCTTAATAACCGATAATGAGCGCAATGGCGGGCCGATGTACGTACCCGTTTTACCTCTTACGGATATCGTTTATAAATGTAGGACAAGAGGTATTCTTCTTTCCGCAACGCAAACTGTACAAATTCAAAGAAGATCCTATCGACGTGGCGAAGTACGAATTACTTGGCACACCCAGTGACAGTGTAATTCACGCGAATGGGCGAATCCCACGGCGCAGGACTAATTGACAAACATTGACGCACGGTATGTATGGTAGCGTGAAGTGGTGTATAGCGTCCGAAGTGGCCTTTGTTGACAGGCGGACCTGTGCTTGGGCGACACGGCATTTCCCACAAAAGCCCTACTACTTCCACTCAATTTGCCCGCTCGTGCGAACTCCGGCGGCGCGGATCGGATCGCTCCGCGCGCGCATGAGGACGTTTATTGCACACGAGGAGAAATTTCTCTCCGCCAATTTTATTGAGGACGATCGAATGATTACAGCTCTTCGTGAGTTCTTAATTAATCGCGGTAACTTTTTTATCGTAACCGCTAATTTATCGCGCACGACCGTTAATTTTCTGTACTAAAACCGGAAAGACTCATGGGATATATCTAAGCGCGCCTCTCCGTTTATAATCTTCCAATCGCGCAGCCGTCTCTCTGCCTACGTGGCAGTTCGAAGTAAGTTGCCCTAATATCGAAAGGAAATTCGATCAGCGCTTCGTATCGACGGCGACAAGCTTGCCAGCCGCGGCGGAAAAGCATTTATTTGCATAGGCGGCGAGTACCATCAGCAAAGGATTTCTGTAATCCCATGCAAATTGTTAAAGTTGAACCATTAGCGAAAATTAATGCGATTTTCTCCGAGCGCGCGGGAACGGGTGAATATAATATTGATGGGTTTGATACGAGAGGGGGAAGGGCCCCAGAAGAGGAAAGGATGTTCGATTGGGGTGAGACCGAGGGGAGGACTCGCATTATTTATCGAATCATCGCTACGGAATTGTGAACATCGCTACGATATCGTGTGTGGCGCTCGCGAAAGACTTAAAAACATCATTCCGGATTTGTTTTTATATGCCGTTATGCAAGATAACTGCGGAAATAAATGGATCCTATTTTTCCCTCCCAACGAAATGTCGCGATCGTTCCGCATCGACGCCGACATTATTTCTTAGTAATAGTTTAGTGTTTAAAAAACCACCCAACTGGCAATTAATTAACTAAACTATTACGTTATTTATTTACTGGCGACGGAAAGTATTTTTAAAATTATTTCTTAGCCTTATCGCGTCTTACAATTAGTGTGCAGCACAGAATATCAAAAAGCTATGTCTTTCACATTGACACTCGAGTGCTCGAATGTATCGAATACGATCTTACTAGTAAGATAGAGAAATCGTGCGAATCTACCAAAAGAATAATGAACACGTTCCCTCGAAAGAAAAATAAGATATGTTAGGCTCTCGGCGCTTCGAGGACGAGTACTTTCATTTTTTACCGTTTCTTGGGCAGCGTTATCAATTATGTTGCCGCGCTCTATCAATCATCTATTTTAATTGCTAGACAAATGGACATATTAGGTACGTCTCAGAAATATAAATAGTACCTCAGCAGTCCGGCGCGCTCGTTTAATATTCTATTAGCTTAGCCGTGGACCTTAGCTCTCGCCCTCCACCAGTGCTTTCCTCCTCGTCCATACACAAGTTTGCTAGTTAGTTTAGAGCCTAGAGAGCGGTACTCTTACACAACGCCAAGTACAATAGCTTCGTTCAGTAGCCTTTTTTCCCGTCTTCTCGTCCTTTTCTCTCGTTCGGCCGACTCGACGAATCCAGGAATCTTTATGAAAGGCATAAACGGCTATCTTCCCTAACGGTATCGTCGAAAATGGTATTCATAATTATACAGTTGCGACACACGCATTATTTGTTCGGAATTGTAATGGCGACGAGTTCTTTGGCTGAATGAGCCTGCGAGCGGTATAAAACGTTAATCGCCGCGCCGCGGAAAGATGTCTTTTACGACCGATTATAAATCGTTGCTTTCTCACTGCGTTACTCTCGTCCCAGTCCGTCGGAATAATTATATCCTGTAGCACGAACGGGTTAATAGTCAGACACGATGATAAACCGGTGGCCGTTGATTGATCTTAACAAGCGGGTATTGTGATATCCTAGGAATGTTCGCGAATCGATCAGCGGAATTTTCTCATTAAACGGCGTGATTACAAAATTTAATTCAACGCGATTTAACACGGATGCCATAAAATGAATAAGTTTATGTATAAGTTTCTTTTAAACGTATGAAATTTCCTGAAAACTGAATGTTCATTTTCTGCGATTTTCCTTGTTTTGTACATAAAGAAAAGCAGATTTTTGCATTTGAAGAATTGTAATATTTAGGAATAATTATAGTAAATTATTTCTTCTAATTTTTAAAATTAAAAATTAAAATCTTGTAATTTTCTAAAATTAAAAATATATATTTCCCGCTGCAGCAATTTACTCACTAATTATTATATCTGAATTATGAAGAGGATGCTGCATTGAGAGGTCAGGACATGATTTCTTATGGAATAAAAACGCATTATTGTTACCAAAACCTTTCGAAATCCGACTGAAAGCAAATACCTGCAGCGCTTTCGAGAACAGGTCTAATGACAGTGTATCTCCTCGTCTTTCATCGCCATCACGTCGCTAATGCACGCGTGCAAAGCTGCGCCGCCGACGACAAGCAGTCGTGCCTTTTCGCTCCGATATCATCGGTCCGGCAATTTTGTTGTCGATCGAACCAACGTCATTACCGACCCTACCAGCCCGAACTGCCACGCCGAAAACGGTCGGCGTGAAAGAGTTGCGCTTCTTCTCGCAAATAATGCAGGTTCGTTGGCCGGCTGCCGACGTTCTCTCCCGTCCCATCCGTTCTCACTCTTTTCCCCTCGACACCCCCTTTCGCACAGTTTCTCTCTTTCTCTCTCTCTCGTTCTCTCTCTTTTGCTCCCACTTACGCGACTCGCTCCGAGTCTAACTTGGTCTCCGCGCCAGAGAACAGCCGTGTTTTTGTCGCCCCATTGTGTCAGCCAGGGTTGCTGCCTCTTCTGCTCGTCCATTGTGCGAATTCATCAACGTATTCATTCATTCTGCCGGTATTGTCTCACAGCTGCTCTCGCTCGCGTAAGGTCTGTCTCCCCGCCAACATTTCTTTCTATCGCTACTGATCGCCTCCGTCGTTATGTTGCGCATTAATGGTAATCTTCTCGCGGCAAAGAAATAGAAGTGAAGAAAGGAAAGTTCGGATTAACAAAAGAACACGCGAAGGAGCGCGTGGCAAGAAACAAAAGTTACTTCGGATACCGTATGGACCAAGCTATGTAGTACATAGCTTCGCGAGCTTGTAATGCTTCATCGTAGAGTCGATGAAACAAAACGCTTATATGCCAGAACGTCAACGGAAACCTAACACGAGCAATCGATTTATTGTTCAATTTACCGTCGCCGAAACGACATTGTCCTAGTTTACTCAATAACCTGTTTCTCGCACCCCTCATCTGGAATCCCCCGTTCTCGCCGCGTAGGTGCGTAACGACGTCCAACGACAACTTCCTGGGGCGAACTTCGTCACCCCGTAGCAGCGACGACGCTTCTACATATGTCGGATCGTGGAGGGGCCCGAGGAAGGGTGCGAGCGAAAGAGCGGCAACAATCGCATTTCCCGAGCGGGAATTATCGAGCCCACGCAATATCGTTGCGGATATTGTTTTCGACGCGAAACAGTGCGAGGCTGCGTCTAGGGTGGTACGGCGCGCGGTGACAATGGCGAAAACGCTGTTGCAAGAGAGAGACAGAGGAAGGGAGGAAAAGTGAAAGGGCTTCCAACGTGAGGAACCGAGAAGGGCAACGTGCGAAGGAAAGGAAAGCATACGTGCGAGGAAATGAGAGAGGGAAATCTGCGCGGTGGTGGGTCGAAGGGGCGCGTTATTGTCGTCGTGGTGTGGGCCATTCTCTCGCGACTAGCAGTCAATCAGAGCTCACACGGTGGCGCCGTTCGTTCGTTCGCAGTCAGTCAGTCAGTCAGCCAGTCTGCCAACCGCCAGCCCAGCCAGCCGAGCCGAAGTAGTCTCGGTGGTTGCCGACCTACCGAGCATGGAAATACAATTACCACGCCAGGAACACTATGCCTCGCAGCTCCGCCATTACGACCGGCAAGCGCGCGACCCCGCCGCCGTTCCTCTGAGTCGTAATGATGCTTGATTGTGTAACGCCGGTGGGGATATTGGGTTAAATAAACAATATTAAATCCGCAAACGGGATTCGCGTCCTGTCGCTTACATCTCTATGCGCCGACGACGACGACGACGACGACGACGATGATATTGGCGAAACAGAGGGCGGATTTTTACGTTTACGCCGTCGACTATCGCGTTATCGCATACCAAACTGTTAGCGGCTAAAACAATAAACGTGAGCGTCTCCCCCTCTGACGGAACGAATGCGGGGGCCCGGGAAATTGAAGCTGGAGCGCAAGGGTTGCGCGCCGCTTGCAACGCGCTTAATGCGCCAAAGCGGAGCACGGTAATAGCTGCCGGTGATTTATGAGAGCGCGCGAGAGGGCACATGCGGTTGCACTGATCGCGATTTTCGCTGCGCGAAGGAATGATTTATCAACTCTCGCGTTAGGATACAAATAAAAATCGCTGTTCCCACTTATCACCGCCGTGATACCATGTACAAGTGTACTATTAGCCGTTGCCAGCAATCACTTATCTGTGCTTTCCTCAACACGTATAATATCTCCTATTAATTTATGCGCGATATATATGTATAGATGGATATCTTATGGGTTAAATAATTTTCGATATACACGTGTATTTGTCATAGAATTAATGATCCGCATCATGTGTGCACGTCAGTTTGATGAAACATTAGCAAAGTTATCGAAAGAGTGTTTGATAGCACATAATGAAAGTTTTTGTCAAGCACTTTTACAGTTACTCGGGACTTGCGACGCAAGGTCTTATTGCATAGCACAAATGCTACTTCTGGCGTTGTGTGTAAATTATTGTTCGAGTCGAAGGTCTCCACGTCTGTTTTAACGGCGCATAAGATTTAACGTCAAATGCACTTAACAAGCAATTCAATTAGAAAACCCCACGAGACCCTAAGCAGTAAAGATAATGGAAGCAAAAGTACGAATTTATTTTCACGGCGAATCTGGTGGCTATGTAGGAATGGAAACTAATAACAATTTACAGACCCTTTCGGCACTGGACGCAACATTTTCGAAACTACTATAATAGCAACGGAGCATACGTGTACCTTCGCTAGAATGGCTAGGCATAAATAAGAATGATAATAACGATTATTGCAGTTTTTGCTCGGTCGTTGTTAAGCTCTCCGTTATCTTCGTGTCGCCGGCATTAATTCCGCTTAATTGCAGAATCCCGGATGTTTTAAGTGCCGCAGATACGTGGCCATGTAGGGTTTCAGTTTCCACAATCGTCGTCGTTTACGATATTGTTGCAATGCAAAACTGTCATAACATTTACGATGCGGGATAAATTTGCATATGAGGCGTGTTTTATTCTCGCGGCCATGTTAATCTCGCTTGCAGAGAGAACTCGCTCGATCGATCACTACAGAAGATTCAAGGCAATCTCTTTCCTCGCAGTAAAGACGATACTTGCTCGGAGACACGTCGATGATCGAACACAGAATTTCATTTTATTCCTTTTTCCGGAGCAGACTGACGTGCACACGCATCGAAACTGATAAAGAGATAAATCAAGTGAAACTCATTTCCGTCTTAAATCCTGGAATTTCCGATTATTTTATACTTATCTTACATGTTTTTTTATTATCTTTTCTTTGTTCGAAGTTTGCTATTAATAAATTTAAATAGAATGTCGACATGTGTAATTCATAATTTTATTCTTTATTGCTTCATGCAAATTGTGTTTATGGTGGACGGAACGGTGGATGAGCCATAGTTTTCGCATATTTTCGGTGGCTCGAAGCGCAATATCACGATCAATTACTATCAATACCGGGAAGAGTCTCATAATTCGCAGCTGCCCGCGGAGCATATATTATTTACGCGAGGCTCGAGGCACCTCGTGATTACGTTACCACGCAGGGAAACAAAAAAGTAGAAGGACAACCCTTCATTTACTCGTCCCTTGTAAGTGGTTACCCAGCAATTCGTATGCATCAAAAGAAACTGCATTCGGTCACTCCACGGTTTATCATCACAGAATACAACAGATGTTTACGCGGCATAATTTTTACAAGCGTTAACACCATTTTTCTGTCATAATAATCATAAATGATCACATTCAGACAAAAATGTCGATTTTAGATGTCGAGAGTAAGCTGTTTCTTTTGATAAGTGAGTTTGATATTTGAGTTCTTTTCTTTTTGGCTGCGTATTATACAAGCTGGTAATCGCAGCGTGGAGTCGGTCGAAGCATATTTGGGACAGGCGGTCTAATTATTGCCGACATTATTAACCTCGATGAGAGTGGGGTTCGCACGGAAGATGAAGGTTGGGTGAATGGGTGTCGGAGGGCGAAAAGGCGATAGATGCTCGGTTGCTCGGAGACGTCGGTCGAAGGAGCGTTCGGGGGCAAGGAGAAGGAAGCTGGAGGTTGCCGGCTTCGGCTATAGACGCCGCATTATGTCTTCGTTCGCCTTGCTTGCAACGCACCGTGTGACGTGACGTGAGTGTTCCAGACAACCTAATTACATCACAACATAGCACACCGTCATGCGCTACCGTCTCGCGCGCGCTACCGTGCTCGTGCAGCCGCCTTATAAACCACCTTTCCTCCAGGCTACCCTCGCTTTCTCCTCCACCCCTCGGCATCCAATCGTCTCGCGCTCTACGACACCCTCTAACCGACGTGTCTTCGGATGAAACAGTCGCTCATGAGTGTATAATACTCCGCTAGACAGACGACATTCCAAATTCCGGGACGTTATCATAGCTCGCTGTGTTTGCCTAAATATTTGCCGTAACTATATCTATATTGAATGTCGAGGATATAATAATAGACGCTAGGAGAACGATATATGTCTTAAATATAAAATTATAAATATGATAAAAAAAGAATGGTACATTCTCTGATCAAGTACAATTCCTCTGTGCAGATAATACTAATGATAAATTAAAATATCAGATATTTTAATTTATGTGATTTTATGTGGTTCGAATGTATATCATTTTGAGAATAATTGTCATTTAATTAACGATAGAAGTGCATATCCGACATGTCGCGTTATATATAGAATGCAATCATATTGAATAGGTCCCTCTTATTTATACGAGTAAATGTTACATATACGTTCCTTGGTAACGAACATTGTACATAACGATCAGCCATGCAGAAAATAAACATACACCAGCCGCACGAAGGGGCGTGAATGAACGCCATTCATAATACGAATGATGAAAGTGCATCGCGTTGCAGGCTAAGCGCCATGCCCTTTCGTTGCACTTTCACTGATATCCAATTGTAAGTCGAGTCAAGGGCACTCGTGATCACGGCGATAGGTTTAAATCTCGTTGGTAAGTTATCACTGACGCTATCTGCAGCCGTAAAACATAGTCGGCGCCATAGGAAAGAACGGCTATCCGCACTCGAAATCGTTTAATATCAATACGATGCACAGAGAAGCTGCGGCGCGCAGTGAGTAGTTGCGGCACGCTAATTAACAACCCGAACATCCAACAGATTACGAGGAAGATATAGCACTGCCTTAGTCATCTTCTTTTATATTCCTACTTAGGCTTATCACCGTATGCCTTGTTGTGTGCAATAAATTAATGTCCTTTCGCAACTGATAATTTTATATCGCACGGGTCCCAAGCTGGCCTCTCGAACGGCTTGATGCAAACGCAATCGAGAATTTATAATCGAGAATTTATAAGTAGAACGCGACCTCCAATAACTATGTCTCGTAAAATATGATTGATGAGATTACGTTACGCTAGATGATATACCTGCTGTTGTCAATCGCCGACTAAAATCGTCTAATTAACCGAGTTAATTGATGCACACACATGTACGCAAGCGATGAAATACCATAAATATTATAAAATATTATAAAATAATACATCATATAGTATTTATACTTTATAGCTTACATGTATATATTTATAGATTTGTGTGTGTGTATATATGTGCATCGATTAGACATGCTGTTACAAATGCGCACCGATTACGCGGCGACGAGGAATTATCCGTCTCTGAAGCCAGTACGATATCGAGACTCACCGATTGAGAAGTAACTGGCTGAAATAAGTATCCATCACTCTCAGCACGTATCCGATTACCTGTATCTAAGTAAAATTACGAATGCCAACGTAAATCGTTCCCTATTAATACACTTCGTTGATCTACGAGCTTACTCATCGTTCCTAGGAGCTCGGAGTTTTAAGTTTTCATGTTTCACACAAGTCCACAAGACGTTCTTGTCGGGGTGTCGCCACAATTAATACGTATGGCAGATGGATAAAGCGCATTAGTAGCTTTCGTTTATGATTGTAATTTACAGCTTAATGACACGTTACGATAACGCACCGTACTACGTCGCTTTGCGATTTATAATTACGTCCGCGCTAACAAAATTCAACGCCTTTCCCTCAAGATATCTTCATAGCAATAATTTATTGCCGGATGGCTCACATAACTCGTTGTACTATGTTACTCTGCGATTGACGACTGCCTCCGTGTAATAAAATTTAGCACTATATCTTAAAAGCATCGCGACAGACGAATGAGATCGAAAATGGAAAAGCAAAACGGAGAGCAATGATTAACAGCGAGTGGAAGCTTGATCATTGCTCATCCTTTGTATTTGTTAGCGCAACGCTGATAAATATTGACATCTTGTGGGATACGAAACTGTACGAAAGGGGCGGTTCTCGCTTATAAGAAGGTCGCGTTTGTCTTTTGAATTTGCGACCTAAATAGCTACCAATAAAAACGATGTAACATGTGATATTTTCTCAATCGGCATGATATGTACAAGGCATACATTCTATTTGCAGAATGTTATATCATTTAGAAACAGCCTATAAAAGTGACTATTATAAACATGCTGACCTTTGGTCGCTAATCGGACGATAGTGTTAAAAGTCAATAGTCAAACATATACTGTGAAAATATGATAATTTTGTACACCTATCTCTATGCGTTAGCAATAAAATTTGACGTAATTGCGAATAAATATGCGACCAATAATAATGTCATAAATAAAGTAATTGATCAAATTTTCGTTATTTTATTTAAGTGCATTTCATGTACACGAGCTCCTTAAATTATTCACGTTGCGTGCGAATAAACGAACCTCATATTTCACGAATAATATTTACGTGCGTACGCACGTTTTAGCTATGGAAACAGATCTCTGTAGGAGAAGTACATGGTGCAACGAGAGAGCCTTTTTTCGTAATTATCCCAATATTAATCTCAGTAAAAGAGCTCGCGTAGGCACACCGGGATGAGTACGCTCTTTCAACGAAGTATCAAGAACAGCGCAACCTGTTCTCGTAACATGTTTGGCCAGCAGGTAAAGCAACGCGTTACCTTAATAAAGAAATTTACAGCACGAGATATTTACGTACGAAATATGTCAGTTCAATATAAAAACTGTGTGGTACGAGCAAATCGATGTGTTTAGAATGTGTTTAGAATAAATCATAGGTACCATAAACATCAGCAACGACCATATAAGAGACGAATCCACCGGACAACACCGTGACAACATATTACAAAAATCGTTCCTGCTAAATAGACCTTACTTAATGAAGCACTCGAGGCACATCCAAAAGCGGAATTATGTCCCACGGCAATCGCCAGAAAAGTACGTACGTGGCACCACGCCGCATTACACATTTTCGCACACCGACACGCGCACCAGCGATAATTACTTTATCCCCGTTCCTCTATCCTCGTCAGATATTTTTCACGCGGAAAATCATCGAAATAGCATGGCCGCGGCCGAGTGTTCTCGGTGCCGGAGCACTCTCCTAACATGGTAAACTCACCCGCGGGTGATCGATGTTCCTTGGGCCGCCGCCATATCTCACCGTATGTCACATTCCACGAAATCCGTCGATCGGTGTGCGCGGAATATAATATGTAACGCCGCAATTGGATTGGCCGGGAGCGTTAGGGAGCAGCGGTAGCGTGGCCGCAAGAAATTGTACGGCGCTGCCATTCCTGAATCAGAGCGCACGGTAGCCGCACGTCTCGACAGCTTGATTAATAGCCTTAATTAAGATATTTAATTGCTTTTATTTTTATTTCCTGCCGCGTTGTACATAATGGCGACGTCGCGACAGCGCCGGCGAGGAGGGGACAGGAGACCCGGCGAAGGGGGTAGTGGCGACGAGGACACCCGGCTCTTCTGTGCTCGTAGAAACGTCGGGAGAAAACGGCGTGCTCTCGAGAAACACGTCATAAGCCTTGCGTATTACGACTGTATGCTCGCATTATGATATTGTATCTCGCTCGTCGTCGCTGTATAATTAGCTAAGGGGGAGGGATTATATTACTTAATTTATGTATATAACAGCAAACGCGCGCAATGAATCTTGCACAATTGCCAAGCCTTAATCTCTCTCGGGGAAGTAAGAATCATGTCTCTCCTTTACGTCGTCATCAATTAAACTTTTATAAGAGGGGTATTTCAATTAATATTGCATAATATTTACTTCATTAATTCATTACTACGTTTGTCACGCAACTGATAAATCTCGGCACGCGTAGGGTGTAGATGCACGGGTAGTACTCGATAACATTGTAAATCCTTGATCCGCCGTTTGACAGTAGCTTGGAACAATACGGGTAATCACGTATAAAGGAATCAGTGATTGTTTCATTTTCGATGTGTGCGAAGAGAGGGTAGGCTTGTCCAAGCCTGGAGAGAGGAGCGAGACGCTAACTCCCAGATGCGCGCACAGACACCGGTGTCTTTATCTGTCCCTCTCGTTTATCTCGGGCGGTCGCCTTCGTGTTTTGCTCGTACACGTACGACGGTACGGGAGGATGAAACCAACGGATGGATGGATAGACAGATGGACGGATGGGTGGACGGACGAACGTGCCAACTCTCGTGGCTCACCGACTGCTTTAGGGGTGGCTTCGTAGGAGTTGTGGGTGGGCGACGTGAGGCGTGCGAGCCAGGCATACGTGTGTGTTTCTGGGGTGCAGAGAAAACGTGTGGGAGCGAGATGTGGTGGATGGAGCAGCTCTCAGAATGGAACAATCAGCCGAGAATCAAGCGACCACTTGTTCTATATGCAGGGACGACGGACGCCGGTCGCTCCTCGAAGTACTTCGCTCGGCGCCAGCCCGAACAATGGAGACCGTGACAATTATTGCAATTACCGCCGAAACTCCCGGAGAGAGCGCGAGAGCGGCAAGGATACACCCGGCGCTAAGCCACACCATTTCGATGCAAATCTAAGCTGGTCGTTGCTCGCGCGTACAAACGCACCGAGTGGCGTTTCTCGTGTGACCGTACCTTGCATCCGCGCGTATACGAATTTTCACGTAACAATAAATAAATACAGCCACAAAAAACAATTACGATTTCTTTACACGATGAATGGGGGGATCTTTTTGCAACGGTTTTTAAATAACAAATTTAATTACTGACGAACCAGTTTGACAGGTCCGAAAGTGGATATATCGTGTGTTAAATTTATGGATCACGATATAGATTGTAACGTATCAGTAAAGTAGACATAAAAGCAAATAGAGAAAACTGGTTCATAGATAGCATATTTCATAGATAGATATGCTTTAATTTGATTGTGCACAGACTAAAATCATTCAAATTTATTCTATCAATAGATAATGTCGTATGAATAACAAATTTCTAACATTAATTAATAGCAATTGCTACATTACCGATTTTTCCAAAAAATTACTATCGTGTTTATCAATTTTTAAGACTAATATTGCATTAGTTATGTTTCCTGTACTAATTTTGATTATCAAGATTTATCAGGCTTTTATTTCTCGAACCAATTGCTAATCGCGGTCTATTAGAAAGTTGTTTCTTTTTATGTGAACTACCATCATACCAATACATGTGTCACATATAATAGAATAAATTAAAATCTTTTAGACACAATTGCTGACAAGTTTGTTAAGTATTCAGACAACTTGAAAAGTTTTTGAATGTAGATCTTCAATTTTCGTGCCGCGTACCAAATTGATTATTGTCGATCTTTATGCAAAAATTACAATAGCGAAAATGTACTGATGATGACAACGATTGTGCCAAAATTATAAAGGAAAGGAAGTACTAGAAAAGTACTACATTGCTACATCCATATAGAAACAAAGGAAGAAATTTCTAAAGAACACGCTGGTACGCGTATAATATGTCGTCGTCGCATGCGCGCGGACGCGACTAACGATGGTTAGAGAAGGCCTGGAAAAAAAAAGAAATGAAGAGAGACCGACGAAAAAGAAAGGGAGTGAAGGGAATGAGAGATCGGTAGTCAACGTACACGAACCCTGTGTGCAAGCGACAATGCTACCGGTGGCGCAGATAAAGTGTCGCGCCGCTCTGGGGGAGAGGAGGACGATCTCGCCCTCACATCTTCGCGCGGAGGGCGCCAGCCACCCTCCACGACGGTTATTGTTGCGGTTAGTGGCAACCCTCGAATGACGAAGTTAATTGGGCAACGATTGTGCGCTGTTTTCCTTTCTCCTCGCGAGGCACGTTTACCCACGAACGACGAAAGTCTCGTTACAAGAACAAAGATTGTGCGCCCTTTGTTCTTCGAAATTTCAACTAAACGCCGAGAACTTCCGTAGTCAATGCTAGATCGTCTAGAGAGATTCTTGCACGATTTAGCGATGCTTTTAAATTAATACAAATCTATGTTTACAATTTAAACCAATAAAAGTATGCATGTAATTATTAATATATTAATATATATAATTATTATAATAAATAAAGATACTTAAAATACATAGTCATGTTCATATTTTAATTTTTATTTTTCTAACAATTAATACTTATTATTCTTGAAATATATTCCTGTCACACAAAAAAATAGAAGCAATATATACTAACAATATATACTAACGTAGTTAATGTAAGCAATATCTTTTGTCGATTTCTTACTGTTGTATTTCAGATATAGTGGCTATCACGAATGTTCATATTTGAGCGATCAATACTAAACTCCTGCCATTGATTGGTACGTAATTGCATTTACTTGGGCGTTTTCGCACAGAAACCTAGTGACACTGACATTAGCCCCCGGGCTGATCGACCAATCCCCTATAATCCACTAACACTAACCCCCCTCAGCAAGAATGAAAACTGACCTTTCTTGTGCGTAGGCATTGTAATTGCTGACGCGTTGTACGCTAAATCCGACGATAAATCAAGTCCCTTGGTAACATATAGTAAAATATATACTGACAGATTTATTAATTAACGGAAATTAATTCGCGCACTGCATAAATCACTATTCTGCCACGTTTCGTATTGTATATTTGAATTATGGGAATAGCTTTCACTTCAACGTTCTATTCTTCGCTAAGCAATTAATATTGTTAAATTTATTAAACTTTTTTAGAGAAACTTACTCAATTTTGTCAGAGTTATGTAAGACTTCTAATAACGCTTTTGTGTAAAAGTTTAAGTTCTTTAATGAAACAATCTTAGACGGTAAATTAATTTTATCGATTTATGACTATTTATCATAATCAGTATAGTTGTAATATTTATATAATCATTAGATAACTATTTGTATATATAATAAAAGTATACAAAATATTAGTATTAAAATATTTTTAATATTTTGTATGTAAAAAAGTAGTAATATTATTTCCTAAATGACTTTTGTTAGATATATATTGATGCCAACTGCCAATTCTAATCATGTTTGCCGTACATTTCTTCATCGCAGAAAGCAATTTCCACAAGGAAACGAGTGGCTTAATTTTATCGGAAAAATAATAATATAAAACAAGCCATCGAACGACGTTGATCGCGCTGTAAGAGCCACCCCATCTCGCTCTTCCCGCTCATAATAAGATTTTATACTTGCTCGTAACGAAATAAATATTCTTTTATTTCTCGTTACATTGGCCAGTCGTATCTTTCGTTCCGTCTCGCCGAACGCATCACCTCGAAAGGACGTAGCGTTTAAACGACAAAGCCGCACTTCCGGCGCTCGGGCAGACACAGCGATGCACCGTCGTGTTTCGGCGAGGCGAATTACAGCGATAGGAAGGGTGCATAACGACTAAACGGACAATCGTCGACGCATCCGGACGGATCGCGGGTATGATGCGCCGGGATACGTGGAAAGACAGAGAGGCGACGAGCCGTCCAGAGAAGAACGAGGAAGGGAAACGTGTCCCTCTCAGCAGGCAGCAGCTCGTTACTCGCGACCCGCAGCTCACCGTCTCGTGGAATCGCGTCTGCGGCTACCAGACACGATTGTACTACATGAACGCACACGCTGGAATCCGTAGACTCTTATATTATCGCGTATCAAATATCACCATCTTTCTTTCTCTCTCTCCCTCTCTCTCTTAGCGAGTCAGCTGGGAATAGCGTCGGCGCATCAATGCGCTACATCGCTGATTACGGCATTACATCGTGCGGACGGTTGTTTCTGATACCTACGCATTTCCTAGAGTTCCTTTTAAGGGTGAGGCGTGCCGTTTTAAGTACCGATAAAATCTATTTTCCATTAGAATTATTTAAGATTGTTCACGGGATGCGAGGATCGTTTGTGCGGATGCATCGAGGTGAATTCCAAGGCTTACGTTGCTAATGTATAGATATAAGTTATAACGCTCTGATACTTCAATTACGTCTAAAGCGCAAAGATCTCGTCGGTCGGGACGAGATCTTATGATTTTGCAATTAAAATTGCAGATTATGAATGTTCGTTTCGGCTCCGCTAGTGCGCCGAGCGCTTTCGCGTTCGCCGATATATCACGAGAGACTTTATTTTTCTTGTGGCTTCTTCTACCATATACCTAATCGTCGGACGTCAATTTATGCCGCGCGGTGCTCCCGTAACGACCTCGAGCCGCGGGGATAAAACGAAACATTGAAGCGTCTCCCGTGTTGATGGCGAAAGAAGCCCTGTAGCGCGACGCCTAACGTATCGGCCTGGAACACGCGTCCCGTGCACGGAATCGCACACGAGCGTGCGCATAAAGTCCACGGTGGTAATACTACAGTGGCACGCAAGCGTACGGGCGCCGTCCAACGACTCCGCATTGTTCTCCGGGGGGAGGGGGAGGGCTCGCCGCCGCTAATTGCGCATTGTATACCATTGTTGCTCTCAGCCGGTTAACTCCTATCGATCTGCTATCTTCATATAAAGTAACGCAAAACAACGTAATTAATTGCCAGTCTCCCGAGCATTGTTAGACGATAAATAACACGACGGGGCCTACGTCCAATTAAAATATTCAGTAAGACAAACAACAATGGGACGACCCTCCTCCACGACTCCTCCGTGCGTGGTTCTCGACCGCTTCTTCCTATCCAGTCGCGGCCGGCGCGGCGCGGTCGGACGGTCTTACCGTCTTTTCTTCTCTTCCTCGGAAGATCCTCGCATGCGTTCTCTGGCGGTTAAACCCGCGCGCAGGTGGAAGAGATACGAGCCTGTACCTGCGACTTGCACAAAAACGAAATGTGATATTCCCCGTGCGGTGTAATCACTGCTATCCCCGGATCGTCGGCAGAATAAGGATCTCCCTTTTATTTCAGCGTATAATACATAGCGCACAATAGCGTTTGACATATTACAAGAATCGGAATTTGTATAGAATGCAAGATATGATCATTCGTCGCGGTTTGCATATATGATAAAAGTTAATCGAAAGGTTGATTTTAATTAGTCCAAAGATTATACTAATTTTCATTGATTAAAATAGCATTAAAAATCACGTTGCTCGTAGAAGAAAAATGTGAATATAAAATCCCCGTTAATAACTTCAAGGGAATTTTATCGTTGGCTCACATTTCAGTTACGCATTATATTATAAAGCATTGTGTTAAACAAGATCTACTGCATTTTTCCGAATATATTACAGCGAAAATGCATTAATGATATATTGTTTACCGGAAGATAAAGTCTAAAAGATTTTTTTAGATAGCCAGAAGAATCTTTCTGCCCAATATCTAATCATATGTGGTTAGATATAAGCATACAAGGTTTCTCATAATATTCCTGTTCAGGGAAATTGTTTCTGTTCATCTCCAACTGCGCAATTACGTAATTATATAAACATGCTTCAGTTTATCTCGCTACATTTGTAAGAAACTATACCGTTACTCCTAGCCTCGCTTATCGTGGTATGTACGTATGATTAGAGAATCTGAATGGGAGGAAATCTGAAATGACATTAGTGTCGATGAGATCCGCATTTAACAATAATTAATTTCCTTACCTGCCCGGAAATGCGCGAGACTCAAGTAGGGAGCAGACTTTTCCAGGCGTATTCTCGCCTTCGTTGCGCGATGTTTAAACGTCTTGATTACAGGTTGTCCGTCGGTGTCCGCTTTCTAATGTAGCGTATCTACGGCCTTTTTTTCAATTCGGCTTCGAGTGAAACTCGAATCACAGTCCGATAAGCGCGCGGCGATACGCACCGCTCGTCGCGGTTACGTAAGGTACCTACTCTTGTTCTGACGCCCGACATGCCGGCGAGACATTTTTCCGAATAACAAATCTCTTTCGTATCTTCTGACCAAGCCGCCGTAACGCGATCGAGATTAGTCTCATTCACTTTTGCCGTGGCCTCAGGTAATATCACACTTTGTCCTTTTCGTCTTCTTTTCTCGACAACAATGTCCGATAGCAGTCGATGTCTGGATTACATATGACTTGTACGTGGAAGAAGGCACTTTCGATAAGTTAATCGTAAAACTTCGATTTGCGCTCCGACATAAAGATGGTATACTTCAATCTTCGCGGCATAGCACGGCTCTCATGGCTTTGTAGCTTCCGAGGAGCGCTGGTCTCGAGCGCGATACGCATGCCGGCAACTTATATCAGCAAGAAATTGCCTTCAGGAAACAAGGCATTCTGCATTCTCGCACGCTCTAACGATGTGGGCATCTTTCGAGACGAGAGCTCGGGCGCCTCCATCGCGGTCCGTCCATCTCATCCGGATTTACGAAGTAACCGCGCGCCGGCGAATGCGCGTATGCACGTACGTCTATTATCACACATTAGTGGAAGCTGAGACGTTGGCGGTCAGCCGCGAATAATGTAAAATTCGCTCGCTCTGTCAGACATTGTAACGTGTGTGAACGAGACGTGTGTGCCGCGCATCGCATTTTCTTCCTCTTCCTCGAATACAGATGAGAGCAGTGCATCGCGAGTTTTATCTACTATATGACGTAAATCTTTTCTTCACCCACTGTTTACTTCAGTAGCGGATTTAACAAATATAAAGCTCTCAGCATAAGAGAAGTCATTGGTTGCATTCAGCAGAAAAAGCAACTTTGCAACTGTTGTAAGATTCTTTAAAGGGCCATCTACAATGAGTCGCAGTCGTAACAGTCGTAAGAAATTGACCAATCACAGTTCATTATTCTTCGATCGCAAGGAGAATAATGAACTGTGATTGGTAAATTTCTTACGACTCTTACGACTGCGACTCATTGCAGATAGCCCTTTATATGACTGGTTTATACCCTTAGATCCAGGAGGAGCCAAGGACAAGAGAACCAATCATGTTAAAGAATCTTACAACAGTTGCAAAGCTGCTTTTTTTGCTGAACGCAGCCATTAATAAACAATAAAAACTTTTTTAAATCCTGATTATTAGATACAAAAGATGACTTTATAATGTCAGTTACAACTTAAAAATTAAACTATATGAAAGATTAATGTATGTATTATAATATTCTAATTTAGGAAATAAATAAAATACACATAAATAGTAAATGAAATATATGCTTTATATGTCTATTGAAAAATCCATTACTGGTTTACCTCACCGATGTTCCTCATCAAACTATTCCTATACAAATCTCACCCACAGTTTCATTCTTCTTCTCCGTCTGTTCTTTCCATCTCTCCTTCGGTTCGCTCTTCCTTGTCGTCCTCTTCGTTCTTTCTTCCACCAATCTGCTTCCCGCTTCTCCATCTTATCTATACGCTTCACTCTCTCCGTCGAGCGTCTTTCCTCTTTCGCTGACCGGCTGAGCGCGTTATTTATTGCCAGCAGAAACGGCCGCAAAACCTAAAGCCCGTACGCGTGTACGCTTTCTGTGTGCGGCTTTTTACCCCGTGCATTACAATGCGCGCGCATGCAAGCATTATACTGTCCGCGTGATTCATTACCAGCCGATCCTCCGGGCCCTTGAGAAAATACGGAAACTATAATTGCGCGAGACTTATGATGCGCACAGCGCCCGATACGCGAGCCCATTTCATGAATAACGCGCGCGCGACGTTCGAGAACGCATAGGAGGCGTTTATGATCGCCGCGAGATCGTATCGCTCGATCTCTTCATTCGGCTATTCCGCCGTAGCCTTCGACCGTTCTTATTGAACGCTACGATTTGTAGTCGTTATGTCATACAAGTTTCTATGGAAAATTGTACTTCGAATGACGCTGATTGCGTATAATTGCATTATGTATTTATGAGCATTGTAAAAGTGTAATCATGAGAGAACAATTACATACACGGAAAGAACAGTTTTGTTGAAGTATCTAAAAATTTAGCCAGATACAGATCTGAAAATAATTACGTTGGACCATCCAAAATAATTATGTAGAACGATCAAGTATAATGACAATGCTGCAAAAAGTTTTGATATTCTAGCAAACAGCTTGGGCGTCCTATATAATCATTTTGGATAGTTCAACATAATTATTTTGTGATCTGTATCTGATTAAATTTTTAGATACTTCAGCAAAACCGTTCTTTCCGTGTATCTCTAAAATATTTAAGAAAAAAATACTGTTGTATACTTAAAGAAACTTTACTCTTAAGAAAGACTTTTACGAATAAGCTTTATGGCTTGCTACAGAAATCACATTATGAAATCAAGTTATGAAAAAAATGAAGATCTAATACTTAAATATACGCAGATTGCTTCTTGAAGGTTTCACGAGCGCTCACCGTTAACAGAATTATATCAACCTTGTTGTAGAAAGATTCAATATCTAGCTTCTAATATCATATAAGCAATTCTTGGAATTTTTTCTGACGTAAGAGCTTTGTGTTTACCACTGATCCGACAGAGTAGATTGGCGGCTCTGTCGGCCCGTAAAAAAAGTGGATCGTTCCCGTACGTCACTTTTAATCTCGATCACGCCTATTACGCGTAGTTGAATTATGATGGAACAGCGACCCATTTTCTCTAATGCTGCTTCGCCTACGCAACCGAAAAGCGAGCATTTGTTGGATGAAACTTCCTTATTTTAATATATCATATACGTTTCTAACTCAAAGATTTTATTACAATAACGTGTATATATATAGTTTGATGCAAAATTAAACGATATTATTATCGAGACTTTAAAGTCTAATTTATCTTCAATTGTAGAATGAAAAATGGAAACATATATTTTCACCATCTTTGAATGACATAAATAAATTGCTTGTATCAAAGCACGCTTAGTTACATATGGAACTTATGGACGCAATCATTATTGATACATAAGGATACGGTGGGATACGATTAATAATAGTCGACTATATATGATAGTAATAAGGGCCGACATGATATAATAGTTTTGTAATAGATTTCCCGTTCTTCTCCCCCCCTTCTCTCTCACCCTCTCTCTTGCTCCTTTCTTTTTCTTTAATTAAATCTCTCCAGGAGGCATCTCTTCCAAGTTAAAAAGCACGCCCTACCTCTTATATTTTAACTATTCTCTATGAAATTCTCACAAAACATCGGAGATCTTCATAGTAGCGATAATAGTGTTAATAATAAATGGCGATATCCGCCAGTTCCAACCGATCAACACGCCCACGGTGATTAGATCGTTATTACAACAATTTCCGCGCTGGTATCCTTTGATTTCATGTTTCGCGCGAATGGATAGCGTATGTTCGCGATTTATGTATGAGATCGAACTCCCGCTTGTCGGGTGCGGATATGACAGACCGATCTCCTTTTTTCCCCTCTCGTTGAATGATCTCTCCCGTTTGTTTCCTCTATGCATCGCGATCGCATACGTCCAACCACCTATCTACCTGTTCGCCTCCTTCTTTCTTACCTTCTTCCTCATCCGACCTCTCCACGCCTCTCTCTTTCTCTCCCTATCACTCTTTCCCTCCATGGAATCATCAACATTGCAGTCAGGTGCCGCTACTTACACAACCCGGCGGATTCCATCTCCGGGCATCTCTCGTGCACAGAGGGGAACCGAACCGAACCGAACCGAACTGAGCACGCACGGCGCTCGGACAACGACGGAGGATACAGCAGGAGCGGTTTCTATTTTCTGCCGTCCCGGTGTTCGTGAGCGCGAGCGTTCGAGCGGCCGATTTCATCGGGGCGGCCGCTGCCGCGTGTATGTCGATTTATAGCATCGCGGTCCATTAGAGATAATTGTTGTTGGTCGGCATCCGATGTGTGTACCGAGCACGGTACAAAGTCCTTTTTCCCCATACGCGTGTGTACCCGCGCGCGCGGTTCGGACACGCGGCCGCCTATCCGGTGTGGTTGTTTTATTACGTGCGAAATTTTTCTGCAGACTTTCCGTGCGCGCGCGTCCACAGCATACACACACATACACACATGTACAAATATATTGTACATACCATGATTGGCGTCCGCTTGAACGAGCTAGTTTTATAGTGGTCGTTGTAAACGCCGATTGCCGGGGGAACCCGGTTAATTGGAATGTTGCTCCTTCGATTAAACTATTAAAATAAAATCTCGATGTGTATGGTGTCGGCTCGGGAAACTTCTTTTTGTTCTGCTTTCTGTATCGTCGTGGCATTCGCGCGGAATCGCAGCTTACACTTTTTAGTAAAAAAAAGAAAGAGAGAGAGAAAAACTTCTTGAAAAAATCTCTCATTTTCGAAGCATGCTGTTTAATGATACGAGAAGTAATAAGTTTATAAAAAAGATGGAAAAAAATTATTCTTATTCTCACGAATCATAAATATCTTATAGATTTGTGATACTTATTTAAAATTAGATATTTGAAATTCAATTATTTAAATTAAATATATGAAATATTAAATATTAAAAATTTTGATTGGATATTAAAATAAAATTTTGATTGAATATTAAAAATATTTAGGATAAAATATTTAAAATATAGAATATTAGAGAAATTCATAACTTATGTTTCTTTAAATTATCCCTCGAGAAAAAATCGGTTTCGATTTCATCATAGAATTTATCATTAAGATTGAAATCATCGTTTCCAGGATGCTTTGTATCATTTAAATTTTTTCGAACTTGTTAACGTAGCTGGAGCTATTCCACGGTATCAACGAGAAAATGCAAATCGCCGTATCTCGATCGATTTCCTTCTTACTGTTATGTTTCTTTTTCATAAGCGAGTAGCTTTTCGCTTGCGCGAGCACGGCTACCGAGGTAGCGCCCGACCAGATCAGTAATCTCTCCTGCGCCGGTTATGGTGCAGGTATTAATCTTACGCAATTCATCTCGTTGAGCTTGTCTGGCTTATTAATCCTAATAACGACAGTGCGATTCACTTTTCGAGATTCCGCGTACGCCGAGTGGGCTGTTGCCGTAGATGGCGAATGAAAAATTGCACGCGCTCGATTTTGTTATTTTTGATAATACCGTAATGCGCGCAATTCGCATGATCGGTATCTCTCCGTAAAACTTGCAAAAGCGTAACGAATCAGCGGCACGCATGTAGCGAGATAGGCATTCTTCCTTTTTAGCTTGATACAAAAAACAAAAGGCGGAAAAGAGGAAATAATTGCAATTAAAAACGAAGATGTGAAGATAAATACAAATCTTATATAGCAAGTACATACTATTTTACATCGCGAGAATCAACAGAATCTTCTTATTCCGTTAAGGCGAGCTTTCGTTAAAAGGTCGAACTAATAAACGTTAACGGAACAACATATGAATTACGACTTCCTGCGATTTCCTCCTGAAATTTCGCGCGATCGTCAACTTCGGTAAGTGCACGCACGTAGATGAAAGAGAGATCGCGCAATGCAAATAAATACATGGACAGTGCGCGTATATTTTTACTTAATCTTACGGCACGTTTCTTATGAGGTACACTTATCGTCATTATTTAATTCTCCAGTAATCTCACAAATCATTGCTAAGAATACAATCTGGCAAATCAATCCATTATCCCATTTGCCCAATAATTTTAATTTAAATGATTTTCGAATTTGTATGATAACTAAATATTGACGAATGGTTCGCATATTTCTTGGAAGAAGAGATATTTCCGAAATATAAAATTTTAAATAAAATTCCTACAAATTATGCTAATTTCACTAAACGGTAGTGTATTTAATTCATGCAGGTCATTAAAAAAAGTTAACCGAAGGCATTTGCATTTACGAGAATACATTTCGAAGATTGCGTCGGCGCGAAAATATTGTATATATTAAACCAGGATGCGAGACCGTTTACACTTTCAGCAGGATAAAACGGCTTCCGCGCATCTGCCGGTCATTTAAAGGCGACTGACAGTAATATTCGAGTGCCCGTAGAGAAAGTGCCCGTTTCCTATTTTCCCTCGTCGCACTTCAAAAGACCAGGCGCGCGCGCGGCATCCTCGGCCCGCACTCCATGTGGCCATGTGGTGATTTTAGTGTAACAATTCTCTTAAACTGGGTGGGTTTACGTTCGCGCGGCCGCACAGGAGCGGTTGTAAAGGGGCGTCGATTGATTGATATTCGGACCGTGTCTGTCTTTAGCCGAAAAGATTTTAACGTCCCTCTATAGAAGCGCGTCTTCTCTCCGCGCGGAAGAGGTGTGGGTTGCCAAGAGGCCGAAATACTATGTGCCGTCTACTAGCGCGACGAGTGATGCACTCCACGCGCTTTCTTTGCCGCCGCATAAACGTATGCGTACCTCGACGCCGTGATACGCATCGTTCACCGTCCGCCGCGGCGAGAAAGAGAAGCGCGCCGATGCCGTCACAAATTCTTTGTAGACCCATTCACGGAGGAAAGTTCTGAAACGGACCTCTCTCTAATCAGGTCAGCCTGTTCTTAAGATAATGTCCTCTCAACCGCTTAATGGGAGACGACGGTACTGAAGTTTCTAAATTACTGTCAACGTAACGGACAAGCGTTTCCCCTCCTTTGTGCGCGATTGTAATCTTATTCTATCTTACACTAAGCACTTCGAGCGAAGGACCGTGTCGAATGAAGAGAAGCTGTTCCCGACGAGCGCATACAGTTTGTTGTGCAGAGTTGCGCGAGGATTCGCATAACAGTAGCGTTGCATCACCACCAGTCTCGTCACGACCATATACGTTTCTTTGCTCCTAGTAGCTTCCTACATCTCGTGATAACGTTCTTATAAGGCTTCATCTTCTACGAACTTGATCGCGCATTCGACTAGACGAAAGAACGTAATGTCTACTACAAAGCCGTCGAACTTGTTACAAATGTAACAAGAAACATACACGATAGAAAAACGATATCTGTATTTATCTTGCCATATATAGTTCACTAATAAAAAATTAATATACATATATTATAGGTGTACAAATAAGTTTCCGCCGTTTGACAAAAGTTGGCGCCACCAATAAGTTATGGT
>NJRQ01000023.1:840857-880276 GCA_003063805.1 Aphaenogaster ashmeadi
TAGAGTTACCGAAAAAAAGTAACTGTAACTGTAACTTCGTTACAAGTAACGAGTTACTTCCCAACCCTGAAATATATAGTTTTAATTATAACAAGTCGTATTAGTTGAAACTTTGATGTACATATTATATTGTCAGGCATTAAAAATAACGCACAGTACTAGCCCGAAGGAAAGGAACGGAGACATAATCGCCGCTTTTCATCTAGATAGCTTTTCGTAGTAAAGTTATTTCAATGTCGGAAAGGAGTCGTAAGAGAGCGCGAAGGATATCTGGCAGGCACATTTCCACGGTCGGCAGTAAAGCCGGCTAACAGTGGCGCACGAAAGTAAATGTTATAACAAACACGGTGAGCAGAGGCCACGACGCCCCGCTATTTAACATTATTTAGTTTGCTTTGTGGACGTTTAAACAGTGCCTGCCTACTTTTTGTATGGATATTTGATGTACCTCGCCCAGCCTCGAGTCGCGATGTGTGTATATACACGAGGATGCCGTGTTTGTTTTCTAGGTGGCGGTGGATGAAGCAAGGATAGTCAAATCGTTCATTGGTGCATACGCACATGCACCTAATAATATAGGCTGCAGACTTGCAACAGTGTATTGACAAGAATGTCAAAAATTCATAAAATATTTTCTTCTTGCGTAAAACATCCGAGAACATAAGCAACGGAAGCATTTTCGCCATTAATATTGGCCAATATTAATGGCAAAAATGAAGAAACAACGCGAGTAAATGATAATAATAATTTATAATCAATGGCTCGGATATAATAAGGACTTGGACGCATGTACTAAAGACGCAGGACAAATCCGACATCATGAATTCAGTCAGGCATAGCAGCAGAGACGTTAGGACGGGCACAAAATCGCAAGTTTGCATTCGTCGCTCTTGGGAAAACGACGATTCTTTCGATTTCGGCCGATAGCGCCGTATTTTTCTCCCGAAGTAAGGAACGTCCGGCGCGCAGAGATTTACACGGGTATTAAATTACACGCGACTTCGTGACACGCAAAGGAGCCTTTCCTTGGGCGGAGTAGTACAGGACAAGGCGCGTATCGTGTAAGAAACCCGCGACTGTTCGTCGGGGCATAGAAATCAAGATAGAAAGCTCGTATACCTGCAGACGGTGGAGACAAATGGTTGTGACGTACGGCGTGAATTCTCCCGCGCAGGACCCCCGCTTAAATCACACCCGGAATATTTACGGTACGGCGTATCACGTTTCAATATATCTTATTGTGGCCGCGGCCCCGCCGCGTCCGTAATGAAAACGTGTTTATGTAACGCCCGGTATGTCATATTCCAATGTATCAAGCGCGGGAAGGCGCGGAACCGAATTAACGGCGGAGCGTTAGATTTATCGTCGAGCGCTTTGTTAGTTAATGAGAGAGCCTGTATCGTTCCATTGTGGCGTCACGCGGCCGATACAAATGGTCCTGTGCTCGGGTGACATCGGTATTCTCGTGAGAAGAGAACGATTCCGCCGTTACGTCTCAATGTCATAAATCTATGATTATTGCGCGTAGCCGTAGTAAAGCAAAATTAACGAGTTGCAGGACACGTTTCTTACGATTTCGTCCTGCTATTGAAGACTTCCGCGTCTCTCGTTTTAATTCTGGAAGTGCGCACAACCAAAGTCTAGCGGACCCTAGGATGTCCCGTTACCTCTAACTTTTCCTCTCATCTGTATTTTAAAGTGAAGATGATAAAAATTCGTTCAATGGAATCCTAGGAATGTCCCGGAGACATTTGGGTATAATCAACGGTGCCAGCACCGTTAAGGTGTATACAAGCTCGCGCTACGGCAAAGACAGTCTAACAAGACAGTTTATGCCAAGTCTTGGCATAAATCGACCCGAAACTCTAACTCTAAAAAAGGTCGCACCATCATTACCAGATACGAAAGAGAGACGCACGCGCGCGAGAAAGAAGGCGACACAGGTCTTCTGAATTGGCAACTTGGAAGCGCGTACTGAGAAAGGAAGCGCGCGTCACCAGGCTTTTACGAGCGACGTTATACCGTGCTACCGTAAACGGGGTACCGGCGAGCCCATTTTCGCGTTACGCAAAGCCTCATTAGACATCCTATTCTCGGACGTGCGTTTTAATCGAGCCGCGCTCGTTTCCCGACCGCGAGCGAGCGAGCGAGCGAGCGAACGAGCGAGGTGCAACGTCCTTTAGGCCGGACTCTCCTCGTACACGTATTCTCTCTATCGAAGCCCCTCGTCTAGATTCACGGCCCGTTTCAGGCGCTGAACGAGAGAAGCGAGAAGGGACCTACTTTCTATCGTAGTTAGCCTACTGTTGGCCGTACACCGCGCGGCTCCAGCATCCGGCAGCGCCCGGGGCGAGCCATCACTCTCGCTGCGCGAGATGGGATCTCCGTGAGCCAGGTGTCCATTGTTGCTTTTTCAACGCGATTTCTCTATGACTATCACGTAAACGTAAATCATGGCGCTATACTCGATGCGTAACCGCTGATCCTAAGCCGAGAAGAGCAAATTTCCGTAGAGGATTGCAGTAACCGCGTGTCGACGTGACCGCCACGTGCTGGTATTTCCGATTTACGGGGAATCTCGCGCGACATCTCCGCAATGGTCAGAGATGGTCACGTCGGCAATGTAAAATGTATTGTGTAATGGACAGTAGCCACGTGGCGGAAGACGACTGGTGCCTACTCTAAGTGCTGACTTCATGCTCGGTCATCATGTCATGGCTGCTCTTTAAGCAACATACGTGTTATAGAAAGAAAAGAAACGGTGACATTATGTGCATTTCTATATTTCTCACACTATAACTATATCTCCAAGTAAAATATTTTTATTTAATAGATCAAAGAATCTAGGAGAGAGAACGAAACAACTCGCGAGCGAAGCAATTTGTCCCGCTCTGTAATATTAAATGAGGGAAAGTTGCGCGAAGAAAAAAATTTAACGTTGAAAACCGGCGGGAAACTGCAGAGAAAAAGAATGAAGCCAATTAAATTCGGTTTAGCCATTCGCATGAATAATTAATTACATTTCCATCCGTCGCGCACGATAACAGTACTGTCGTAGATAACACATTCACGTATAAAAAGAAATGATGTTAGCGGAACCTGCTTCGAGGCGAGTCGCATTAAACTGATGAAAAATAGTTGAAAAATCGGCGAGAGCGATTTACGCAATTTCCATCTCACGCGCGTTCCTGGTTAGTCCTTAACGAGTCCGCAAACAACCTCGAATGGGGCCCCCCGTGCTCGTTGTGACGCTAACTCATACGCCCCATAAACGCGCGGTAGACACGGAATTTGTGGAGTGTAAAGTATCAACGTATTGCTAGATATATTTACCTGCGGTCGCGTATGCAGTGCGTGCGTGCGTACTTTGGGGATGCTCGACCGTCCGAAGCGTCAATGTTAACTGCGTTCGGCTGATAGAAAACCGTTGGCATGCCTGGTCGGCCACAAAGGCCATTTCAGCGACCACAATGCGCGCTGAAAACACGCACGGCGTATACGCGTATCCGCGGCCGTTTAGGCGCATGCAATATACTCTTACCTGCGCGCGCGGCCGCAGAGATGGGAAAAAAAGCCCGAGAAAAGTACCCGCGTAACCGCACTTATTAAGACGTCGTTGGTTGGGCGGAATTTAAAGTGCCTGCCTTAACGTAGCGGTCGAGCACGAGCGGATAGATTATCCAGCATCGGTGTGCTTTCCCGTAAGAAAGTATCATCTTCCCGGTAGTGGCAGATGTTTGGTAAACGAGAAACTGAGGGATGAGGGGGTGCACAAATTAAGGGATGAACGATACCCAAGCGTGATTTGGTGGAGTATTTCATAATCACGGCAGTGTCTCTTAGTAAAGTATTGTAGATTCGTATCGCATTGGCATACAACTTTCCGTCGAATATAATAGAAGAGAATCTAAAACTTTAAAATAGCCAAATGTTTTTTCATAAAACTATACGTAAATTATGTTCTATAAGTTATCTTTCATACACAGATAATATCCCGCAATAAGAAAACGAGAATGTAGGGAATGCACCCCCCAAAGTTTTAAAGTAACGAAAGCAAATAGCATAAATTGGCGAATCATGGCGTAAAATGAAATCTACGCAAATCGATTCATACGCAAGGAATATTCCTTCGTTTATCGATGAATCTTCTGTCGCGTGGCTGTCGGAGGAGTTGTTAGAGATGGTGGAATAGAGAGAGAGAGAGAGAGAGGCGGAGCGATAGAAATCAGTGCGAGGTCCCGTTGAAGGAGCGAGAAAGATCGGCAGAGCGAGGGCACGGAAGATACGGAGGGGGACCAAAGCGCTTCATGGTAGCTCACATCAAAGAGTCGGTCTTAATAGAAAGCCTTAGAGGCGTTTGTTCGAGTCTCCTCATCTGGCTAAATATTCCTGACTGAGGAGATATCGGCGGGCCAAGATACACAGCACGGCGCGGATCTTACGCATAGAACAAACAGCCCGGGCCCCGGGAATACGCTTCCGTTTCGTGCCTTCTGGGTAACGACCACGTATTCGCATAAGTTTCCGCGAGTTTCTGCAATCTGCGTGTACACATATCGAGTCGTTGACTCCAACGTAATAACCAATGGGCGCGTTTCAGCGCGAGCGGCGTGCACCCCTGCCGCACGCGCGTCTGCTCGCGGCGTATACGCGGCGATACGCACGCCTTCTATCGCGCGGAAGAATCGACCCGCCGCGCCGCGCCGCGTCGACAGACGGCGGAATTCGACTAATTAATATCAGTGTTGACAGTGGGCCCGACAGTTGCCGCGATGAGAAACTTGCGAAATTTCGAGTGACGAAGGAAGGAAGGAAGGAAGGAAGACGGGAATGGAGTGCGCCTGACGGAAGTTTAGAAACAGTTCTTTGGCGCCAACCAAGACGACGTCGAGAAACGGCATTGGAGACATCGACGTCGACTGCATATGTTAAAATGTGCGAATATGTTGGAATTCGATGCGATTTTGTCCTACGAGAATTTTTTCGTCTTTATTGACCTAGCACTTTTTGCGAATATAGTCCTTTCTTATTGATATTGTATCGTCCTTTTTTACACTAATTCAAAACATTGAAAAGATTCAAATACACGATTTTCTCCGGTAGAAAAAAAATATTATAATAAAAAATATTCGCGTGATCCAATTCTCACAAACATTTAGTCGCACAAACGTATAATTAATCTTCGATTGGATGCCAACGTATTTACTGTAAATCATTAAAAAAAAAAGCACTCCGCATGCGCAACGCCGATTAATACCTGCGGATATACAACCGCGAAACCATACGCGCGTTTGATTGATTTAAACAGTCCCCCTTATCCTCTGACAGATACAAATGAATCGGATGCGTCCGTTACTAAGCGCCGTACAGATGTAATCCTTTAAAGGGATATTCGGCCTGCGATTCGCTTCGGTTAAGCTATACAAATAGACGTGGGATGTTCGCAATCAGTGTTGGTCTCTCTGCACATTGGGGTGGGCCGGCGCGGCTATTTATAAATGAGTCCTCACGCAGAACACACCCTTTGACGAATCAGCAATCTTCCGTTATTATTCCACCATTCAGATATTCGCCGCACTCTGCATATACGCCATCATACAGAGTCCCGAAATTACGTCTGAATGTAATACCTTGAAGTGATATTATATTCGCATTATGCCTTCCCCGGCGGTCCGCAATTAATAATGCCTACCGATATTATATTACGTTCAAAAAAATATTCCGTAATGTTAATCGTCGACAATAGAACATTTTACAGAACCCTGGTGCACCTCTAGACTAAGGACAGCAGTGTCAAATAGGTCAATCTCGCGATCAACCTCGCTGCGTGGTACAAGCCGCTAATTACTCCCGTCCCAGAAAGTGAAGCCTTTAATTTGAATATCAACGGGAGGGAGCAACATTATGCTCAACAATTATTCAGACACGGCGAGAGGCGGGCTCATGAATTAACAAGATCTATCAGTACCTTCTCCCGCCGACCATCCCCGACACTTCACCCCTCCCATCGTCCCAACAGCCTCTCACGGAACGGGCTGGTACTGCGAATCATCGTGCCAAACGACCTCGGTAACGACGAAGCATCCGCCGTTTGTTTGTACGCTTACTTTGCCGAACCGCCCGCCTTCTCCCTATCACTCCTTCTCTCTCCCTCTTTTCCGGCGTTCTCTTGCGAGGAGTCTTCCGGCATTGTTTAAATACAATTTTGTCGTTTACTAATTAATGCGCCGTACATCAAAGAAGATGTTTATTGGTTCATGTGATACTAAAGAGACGGTAACGAAGAGGTAACTCGCTAAGGGAGCGCTTGAAGGAGCTGGGAAGGGTGGCCCGGGCACCGCCACTGGTTTGAGAAGCGGTGAACGCCCATGGAAATATCTATATAGACGCAGGAAAAGTATTCTCTCTCTCTCTCTCTTTCTTTGGTCGTTCTCTCTTTCTCTCCTGCGCTCGTCTCTGTCCTGTCTTTCCATCCGCCTTGCTGGCTCTCCTCCTCCTTCTCCTCGTTCGTTTCCCGTTTCTCCTCTCGGCTTCCCTCTTGTTCCGTGTTGCTCGTCGCTCTTCTCCTCGACAAACGACGGTAACCACCCACAGACTCATCAACTAACTCTGTTCCAGAGTTACCGAACGACGAACTTCCTTTCCATTCCCCTCTACCCTCAGTCCTTTTCTCTCTTTCTACTTCCGCCTGCTGTGTCTCGGGCTTTACGGACATGCGGCGCGGCATTGCACGGCGCCGCCGAATCGTAGTTAGCCTCGTAGTTTTCGTCCTCAAACGGAAAACGGAATACAAACATCCTCACGAACGACAACGATCAGTAAACGGTGGTAGTAAGCGGCAAAGGCAATCATGAAAATCAGTAAGTTGTTCAACCGCTTAATTCGCAGGTTCTCTATCAGATTTAATTGGCTAATCTTTCTATTTAGGGATCACACCATGAAGTTGATTTTCCCGTGTTTCATGTATTTTATCCTGTACATTAGCAGAATAAGATAGACAATTTTTCTCACTTTATAATATTTATTTTTTACAATAATTTGAATTTTGTGTTGATCAAATTATGAAAGAAGAAAATCCCACGATTTAATGCGCTTTTTATTTTAGTCATCTTCTAATTCATGCTTGAAAGAAAGGCTATGATATACAACGTATTAAATGGCATGTTGAAAGAGCAGATTATAAAATGTTATCTTTCATGAAAATGATGGGTGAGAATAGGAAGCAACACTTTGGCGATAACGAGAGGGGAAGAAAATGCGGGATAATGAATGCGAGATCATAGCGCTGTGGTAAAACGAAGGTACAAAGGCGGATTAGAAAGCACGATGGAACAAAAGCGTATCGTGATTGATCGGGGTTCCAGATATAGCCTGTTGATATCGTCATTCGAATCGATCCATATAATTCTCTGTCTAAGCGATACGGCGGAAGAAATGAGAGAGAGGAAAAGAGAACGAATGTAAATCGAAAGAAAGGGACAGAAAAATGAAGAAAATAAAATGAAATCAAGATAATGAGTGAAATTTGTCTAAAGAGCAGCAAGAAATAAAGAAAGAAGACCAAAAAAAGTTTAAGAGCGAATTAAAAAAACAGTTTGCAAATTCGCAGAAAGAATATTCGTATCGTAGACAAATAAAGCATTGCAAAAGTAAAAGCCCAAAGATCAAGAAAAATGGCGGTCCTTTTAATGGCTTGTTTACTCGAGATTGTCGTTCCTCGTGCATACGATTTATGTTTCCAATGAGCAAATCCCAAAAGCATCCTGGAATTAAGAGAGGGACAAACAGGCGGACAAAACGAGAAGGGGAGAAACAGCAACGACATGCGAGGGAGTGAGATGTAAGGCCGAAGGACGAGGGTCAGGAGGCCGTGGGTCCATGTGATAATGTTGTGCTCCGCCGACCGAACGAAAACGGTACCGAGGGGCTCTCCTCGTCCAACGGGACGCATTATGCTCGACAGAACAGGAGGAGGCGCGCGCGTTGGCCGTTCCGTGCCCTTCCTCTGTCAATAGGCTCGATTTCCCTTTCAAGTTGTCAACTCTTTTTGTGTGCCCGGTAAATTGTCGCCGACGGTGGAGATGGGAACCGTGGTTGACGCTGATGAGAGAGAGAGAGAGAGAGAGAGAGAGAGAAAGAGAAGGAGCGAGAGAGAAACAGGGAGATAAATTAACATTATTGTTGCGACAAAGACGGGGGGTGCCGAGCCCACCCAGACTGTCCTCCTGTGCATCCCCCGCGGGAGCCGTAGCTACGTAAACAATTCCACTTGATGATCGGCTCGTTTGATGTCGCCTGATTACCCTGTGCAAACAATCGTCGATTCTCTCCACGGAATATCGCGATATTTTCTTCCGCTCGTTCCCGAACATCACTCGGGAAAAATGTCTTTCTGCACGCTTGCTTTCCGAGACTAGACATTACATCCGCGAACAACGATCGCAAAACGAGGAAATTTCGATTAACTAATGTAGAAATAAAAACAGAATGTTCGCATCTTCCCGTCTTAATACTCAAACTCATATTTTCACGTAATTTTGCAAAGTAAAACCGTATTTCTTATTTTTCTTATTAAATTTTACAATGATATGAAAAATATACAGTGGGTGCAAGAAGTATTTGTACAGAGGAGATATCTTTTAAAAAACTTTATTTTTAGAAAGTAAACATTAATTAGCAATTTATTAACAACGAATAGAATAGATTGTATATTTCTCAAAATGATTTTACCTAAAAAAATGTAATAATTAAAATATATTATCTTAATAATAATAATAAGCGAAAATGAAAAATTTGTATTATTTGGTCGCACAAAAAGTATTCGTACAGTCGAGAAATTTAGCTTCTTAGGCTGGGTCTACAATAGGTGTAGTAAGTCATAAGTCGTAAGAAATCAATCAATCATAGTCAATTATTCTCCTCACATTCCACGGTTAAACACGGTGATGATTCCGTGGTTGTTTGGGGGAGTAGAAGCGCAGCAGGAGTCGGCAATTTACATATTATTGATAGCATAATGGATCATAAAATGTACATTGAAATTTTAAAGAAAAATCTCCATGTCAGTACACAAAAATTGGGAATTACCGATAATTATATTTTCCAACAAGACAATGATCCTAAGCATATGGCTTACAACACGAAGCAATGGCTGTTATACAATGTACCAAAGCAATTGCATACACCTCCGCAATCACCGGATCTTAATCCGATTGAGCATTTATGGACCATTCTTGAAAATGCTATTAAAAAAAGACAGATTTTCAATTGAGAAGAAAACCGCTCTTTAAAAACCGCTCTTCTTCGTGGGAATCTATTTCACCAACTATCATGTGAAACCTAGTGCAATTGATGCACCGAAAACTACGGGCTGTGATGAGTACCAACGATTATCCTACCAAATATTAAATTAATATATTATTTAAATTTAAAAAAATGTACAAATACTTTTTGTGCGTCCAAATAATATAATTTTTCGTTTATGATTATTATTAAGACAATATACTTGGATTATTATATTTCTTTGTTTTTATAATAATTTTAAGAAACATACTATCTATTGTATTCATTGTTAATAAATTGCTAATTGATGTTTATTTTCTACAAATGAGGCTTTTTTACAAAAATCTCCCCTATGAATACTTTGCATTCACTGTATATACTAAGAAGGACAAAATAAAAAGTCCTCAGAAATTTCTTGATTTACGCGTACGGGGGGAGACGATCTTATTACTAAATCCGAATACAACACAGCCTTTCACGCATGAGTTCACCGCAGATTACCTTCCACTCACTTCACTCCTACACGTGGATAGATTGTACACGCATATTTGTCACGGCAATATCGATCTGTAACATTGTACTGATATAAGAAATCTAACGAGAGTGATTTCGTAACAAGGTAGAACGCGTGTCGTTTTTTCGTCGACCGTTCCATGATCAATCTTATTAATTAACACTCAAAATCCCCACACCACCAAGAGCTCCTCGTCTTTTCCTTTCGTTTTATTTGATGACGCAGACATTATACGATTTTCCTACTCGGTCCATGATCACAGGAAAAGAAACCACATACCGTTCTGGAAGTCCTTCGACTTCGATAGACCGAGAAGTACCCTCGAGATCTCGGTTGGTCTTCCCGTGTCTACTTATACACGCGCGTCCTTAATTAGAGTGCCCCGCTCGCCCCGTCGAATCCGCCTTACGTAAGCGTCGTCGTCGGTCCTCGCGTCGCCACAATGGGCGGCGATGGGCAATCATAAAGAGATTCACTGTTTTGGACGCGGGCGACGCGTAATCTGAATAAAATATACGATCGAGTAGATGATAGATAAAGGACAATGCCCTTTTCATCGTGAAACGGAGGGATGCGAAATAGAGCGCGAGGAGGGAAGTGAGAGGGCCCGAACGAGCGAGGAGCACTCCGACTTTCAGCGAGTCGACAAAGAGGCTCCTTCTATGCAAATTAAATGCTGTTTCCATAACCATTCGTCCGTTCCATTGAGTGAGGTTCGGTTCTTTGTCATCAAGGTAAAGGGAACTTGCACAAGGGGCCGCGTTCGCTCGTTCGCTCCGACCAACCAACCAGCTAACCAACCCAGCCGCCGAACCAACCACCCACTCACCCATCCAACCACCACCCGTCCACAAACTACCCTTCTGATTTCAATAACCGAAAACTTCGGCACGCTCCTCTATGTGATGCTAATAAAAAGATCTCTTTTTTCCTATCGTTAACTTTGATGTTGTTTTCTTTCTTCCTTTCTCTTTTTTTCTATGCTTCAATTATGGCTTTCTGCAATCGAAACAAACGTTTCGGACAACTCAACAAAATTGATCATTATTGCACACTTTAGAAATTTTATTTTGCGTTTATCTATGATTTGCCACATTAAATATCTTTCTTTAATCGTCCAAAATATAAATCATATCATTACGTTCAAACGTTTAATGAGTTGCATAGAGAAATACTAATATAAATATAAATTGTAAGCGACTATAATAATATATATTCCTTAGATTTTGATGGTAGGATTTGTTTCGGCTTTTACTCGCAACATTAACCAGTTCACTGGTAATGACGCTTATATGCGCCTAAAATTTTCGTGCCAAAATTGGTAATGACGCATATACATGCACATTGAATAACTCCAATAAATTTCGATGGATATGGATAAAACTTGGTATCCTAGAGTTTTTTGGGTCGCTGAATCGGAATCTGAGCTCACTACAAATTCGTCATCATTCAGTTAATATGGCGCCCGAAAATGCTCTCTTTGAACGGTTTTAGCACCAGCTTAAGCACGAAAAACGGCTCAAGGACTTACCAGTTAACTGGTTGAATTTTGAAATTTTGATCCTGGATTCGTCATCAGCGACCCAAAAACCCTTAATAGATAAGCTTCCATGTAAAAAACGAAATTATTTGCTCTCACCAGTTTTGGCACAAAACGTTGATTTCGGGTCCACCAGTAAAGTGGTTAATAGTCTGATGATATTAACCTATAGCAGAGAAATTTCACAACTTAATAACCTTCTAAATTATTGCTTATTTTGACTCGGCAAATGATCTTGTCAAATGCCATTAATTTTAAAGCTCGACCAATTAATATTCATACTCATTAACAGTACGCAATAATACGGAACGCAATGAAACAGAAGGAGAATTAAAACACCAACGTTCTAAGCTTTCAAAATTAAAAGAGACACTATTTCTCTCTGCTTTGATAAATATTCTATGTGATGCATCTATACATTCTTAAACCATATATATTGCAAAACTCAAATGTTCATATCATTATTGCAATTAGTATAATGCCACAATGAGAGGGCGCCTATTTTCCGCTGACGGCTCGGGTGTAACTAAGGTCGCGGAAAGCTACATCCCGGCCGATTTCGCCAACGATTTCATTCGACTCGACTTGACTCGATTCAACTCGACTTGTAGCGGCGAGAGCGCGCCGATAGCAATAAAATTACACCCGGCACAAAGAGCGCCGGCGGGCATGCCAGTCGACCACCAGTAATGATGCAGCGCGTTTATGTTAAGAAAGCACACCGATTGCCTCCGAACAGAAGCAAGCTGCTCCTACATCTCGTCGACTCTCCTATACGCGTGTAATCGTCTGCGCGTGTACGGACACCAGAGACGCGTGTAAGCTACAAAGCCGCGAGAGAAGGGAGGAGAAGTACTTTTGAATTATCGAGAAAATTAGTAATCAAGAGAATCACTAATTCGACTCGCGCGCGATACATATGACAATATAATTGTATGCAATTGTCATTCATTTCATGTTTTACATTGTAGATGTAATTTTTAACGAGAATCTTTTAATAACATTTAGAAAATTAAAATCAGTCGAGGTTGTGCTTCGATACTTTCATTTTAAGAGAGCTAATACAAAAACCTTTGACAAAGAAAAGACACGAAATAATATCTCAGATAATTATCCGTCTAACTAGATAGTCGATAAGACACTGGGGCGAGCGCTACTGACCGGAAATTAATGACCAACAGCTGATTAAGGAGAGTCTCGGGGCTGGCGAACAAGAAAATACGTGGCGAAGAAAAGGAAGAAAGATGGATAAAGCTAGGGCTCGTTAAGTTTCTATCACCTGGCCGCGCGCCGAGGTAAAACGGCAGGACAAAGGACAAAGCGCGCAGCGGAGTCACTGGCGAACTATGAAGCGGAAACGTATTTAACCTCTCACCTACATCGCATTAACGCCGGGTTACGGGATAGTCTTTTTACGGTACCATGTCCCTATAGACGGTACCAACGCGCAACAACATCGAGCGTTTTACGATGCACCGCGACACCGCGCGCTCAATCATTTATGATCCCCACGTCGTTCGCGGGAACTACTCGACTACGTGTACGAAAACTTGTCGCATCTTGTTCTGTTTCACACGGAATAAAATGTCGATGAAGCGAAATGAGACAAGCTCTTTTTTACACCTAGAGTTTTGAAGATCCCATCCCATACAGCACAGAACATTGCAGCAACATTGCAGTAACATTGCAATATTGCCGAAATGTTGCTGCAATGTTCTGTGCTATATGGGATAAATGAAGTTCTCACTTTAATTTTTTAGATCACAATGTTAATATATTTTATATTAAAGTAAGATGTTGCGATTTATAAGATTTTGCCTAGAGACCAGGCTCGTCTCTAAGCCTTCAAAGATAAAAATAGAATAAAAAGTAATGATACGGGAAACAGGATGGCTCCATTACAACGAGAACATCACGTTGCGGAAGACGATCGCGTGGAAATTGAAGAAAATTACGGCTGCCAGTCGTAGGTGCATGATTTATATTTGCACGTTCCCTTAGCTCGCGGCTCGTTCCCTTTAAGCTCAGCGGTCAACCAGTCGAATGGCTTCGCACAAGGCTGTTACGCGCCTGAAGACGTTATTAGGCACGGCAGCGCGTTATGCTCGACAAATCGCACGGTTGAGCCACGCCGAACGCGTAAGCTCTAACTGTAATCTTACGATCGTCTGCTTGAATAGAATATCGATTACCGCAATAGGATTTTTCGCGAGATGCGCGGCACTAATCTGTAATCCAGCTGCTGATTCGATTTTTATATCTGAAGGGTAGATAGATTCTACATGATGTTTATGATGTTTCATGACTGGTGGTATCATTTGGAAAGTAATGATTTTACATTAAAAGCCGAAAAAAACCAGAAAATTAATATTAATCTTTTTCCTTCTTTTTCTTTTATATGTAAAATAATTTGTGATCCCGAGTGACATTTCTTATGTATACGTATACTATCTGTATAAACTGTTGGCTATCAAAATGAAAGCTTAATAATGTAAAAATATCGCATTTGGCGAAAAACATAATAATTTTCGAAAAATATACTATGCCGCATTTCTTCTTTTTATCGTCATGAGAATCATGTAAATTCGAACAAGTTAAAACCGAAGTGCCATTGCAAAAAGAGCCATAATAATATCTGCATAAGACATATGTGCTGCGACGGGGCTAGTTAGCGAGGCGTTTCATTAGGCAGATAAGGCAATCAAGTAACCCGCCATCTCGTTGAATTGTGCACGGATCGTCATATGAGAGAAAGTATGCGTACGTTAAGCCTGTATATGTGTGTGTGTGTGTGTTTGTGTGTATGTAGCGGTCAACGAGTACTTTATGTTACTTGTACGCACAGCGTTTCGCGGAGTACCTACTCTAATAAGCCGTATTAAGACGCAGTCCGTCAGTTTGCGGTATTCGCGGAGCTTACCATACGAAATGTTCATCTCAAAGTGAAGCGGAGGACGTTTCACTCTCGAGGACGCAGTGGAAATAAAGTCGGTATTACGACTTTAGTCCGGCTCCATCGCGAGGGAAATGCATTTACAGCTAATATGTATGCTATTCGAAATTCCTGCGAAGTTACCGTGGACGTGGCGGCAAAAACCTACCGTGTCGCTGCGCGTTTTATTAAATTCCGTCCAATATGGTCGGTCTTTACTTTAATTACTCTCGATACGAGAATCCGGGATAACGTTTGGGAGACTGACACGCGCACAGTTTGCCGTTTCTGAAAATGCTTCTGCATCGCATCTCGTTAACTCGGAATAAATTGTATTACCCCATCCCCGGCTCGGCAGCAAAATGTTGGAATATCGGTTGCACCTGCTTTAAACTCGCACTTTGCAAATAAATAGCTTTACGTTCAGTTGGAAGCGTGCTGTTTCACTCGTCGATGTCCTTTGTGACTCCTTATTAGGATACGCGTGCCAAATCAGTAGCTAGCTTGGTTATCCGGCTAGTAAATGGAATCGCGTGCATTCAGGATTGTCTCGATATCTCGAGCGGCCCACGTGAACAACTCGGAGACTTCAGAAGCGCATTACGCACACCCTACATGTCGTCCCTTCGACATCCTCGGCCCGGTGCGGAGCCAGGATATCTCTTACGTCCTACGTAAAAGATTTAACGTTCCATATCCCCTACGAACACATTCCGACGCACGCGAGCCGTACGTTGCATATGCACGTGTTAATGTGTACTTAAGATACAATTGCATCTCAAAATATATTTAAAATCATATTTACTCTCTACCACGTTTCTTTTAATTCCTATACCTTATTAACGTATAAACTGTTCCCATGTGCCAGAAAATTGATAACAATAGTATGTAGTCTAATAGGTAATAATAAAATACAGTAGTTAAAAATAGATATACTTCATAACGAGCGAGATACTGTGCTCAAATTCGTATCGATACAAATCCGAAGTGGCGTAATAATTATAGCTGATACATTTTCCCGTGAGAGTGTGATATCGGGCACGACACGTGAATTGCACGCTCGGCGATTAAATTCGCGTGGTCGTCTGCGTTGAGGCGACTGTAAAACTGTGTGCGAAACCAAGACCACCATGACGAGAGCCAGTACTCAGGGATAAATCTCCCGATCGACTACCGGCTGCCATTCACTGCTGCGCCTCTGCTTGCTTGCGTGCGTGCGAGCGAGCGAGCGAACGAGCGTTCATTTATGCGCGCCTCTATATTTAATATCATAAATTATGATCCGTCCGCGAACGGGCTACCAGCAGACCGGACGATCCGGGAATTACTGGAACGTAATTAAGCGTGAAACGCGCCGGGTTCTCCGCGCACAGCGACAGGTCCGTGTGCGTGCAACGTGCGAGCCTACTGTGAAAAAATGCGCGCGAGAAGCGTGTTCTAGGAGAACGAACGTGTCTAAATGCCACGCGGCGATGCATGCGCGCGTCTTCCTGGTGGCTGCGACTCGACGAAACGATTTACGCTTTCGATACTTTCGGGATATCACCCGCAGGCAAGGCCAAGACAGCACGCGCACCCGTCTGCATTATACCCAGTTCATTTGCAACCCGACAACTAATCATCTGCCCGGTCTTTTTTTTTTACAATCGAGTCGTCAAGTTGCGTATAATTGGACGCAGTGGCATTATTATTTCAAAAAGTAGCTATCTCCGGTCGCGAACATCGATAATAATGAGTCTTGCGTAAGCTGATATTTTAGTTTATAGAGTCACATTATAGAGTGTGATTCATGTAGATGATAATTTAGTGAATTAATTGAGTGTCAACTTGGTAGCGATTCTCCTCGAGAATATTCCAATGTCCTCGAAAGCTTAATAGCTTCAGATAATTTGATAAAAGCAATACGCGTTATTTGCTTGCATCTGGCTCGCGTGCATCTTGATGTTTTGCGCAGACGGTAATTAATGTAATTAGATGACAATTTATTCTGTCTTAATTTAAAACGTTGTATACTTAATTTGCAAGAACTGCATTGGATAAGCTATAATCGTCTCGCACTCTTATACTACGTAAAAACTAGTATAAGTATTTTGCTAGTGATTTGTTTTGATAGACAATAACGCGATACACTACATAATTATCGGAAAATTCTTAATAATGGTTATTATTAAAGAGATGATAAACACTTTCCCGAGATATTCTTTTGCGTCGCAAGAAGAAGCAAATCCGAACAAGTAGTCGCTATAATATCAAGGAAACGAGTAGGTCGCGAATTTCATAATTGTTTCACTCTGATAGCCAATTATAGAATGCATTCGTGACTCGATCTAACAGCATTTCTTGATTTTTTTTCACACCTGACTCACGCTATTGCGCCGATTCGATAAATCGGTAAATCACGCCTCGCATGACACACGTAGGCAATTAACGTATATCTACGGACGATTAGGTGCGTTAAGGACTACACGCGCCTCCGATCATGCTCCACCGCATGTTGCAGCGTAGTCAACGTGTGGGTGTACACGACTAATAAGATAGATACAAGAAGGAGGAACTCATGTCACGCATTTGTTTATCTTTTTATCAATATAGTGTAAATTATAATTCCGTTACTACTTTAAACTACTTTCTTTCTAAAGTATGCGACACTTTTCTTTAAAATAAATCTATAATGTTAAAAAGAATATATATGATTATTTGCTTTTATTGCTTCCTTATAGAGGAAGCTTTGTGAACCAACTAAAATGTTGATGATGCATTGTGTCTCTTTCTAATTTGACTCTCTTTAAATTGATGAGGAAGCACTGTGCAAATTCCTAATTTTTTATATTTCTGTTGTTCTGACTATTAGCAAATTTCAAAGGAGCAATGTTTTTGCTAAAGTTCTACATTTATTATTTCCCATCCCACTTTCAATAATATTTCAATTTTTAATAATAATAACAGTCAATAAGTGGAGCAGTTATTTATGAGGACCGTTGAAAGTAAATAGAAAGTAAAGAAATATACCGGTTTCCGTGTTAAAATTTTCTTAATTCTAATAGGCCTTTGCACGCACGAAAACGCTTATTTTAGCATGACTCGGCAAGTGCTGCGGAGTAATGCAGATACATTGCGCAGGCTCTCGAGTTCTTTTTGCGCTCGCTGGATTATCCCGCGGCGCCATATTTTGCTTGGCCACGTCCGGCGTTGGCTTCGTATCCAAGGATCTCATTCCGCCGATTCCTTCGTTTCCCATTCGCGGCCAGACAGCACAAAGTGGACGCGCATAAAGGCGCGACCTTCCACTAGGCGCTTCTTCCTCGTCGCCCGTCGTCGTCGTCGTCGGGGTGAATAGTCTGCTGCTGTGTATATTTGTGTGCACGTGTGTATATGTGTGTGTACGTGCGTGTATAGGTAGATAGGTATATAAACGCACATATATTTTCTCCTGATCTGGAAAACAATAAGCGTGGATTTATATGCACCGCGGCCCGAGGCAATAACTTACAGTACGAAACGCTGCTTCTTTGGCGTTTCCCTGCCTACCCGGACGTGTCCCTTTCTAAATAAGGATATGAGGGAAATAATTTTCCATTTCTTTGTTCTACATTTCCTATAATAATACAGAGTCACCATTTTTTCCTTTTCGACACATTACTAATATGTCATTCTACGTTTTCTAATATAGATCTAAATTTCTAAAAATTTCTAATATAGATCATTTTCGTGTCAGACTCAGGCTCCCCAAATCTCACGGTTTGTATTATACATAAATACCTAAGTATACCTTATGCCTTATATTCACTAAGATAAATTGTTATAAATCTATCTCTTTTTGTTTTCATAATTTTATAAAAGAATGGATTTGTTACGATTGCGACTGAATCTGTTTTCAGATTTAATCGAAGAAATATTAATTTATAAAAATGAAATATTTTAAATATATTACGCTCGCGCACGTAATATTACGTACAAGAATTGTTTCCTGCGGAAACATTCTCGTAGGCATAAATTTCGATTATTGGCGTTGTTTATGCCGGAGATGTTCGGCAAACGGGAACGCGATAAATCTCAACGCGCACATTCCGGCCTGAAGAATAGAGTTTCCCGACAAGCGCCGATTTGTCAAGAAGGGCTTCGAATACCTCTCAATGGCAACAAGCGGAAAGCTCACCCTTCGTGGCATTCCGAAGCCACAATGCCATGAATGTATGTTCCTTATCCCAGTGTCAGAGAAACGCCGGTCGCGATACGATGGAGGGAAAAGTAGAATAGATCCGTTTCTCTCCTTCCATTGAGATCGGAGAGGAAGCCTGCAAAATTTACTTACTTACGGCCCGTTCTTTCTCCACCGGACCCTCCAAAGCGGATAACTGTATTACGTTACATTGTACTTTCCAGTACCTACGGGGTATCACCTGATTTCTTGTTGGCCCGACGATAAAACGCGCGCGGCGTGTACTGAAAGAACTGATCGATCGTCTGCCACGATCATCGCACTTGACCGTCTAGGAATTTGACGGACAGGAATGTATCTTCTTTTTATAAACGCACAAATATAAATATTCCTATATTCCTATATTTACTTTTCTAATAACTATTAGCATATAAGTAAATGTGCGGCAGTATACGACAAAAAGTCTCCAAATTAATTTGTATTTTCTAAACAACATCGATATTTCATCAGTACTTTAGAAACATTTATATAATCGCATTCAGCTCATCTTGAAAATTCAGATAAATATTTTTCATGGACAATCAGTGCCGGCACTTAAACAGGGTATAAATAATTGTATAAGTAATTGTACGAGCGCAGACGCGTCGACATTTACCGGTCATTAATTACGCGTGAAATCATTGTGCCGTTCCCTAACGTACACGATCGTTCGTCCGAATGTGCGCCGATGACTGTAAACGGGCGGACGGATCCATCCACGTGTCATTGTCTCCTCAATACCTGTCATCCGGACTTTCTCCTATCGATTGCGGATGGCCGATCCGCCGGCGCGCGTCCGCATAAGTCCTGGCAAGGATTTATCGTGCCCGTCGATCGTATGTAATGGGTTGAACGACCTCGACTTTATCTTGAGACTTGAACCTCAGACCACGAACAATCGATCTCGCGCGAACCGGCGCGCGGTCCGGAGAAGGACGAGCGCCCATTATAGTCGACGGTTAGAACGTGCGTGCGAAAGGTCGTGACTGCCGTAGCTTCGCGATAGATCGGCATTTTTACACTTTCTAATGCTCCGCCGTGATCTCTCGCCGCACGGGGCTAACGATAACGAAATCCCTCCGTTCGCCGCCGTACTGATCCGACGTCGCTTTATTGTACATCATTATGGACGGAACTCGACGCGCTTCCGGTATCGCTCATACAAGATGACATTGCTTTAAACGCTCTTTGACCGTTTCACTTTACGCAGATCGGATGAATATCTCTCGTGAATTTAATCCTTACAGATTTAATAATATCAATTGCACTCGTATACGCAAGTCTGTTCGATAATCTATTAAACTAAATTTTATCTCAATTATTTTTAATAAATAAAACATGTGAATACTATTAGTTACTTCTGTGATATTTCGCAGGCGAGAGTGCATGGCGACGCAAAAGGATTATTATTGAGCTTGACGCACGAAATTAAGATTAGCGAAATTCACGCGCAATTAAGATTATGTCGTAACAGAGAAAGCGAAATGTGCGAGAGAATCTATGCCTGTGTGTTGAAAACACGGTAATACACTTGTAGACACTAACGAGCCTCGACAATTTAATGGCATAATGTCATTACACTCCCGGGGAGGCATTGCACCGCGATAGAGAGATATAATAGGACTGGCGCTAATTAATAATTAATAACCCGGATCCAAATTAAATGGCTTTAAGGGTCGAGGGTGGTCGCCGATACGGAGCGATGAATGCCGCGGCGCGTGGTATATCGGAAATGGCATTGGGGTGGTCCGGAATGGTAGAGGGACGACAGTCATGGCGAAAGATAGAGAGAGAAGCGAGAATTCTCCTGTTCGAAGGGTGTCCTGGGAGCTCAGGATTGCTCCGAGGGGTGTTGCATTATTTATGGCCGCTATCGATCATCGTCCGGCAAGTAGGACCGTCGCGAACACCCCACTAATCGCCATATGACAACCGTATTTATTTTAAAGTCGCTCACGTCAACATATGATGCATTAATCTTAATTGTTTCATTTGCCGTGCCACCCTCGTCGCAAAGAGGACCTCCAGGGCCTTTGCCAAAGCGGTTGTATATTCGTTCTACGATAAAAGCGATCCCGAGTTCTCGGTTCTGATACCACGTTCTCCGGGAAATATCGATCTGATGCCTTTAGCATACGTTGACACTTATTAATTCATGCGGCTAACTTGAGCGAGCATCCGTCACGAACAAATCGCTCACGATCTCCAGTACCGCTGCATCGTCGAAAGTGATTTCTACGAGTAACCGCTTCTCCTAGCAGGTAAGCTCATTGACCCTCGACCGCGATAGAGCCGCAGGAAGCGGCACGAAGGCAGCCGAAGTACGCGAGGGTGGAAGTGCAGCGCAAGTAGTGCTATGAAATATGCATAGAGACGGGAAGGGGTGCGGGGTGCACGACACCGAGAGAGGGAGGGCAAAGAGGAGATGAGGAAGAGACGGTGGAAGACGAAATATGAGCGGCGGGAGAGAGGGGTGGCGGACTTGCGCTGTATTCGAATCCAAAGTCGAACGAGAGAGACAAGAAGACCGTTGCACCTCAGCGAGCATCGGCGGCTAGAACGTAACGGAAGGAGCGCAACTTATAGGGGGAGGGACAGGGAGCAGCAGAGAGGGGCTGTTGCAGGATCGACGTACAGGAACAGCGTCACGCACGCATCTGCAAGGAAACGCATTTGGCGCGGGGGGAAAGATGAGTGAGAGGGGGGGAGGGGCTTTCGCTCACCCCGTGCACGGTGACGGCGAGGGTCGTCCGTTGACCTCGTTCGCCTCGCCATTGCTTAACCCGCAACGCAAACCATTATCTTCGCGCTGCGCAACGTGCGTGCACTTAGACGCGCATCCGTACGTGATGCGTACGTGTCCGCGTGTGTGTGAGAGAGTGCGCACGTACCGATGATGATTTATAGCGTTAGCGCGAACGCCGTCGTCTAAAAGCCCGAGGATTGAAGTGAAATGAAACGTCGTGAATCAACGTTTTCCGCCAGAAATCTATTTAGCCGCGCAGACTTTTTCATTCGAGACATTAGCAGAAACTGTTGCTTATGTTGGAAGTCTCTAAGATAGACATTGTAATTTTCCTCTTTTATATGCTTAGGATTGTATAATGTTAGTTTCGAAGAATACAAAAAGTTTGCTTCAAAATTATAAAAAAGGAAAATTAATAAAGATAATCAATGTAATAATGGCCTTCAAAATCTTGAAGTTCGAAATTAGCAAATAAAATATCAAATTTCTATTAAATATCGAGCGAGTAAAATAGCGAGGGTACTTTTTCCATTACTTTATTTATACGCGTATATTATATAGAGAAAAAGATAAATTAAAGTAGAGAGTCATATATATAAATATTCAAGACGAACTGCGAGATACGCGTAATTTGCCTCGTCGCAATCTCCGCTGAAAATCGACGGATATTTATATCCGATTGGATGCATCTCGAATAAAAAAAAGAGCTTTTCCCGATAACGTGATAATCGATAGGATGCTGCAAAAACCTCACATTCGCGCTGAATCCCCCTCGTGAATCCGGATATTTGACCACGATGATTTATCGGCGGGACATCGGTGGCTACTAGAGCGAAATCAATTTCCGCATGTACGGCGGACGATCTTTCACGGTCGCCTTCCCTCACGATGGCCTTCCCGACCAAGGTGCGAGGAGAAATCGTAGGAAGAATCGCGCTGGCAGTATGCAACGTAGACACCAAGCATCCGTATACCGAAGATCGCGCGAAGCCGGCACGAGAGTCGTGTACGATAGGCACGGCTTCAAGCAGCGAATCCCGGACTGGCATAACTTGTTCAACACGTTCCTCGCGCGATGGGGTCATCGCCGAAGGAGAAGAGATGCTGCACTGACCGTCGGGGTCACCGCGGGGTTGCGCCGCGGCAGCGCACACGTGGCAGCCTGCCGCCGGCAATTCGGTTGCCGGCAATAGTATTCCGGCGGCCGTGGATATATCTGGCGAGCTCTCTCGCGCGACCCGCCGATATAAATCACTCGAGATAATCATGGCCGATGGCCGCTTAATCGTAGGACACATCACCGACGCGCGAACGCGAGAAGCCCATTCGGCGCGTGAGTACGTGATCACCGCGTCGCGTCAGGTCGACCAATTATTACGGAAGAGATATGTGCCCGTGGCGATTGGACGATCGGTGAAAAGTTCAATCACGGCGCTAACCCGACGATACGTTGACCCCGACGAGCGAGCAGGTGTTCGAACAGATCGTACGTAGCCGATGACCTTATCCGGCGTGAATCTCGCTAAAAGGGTAAAACCAGTTATGTGCTCTAAAAGAAAGTCCGCGATGGATCATCATTACCGGTAATGATAGAAATTGAGATTCACATGGATAACTGGACTTTAAGACTATATCTAGATTTATTGCTCTATTATTTTTTCTCGAATGTCTATATATCTTTTTACGTGTAGCTGCGACGAAGGACACGCTAAAATATATCATATTGCCAGCATGATTCTTCGCAAAATCAAAGAGCACATTCGAAGAGGGCCCATCCCTCTTTAGGCTGAATGGCGAGGCCGGAGAGGCAATCCGACGGAAAAAGGTGTCGCGATAATGCAGTTTCCACAGTTTCTGCTACAAGCGCGATTCTTTCTAATTTCGTGCCTTCTCCTCCTGCCTCGTCGCCACGCGCTCGGATAATATGAGAGCGCCCCGGAGCCGGAGGGCGGACGCGCCTCCGTTACTTTTCTAATGACAACGGCGCCAATCGGGGCGGCCCCGCGACAAAAGCAGGGTAATGAGAACAGAAGTAAATCATCGACCATTGTGAGGTAATCCCCTTGTATTGTCTGCCGGTACGCGCGTGATGTATTATGTTATTGGGGCGAGCAAGCGAACGAGCTAGCGCCCGTCGTAAAGACGCCGCGCCGTAAGCTTTTCCGTCGTCTCGTACGCTTCTTTCAGTACGAGACTCCAATTTTTGCATCTTGCCGGATCGTCCTCTCGATTGGCGCACCGTGAATCGCGCGATACGACAATCGCATTAGCCACGTTTCCTTTCGACGCGTGTTTCGCCGATTTAAAAAGGCCATTATCGTAAACCAGCGCTTACATAAATCAAATTCAATTCCGTGCGATAAAAGATAATACTTGTCTTCTCATCTACTTGTCATTATAACGTACGATCAATGGATCGCTCAGCGCGACTTTCATTGTAGGATGCAAGCGGCTAGTCACAATATTGTAATTCACGGCGCGCATTTGCAATCAGGTCAGAGTTCAACGAAGACGCGGAGGGCTTTGTCCAAATGTTTTGAAAAAAAAAAAAAAAGACTAACCGTGCCGCGCGTCGTGCAACTTGCCGACGTCATTGTTAATAATTTCTCGCGGGGAAATCGCACGTTCACTCGAATATATCTGCTGTTATCGCAGCGCGGATAGCAAACAACCGATCTCACGCGGGACACCAATCGACGCGTCAATGGGACTCTCGAGGGGCTTCAACCGCATAATGAAGATGACACGCGATGAATTAGCGGAGCCTGACAATCAATAATTTTGCTGCCGGTTCGGGAATGTGCCGGAAGCGTTTCCACCGTTTATACACACGTTCGAGAGAAGTATCGTCCACGAAGGAAGGTAAACGTCCCGATACTATCGATCGATCGGAGGAGAAACGCGACCTCTCGCGTTCCCCTCGCCCAACACCTACGTAAGTTAGACCCGAGTTCTCAAATGGGACAAGTATTCACGGCGGAACGAGAATCGAGAACCGTTTCCTTATTGGTGCATTTACGCGACGCGAGAAGACAACGGTGCAGCGAACCGTTACAATTCCTTCCTGTAACGACGCGACGCGCCGCGAGAGAAATTCTTACGTCTACGCTCTCAGCAAAGCCAGCGATACGTTCTCCGGCGACGTCTCAGCTTTGGATTAAGCACTATGTAATTTGCGATTACGTCGGGACGCTACGACTTTCCGTCCGCGTGCTCATCCGCCGATGCCCTCGTTTTGTTTCATTGATCGCGGATCGTCGATCGAGGAACACGGTAGTCGCGTCGAGGAACGTGCAATAAATCTGTTAACAGCGACTCACCGCCATTTCAACAATTGGCATGCCCAGTTTAATCCCGTTACGTTACTTGATACAACTATCATACGCGATTCTTAACGACCATAGATAACGATGTGCGATATAACGATCTGCGTTCGGAAACCTCTCGCTCGCACGAAGAATGCCGCGTGGTAGAATACCGTTACTGTCTCGCGCCGTCGTCATGCTTTTCGCAAACCTGTCGCTGGGCTAGTCGTAACGTTCAGAATATATCGATTTTCTTTCGGACAGAAGAAAATAATCGTTCGAGGCATTTCAACAATCCGCGCGATCTCGTAATGGGCTGGGATAACGAGCGATTGGCCAGGAATTGAAAGTGGAACATCAGGAAGTGTGTCGACGACGAAAACAATTCAGCACACTCATTATTTGGCAGGCATCAAACTCGACTCGGTTTATTTCGCGGTACTGAAACCGGTTGGAAGAGCATATTGGTTTTTCGGAGTTTAAAACTAATTATCTCTCCTATTCCTCTTTCCTGCGCAATGTATGGAATATCTTAATATACAATATTTTATAATAATATTCACGGAGATAATAATAAAATATACATATCAGACAATAATAAAAAATATATATGTATCAGACAATTCTGTCATAAAATATTACCTTAAGTTAAAATAGAAAACAATTTGACTCACCGACCCGATGCGCAGCGGCGGAGTTGAAACTTCATTAATCTATAACATACAAATATATCCACATATCGTAGTAAAATTCTAAATAATTAATATTTTTAAAAATTATTTTGCATACATTGTTTTTTTGTGTCCGTCTCTTTTAAGTATTTAAAATTCGATTCGGTCTATAGACATTTTATAAAATAATCATATAATTGTTGAAAAAAGTTCTTTGATGAAATATAAAAACTTTTATAAGATTTTATGAAAATAAAAATATAATATTTATATAAATAATCCAATCACTTAAAAATCTAAAATATCTTGAAAATATTATACGTAATTATATGTAAATTAAATATTATTAATATTTTAATAAATATCTTAAAAGAAAAACAATCTCTTAGATAAAAATATCTTAAGCTGGATCAAGCAAAGAGCACGAACGAACGCGAATGAACAAACTTGCTTCAGTGAGTGTGGATGGTGATGGATAAATTTGTGTTCGCTCATACCGTGATGGTACGAGCGAACACAAATTTACATCAACAAACATATTCCATTTCATGTTGATATATTAAGCCGGAACCATACCAAACAAGCGAGCATGAACAAACAAATGAACTTGTTTCAATAAGTACCACCCACTACATTCGTCCACGTCTGAATTCACTATTGTACACACATTTTGTCGAATGAAATACACAAACGATGCAAAACAATAGCGAATGGGAAATAAATTACTCCATTTATACAAAATGAAGCAAGACAATGGCGAGAGGAACGCGCACATCTTGACGGGAATAAACGATTAATATCGCAAATAACAAATATAGCAATTAAATAATAAATTGCTCACCAAAGGGTTGCTCCGCCGCGCCGATGCATGATGCCTCCTCGGATCTCCTCCTCCACCACTCCTATTTTTGCATCGTGGCTTCATGGCACTCACACTACACTACATTACACTACACTCACACTATACTCGCGGAAACATAGTTAAAAAAGTACGATCGCACACACCGATCACCAAAATACGATACTCGCGCGGCATTTGGCACGGCACTCCCGAGACACGTCGATGTTAATTACACACGATGCGCATTTATCATACTGCGAGAAAAGACGAAACACAAAAAAAGCACGATTATACCCAGGTAGAAATCGTATCTCGGTACAACCTAGTCACTAGCTTTCTTTGCTAGATTGTTAGCTAGTGATGAGCTAGCCAAATGGCAAAGGCGCGAAATAATTCTGTTATGCACACTGAGAGAAAAATTTATGATATTCATGACTATAATTAAATTGTAAATAATTATGGTTAAATGCACCATTTTTATAGTTATTACTGCTATAATGTTAGTAAAAAATAATAACAAAAGAATAGTTACAAATACCATAATTTAACTATAATTATTATAGTTAATTATTATTAATCATTATAGTTAGAACCTTTTTTAAAAATGGTGCACCTAACCATAATTATTTACAATTTAATTATAGTCACAAATATCATAAATTTTTCTCTCAGTGCAGAATTAACCTCGCCACTGGGTAGTGTCCTGAGCTCAGGCTAGGCTTTTTTAATGGGAATGAGTCTGGCTATTCTTATCACCTTATTCTCATTGGGGTTTTGCAATAATAATTATGTATCGGCGGTTTAATATTTTTTATTGATATTTTTTTTGTTTGCTTTTGTTTTTTGTTTACAAAAATAATATGAAATTATATTTAGTGAGGAGAAGTATTGAAACAAAAAATCTAGAAATTAACTAACAGTAACAATTAAACTTCTTGATTTGTAATGTCTTCTTCATGATGATTTGTATTGTTTTTCATTCTCTTTGTACGATGTTGGTCCCAATCCTTTGAGTTTGTTAAAATGGTGCCTATCGCAGATATCACCTTTGCTTCTGTTTTTCTATGCGTTAAGACTTCTGTAAAGATAGAATTTTTTATTCTCATATTCACATATGACGTCGATTAATGAACCAACTTCACTTACCTTTGAGGCAATTAAAAACGTAGGATTGTTCATTTTCATTACGTTTTTATTTTCCATCTTTTTCGTTGCTGTGTACTGCGTTGCTATGTTTCTCGACAGAAATTTTTTCAAGATGTACAAAGCACTTTTTGTTGCGGCTTACGCGTCAAACTTCGCACTCGTCAGGAATGGCCTGTTTCTCTCCCTTGCCACACAATATACCATTCCTCTTATAATTTTAACAACCAAAGGAATGATACAGTACTATCTCAGCATTACTAGCCTTTTATTTGATTGTTAAAATCATTTCCTGACTAGAGAGATTAAACTCATATAATCGATTCTTGAATCGAGCCGGAACAAATACCTACAAGCAAGGTACTTTAGCGATGTTATACCGAGTTAGTGGAGGCGGTGTAAGTTATGCAAGGTACAAGCTAGCGAAACATCGCCACCACGAGAGTCGCCCTTGCGGGATAATGCAATGCTAGGCGCTGGCTCGCCGAAACTCGGTATCTCAATATTAATTCGACGAATCAGAACCAAGCTAGTGCCAGTCTACTTTTATATCGTATTTTCAAACATTGGAAAAACTAGCTAGCCACAATGTTTAACCTCGCATTTCCAAGACTGATTTCTACTTTGGTACCGAGCTGCGATGCGCACGATACCCAGGACACGTCGTCTCGCAATTTAACACAACGAACGTATCTAACATGGCGGCGGAAATTCATAAATCTGCGATCAACTTCAAGCGCTAAGGTCAACTATCGCCACAGCGGTGCTATACCTGTTGCTCCTAGCTGCACTTTTGTACACTCCCGCATTTTGAATAATAAGCTATACGATCGTGATTTATGGCAATTGTTATCTTGTATTATAATGTAAACGAATAAATATACGATTAGATTAAGATACGCGACGCGCACTTTATTATACTGCCAGAAAAGACAAAACATGAAAAAAACGCGATTATATTGAGCTACAACGCGCACGATACTCGCATTATTTCCTAAATTAACATATTAAAGTAAGTCGATTCGGTTTCATGTCCGTGACATTTCGTTAATGACTGAAAAGTTCAAACATAGCATCGAAAACTTCACTCTGGTACAACGCGAATGAAGTCGATAGCTAATTAAGAATCGTCTAAAAATATATAACCATAATTTAATATTATATGCGCGATACATTTCGAACGCATAAATTCAGCGAAATATCCACGTTATTAATAAATGATCACGATGTATCACGATTTTTCATTACTTGAATTACACGGCATGACGATTCGCGTATTACTCCACTTTCTCAATTTAAAAATGTTGAGCAAATTACATTGACGAAAAGTTCAAAATGCGATGCGAAATGTATTTAAGTTTAAGCATTGTTAAAGAGTATAACTGTTGCCCATAAATATCATAAAAGTACTTTATAATCCCCATTCCCTATTATTTCGATGTCCATTTTGAATTAATAAATTACGCGAAATATACATATGTTTAATAGCCGCCGCTTTTGAATCGTTAATCACGGAAGTTAAGCAATCGCACGGCTCTTCGCGAATCGCTAATTGTTCGTATGAAATAATCGCGCTTTCTCCTAGTACTTGTCGCTACCGCGTCTTAAGGAATAATATTACGACGTGCGAAGAGACTCCTGCCCGTCAGTTCGTCTGAGAGTCGCACAATAACAATACGCCGCAAAACAAACAGCAAAGTCGTGTGTGAACCGAGAACCTTTGTTTCCTCGAAATATTTATAACGTACTGAAATAAATGTACATATCAAATATTTTAGTCTCTGCATTTTAAATAGATCAAATTTGATGAATAGATTATTAGCGCACACATTAAACTTAACGTTTCTTGATTTAAAGAATAAAATTTGGCTTATTTGTAAAAGTATTTATGTGTAAGTTAATTAATTATTGCTTTTCATGTGCGTGTACCTTTCAAGAATTCTAAGTTTTATACGTTCTAAAAGGAATAAAATAGTGTGATACTTTTGATAGTGTTATAAAAAGTCAAGAATGTCAAGCCAATTTTGTAATTATAAGAAAATGAAATTTAATCATAAGAAATATATGACGATTCATTTTTTCTTGATTTATTAAAATCACATTCACAATTCGTACAATTTCATATTTATCGCAATTCTAGCGACAGTTCTCGTTAGTTCTAGCAGAGTTTTATGCTCTACAATCATTTTTAAGCAGAGTTCCGGCGGCCACATATTTTTAAATAATTTTTTTATCTTTGGAGCCAGCGCGGCACTTTTTCTCGAAGTGTCGTGCTGGGTGTAATATTTAAAGTATATGAAAAATTGGTAATTGTTGCAATTTTGTTTTCAAATTACACACAATGATGGAACTCGAGTAGAACTAACAAGAACTGTTGCCAAAAGTGTTAATATTTATTGTTTTCTTGTACCTTAGAGGGGGCGGCGTCGTACTAGATTCGCGAAGTTAAGACATTTTTTCATTTTTGGTTTTTTGCTATAAAAAATGCGGAACTTTTTTTTATTTTTATAAGGAACTGTAGAACTATGAAAAGTGCTACTGGAACTCTAATTGTTTTTTTAATATTAGTAGAATGTCGTGCTAACTTCACAGATCCATATATTTCTCTATACATATGACATTCAAAATTAAACCTACTGATTGTGAGATTATACTGGATTCGATTCCTTCTGCACAATTCTTTGCGGAATAAAATACTCGCAATCGTCGTGTACGCGTGTGACGGGAAGAGCCTTAACAAGCCACGTGGATGTTTCGCGTCTGACGAAATGAGATTCGAATCTTTCCGGGTGATCGCGAGAGGAGGGCAGTCAGGGGGATGAGGGGAGGATTATAAGAGAGGAGATATACGAAGTGGCGGTGCACATCGAGCAGGATGTAAGTAGAAGAACTCACGGACTGTCACCGGGAGTACAAAGTGCAGGATGGCTGACGCGTCGGTAAAGGAAAGTCAGGAATATATCTCGCCTCTCATCTCCGCGCTCCCGTTGCAGTTATATTACTTCGCCTTCTTCATCGCAAGGTACTCTTTGCCAAGTTTCATGTTGTTGATGTAAAAGATCGTGCAACTATTAAAATTATTCCGAATATTTACATACTTGATACCGAATGTCACGGTTCCATAATAAAAGTGAATGAGATGGAAGTATACTGCAATTTTATCTATAGGATGTTCGAAAGGAGCTACTGTGAATTGCTTAATACACAACATCACGGTATCCGTGATTTAAATCGTCATAGCTGAAAGCATAACGTGAAGAGCGTTCTGATTTATCGATGTACTATAGCAATGCGCCGTGATATTTAACGATGCTTCATATTCGACAAATTAGTATCACACGGATAGGATGTAATCGTACTTTAACGATCGCAAGAATTACACGACAAGAATCGCATCGAGAATTAATGATAAGTCTCGTCTTGTGTACAATCCCGTACTCTGTATACGCAGAGTGGCGGAGGCCGGATCATCTTCTTGCTAACCTTGTAAGGAGGCAACCCCCTGGCGGATTCTGCTACGCGAGCAGCTAAACATTTGCCGCACGCTCGAGTATCTATTCCTGTTCTCAGCAGCGCAAACGGCGAAGATTGCTCCGGACTACTGCTCAAACGCAGTAGTTACATCGGCAATACCGAACGTCTTGCTATCTGTCTCGAGATATCGGTCTTGTGCCGATTTAGATTGGCTTTTAGAACACGCTCGTACGAAACAGGATGCGGGTATTCCTTGATGTAAAGCGAACTCAGAACTGTTTGAAGATTCGTAAGCCTAAGGCCTCTTGCTTTTCAATGTAAAATTCTCATCGAAAATTAAATTCAATGAAGTTACTGAAAAGTAAAAGGATTTTTATAACATCGCTCTTGAAATAGTTTATTTTTATATAATTTTATATTTAGTAGAACTTTAATTAAAGATGCCTTATTTTCAATATTCTCAAGTTTTTTATATATTTTGGAGGCAATAACTCTTTCAAACTTCAAACATTTTGATAAGTCTTTAATAAAAAGCTCCTAGAAACACAATGTTTATAATGATTAAAATGCTTATTGAACGGTTGCTTGGTCTGCTTCGCGACATATTGTACAATTCCATGGGAAAGAACCTATCGTTGAATTCGAACGAGAACGAGTATGTCGCTGTTATCGAACTCGTAGTTATCGAATTCCTTTTTCCGCGACACGATAACGCCACAGATAGTTCGATTTAACGTGTCCACGGAATACGCTTGTCTTCATTTTCATGGGAGAGACGAAAGAATGAACCTGGACTCTCGCATACGTATCTACGTACCGGAACATATGCACGTGCGCATACACCGCATTCGAGAGTCGATTGGATAAATTCAAACCGATATAGAGAATACCGTTACTACTACCGCGTGTCTGTGATACAGTCGTTGCTACTGAAACCGCAGTCTCGCAGTAATACAGTGTTCCAAAGAAACCTAGAGGTGCGCTTTCTTCCTTCCTCGTATCGTGCATTCTGTTATCGCGCTTGGGACTTTCTTCGACATTAACGTCCAAACTCGCGTATCCTGCTTCAGGCTTTACAACGACATTCAATTACTGGGATCTAACATTTTTCATCCTTATAAAAATATAATATTTGTATATGAAAATTCAAATAAAAGATAGAAATGTTTTCATAAGTCTAATTTTAACGAAAATATTTTACGCATTCCTCATTAATGTGGAGTATTATTTCGCAGCATGTACAATCTTTAGATATCCATTAATATAGATATTCAAGTATACGCGAATCCCTTAAATCACACTAGTTTTTTTAATTTTTAATGAGATTTATTTTAAAAATTGAACTGGTGTATTTGAGAATCAACCCAGGCGCGAACTTATGTGTCGATGTAAGAAAATTCATATAAGCAGGAGACACAAACCGTGATGAAGCGCGTCAATGGGGTTAAAAGTAGGAATATATCGTAGAATATGAAAACGGGCGGGCAAACAGCCAGGGATATCGCGTAGAGAGTAGAGGCGGATCGGCAGTCAGGTGGAGGCAGAGAGGCAGGGCAGAGGTACGGCGCGGACCCGTAACGTTAACGCGGGCTAAACTACGCAACCTCGGGTATAAGTCGGGCTATTATCGGGCTATGCGCTGAGAGCCCTCCGCTTTCATCCGCTAATGGGCAGCTCTCCGCCCGTCTGCTCCTTTACTGCGTCATTAATACAAGTTGCACATGTCGAGAGTCGGTGCGCTACAATAATTTACATGAATGGAATTGAAAATTTTCTACTCCGCGGAAGAGAAAAGAAACGCGAAGGAGTGAGAAACGGCGGTGCGGCGCGATGAGAGAAGATACGGATTAAGCGAACGGTGAAGGAAGAAAGAGAGAGAGGGTGATGGAGCGAAGGGGGTTTGCGCTGGTAAGGAGCGAGTAAGGAGCAACGGAGAGGGCGAAAATCTTCTGGCATTTTATGTCAGTAATTACATGAAAGATGGTATAACCCAGCCAACCGACAGACCGACCGACCGAACCTACACTCGCCTGACCTCCCCTTCCTACCCGTTCCGAATCAACCAACCAACGCGCGCCTCCCCTTTCAGCCGCCGGCCGAATCCCCTTTAGCCTCCGTTACTCATCTCTTCGACTCTGTCCTCCCTGTCCTCTCGCGACTTTTTCTGTCTCTCCACATTCACGTGGAGACGCGAACGGCAAGGCCAGAGAACGAGAAAGGGAGAAAGAAAAGAGAGGTGGGGAAAAAAGAGTCCTTTTTATGCTTTAGTTTGTGCATGAAGTGTGTCCGAGGATTTAACTACACCGTGCGGCTGAACCTACCTTTCTCCCCGAGCTCATCCCCGACAACCCCCCAATGTAGCAACGAGACAGCGCCCTCGTCTACGTGATCTCCTCGGACGCGGCGAGCTCTCTGGCACGGATTCTACAGAATGTAATACGACTACAAGGACGGCGAAGAAGCCACGAGAAACGGCTTTACCTATCGTTGACCCCGTGCACTTTATTATGCACGGTGCCATGAGTTAGCGCAAATAATGTCGTCGTAAAGCAATCACCCCGTCGCGATCCTCCACGCCTACGCATGCAGACTTCCATGCGAGAACGGTACCGCGTCGCACGGGTGAGGATGTACGAACGCTCGTAACTATCATCTATGCATACCGTCGAGCCGATGCGCCGCGTGAATTAATGGCAACTTGTGAGCTCTATGAAATAAATCCGATTTCCGTGGCGTTCGCCACGAGAATCATCGGCCTCTGGCCACGGCGAAGCCGTGATTTCTCGTCGACTCGACTTTTTGGTCATCCAGAAGAATACCCGCTACGTTACATTAACATTTTCGCCGGTAATATTACACCCCGTGTCGAAAGTTACGATTACACCCATGTATAATTCATACCTCGATAACAATGTAGCAAGGTCCTGTGACCTTTACGGTGTAGCCTGCTTTCTCGTCTTTGCTTTCAATTATGCGCGGAACGCTGTGCTACATTGTACCCGACTTTTCGCACGATAATGGAAGTTGCAGATAATGTCTTGCCCGATAAAGATTGTGCAGATAATCCATTGCAACTTTTAGACGCAACGTGCCCGAAGTCCGGAATATGTATTTCACAGTTCTCCGCGGCGTTTCTGAAGGAATCGAATGACTTTCCGTATCGCTACGCGAGAAAGTTGTATGACTTGCAACCTCAAGCTACGTTACCAACTAATAATTTCTTTTTCCAAGTTATATTGCAACAATTTCAAAACATGATTATACCCAGAAATGTGGCATACAACTCCATGCAAACATGACATGTACGTATCGATCTTTGAAGTAATCCTGAGAAGTAATATAATTAAACTTCGACTTCTCTCGAGTAGCAACATGGATATCTTTGTAAATATACATTCGCCATCAAACTAAGCAAAATAATTTGCATATTGCACGCACACACACACACACACACACACACACACACACAGCACACTACATCCAGACTCGGACTGGGCCGCCGGCCCACCGGCTCTCGGGCCGGTGCGCCCTCGAGTAGATAAAATGTGCCCTCAGTCCAAGCTCTTCTTACAATTAGTGAAAAAAAAATTGTAATGATAAAAATAAGAAATGTTGTTTCTTTAGGCACGTTTGCATCGTAAAACTGCATAAATGCCTATTATGTTTACTTTTTTCAAGTTAGCCCTTCACTTAAAAAATTTCTGGCTACACTACTGATAAGCTCTGATCCATCTACTCGTGTCCGATTATTTTTCTTCATTTATATTTTACTTGTTCCTTCATATCTAAGGCTAATATTTAACCGAAAGATTTTTTGTTATTTTTAAATTAAATAACCTTTATATAAAGAAACGTTTTTATTATTATTAATTAATAGTCTAGTCTTATATGTGTTGTCAAATTATCATAAATATTTTTTTACATCTTCATTTAATTATTAAATTTTCTAAACATCCAAGGTCTGCGCCTTTCTGGAGGATCCAATCCGACCCTGACTACATCATTAGAATACTTTCTCCCTCAAAAATTAATTTACAACGTAAAAACTCTGTCAGCGCTGAGATGGCCGGTTGAGATATTATCTTACTCCGGATTTTACCGCGTCGTTTTATCGTTTCTCGCGAGATCACTGCAGGCGATCGCCGGCGCGGTTTAACTTTCCGAGTCGCGTCGCGGACTTCGTACACTCCGAGTATATAGCAGGTCGTTGCCGAGTTCTTCGTCGACATCACCCCCGGCTACTCGGTAGCTATAGAGGCCATACGTCAACGTCCATTACACTTCCACCCCGCTGCTGGCTTTAATGTTTTCGACTCGGGCACTCTTTATCCCACCTTGCAGCTAATTAGCGAGCCAGATACCGGACACGCGCTCCCAGCTCTCCCATACCACCGCATACACACGCTCTCTCCACAAAGTCCTTCCACGACCGTCGCCCGCCACCCCCTCACCGACCTCGTCCTTACTCTCATAGGGACCTTGTTTCTTCCTCCCTCGCTCTCTCGCGTTACCTGCGGTTCCTTCTCTCCTCTGCCCGAGGGACACGTCCTCCTCGTTCTAGCCGTCGCGGAACCGGCCCGGCTCCGCGATTATTCCAAACTCATTTTAACTCATTACCCGGGTCCGCCGCTGCAGAATGGCGCGTCGACAAGTGCGCCGTACGTGAGCACGTCGGTGCGATGCTCGAAAAGCCAGAATATAAATATGAAAATTCGCGCGAGGGGCATCTCCCTCGCGTTCGTTCGTGACCGCTCTTGTACTCCGTGTCTTCATATATGCGTACAACGATTCCATTAAAATTTATTACCGTCGCGATAAATTTTTGTTGAATGCGTGTTATAACTTTCGAACCGTTACGTATCGAATGGAAAAGGAATAACTACTGAAAGATAATTATCCAGAAATTACAATTAAATCCCAATTTTCTTTTAGTGGAGATGTAATATAGTTATTATGCTAAAGTATTAGTTGCTCACGTGATGCGAAATGATAATAATTCATACGTCGTCGTTTAGACGTGCAAATTTAAAACTCGGTAAAATGATCGTTGTTGAAGAAACTTTTTCGGCAAGAAGATTACGCGATCAGCTAAAGCGGGCATTCAATTTCGAGTTCTTCCCAACTCCATTAACTACTTCTCCAAGAGGATACTCCGGCAAGCAGCGATCTCTTCTACGGTCATGGGAGTAATTCCTCTCCGACTTTGACCGGTGTGTACATGGCGGCCGGGATAAGTTTCGAGCTGATCATTAGGTAAGTTTAGAAAAAGGGCCACTCCGAGGTTTCATTAGGAAATGGATGAAACAGTGGATATACGAGGATTGGAAAGGAGGCGGTTCTGTACGTAGCAGGAAAGGGGAAAGCTTTGAAGCTCGCGATGACTCGAACTGATAATCCATTAGGATCCGTCTACTTAGAGTATAACATCTATTTGAATGCAAATCAATAGGGAATGGGAAAGGACGGTAGCCAGTAATTGGTCCGGCTTTATTGGAGCTCTCAGTGTCTCAAAGAGCATCTCGTTCGGTCATCTCCTCTCTCTGGCTCCGCTTCAGCGTCTCCTGCTTGTCCCCTCTCCCTTTCCCTTCGTTTCTATCCCTCTGTCTCACGATCTCTTTCCCTATGCTTCTCCAGAATTGCTCTTCCTCTCGCATTGCCTTCACAAACCTCTGTCGCTTCCGTTACGTCCGCACGCTCGTCGCAAAATGTACATAATGCTCAATGGTAATTAACCGAGATCTCGTTCTCTTTAGCCGGTTCTACCAAAGCACACAGTATATACATGCAAACTTATCCTAACAATTGCGAATTGCTACTTCTATAGAATAACTTGTTATTACTGTCGCTCTCATTAATTCGAATTCACTTTAAAGTTTCAACAGGAAACGCTGAATAGGACATCATATTCTATCGCAACGTTCTCAGTTTTTATTAAGTAATTCTAGTAATTAAGCTATAAATCAAATCCCTCTTAAAGCAAAATTTATTCAAAATTAATTGAAGACGAATTTTCATTTCGTCATTAAATCTTGCTATTTAGAACATTTTAATTCAATATTGAAAATATAAATGTCAAATTCGGCATGGTCATAAATGTTATCTGAAGCTCACTCCTCACGTCCTCCATATACGAATTATTTCTAAATAAATAAGGTTAAAGCTCTCAAGATGTACAATCTCAAATATTAAAAAGTATAAAACAAGGCAAATGAGAGCTAGCGCCATTGGTAGAGCGAAAAAATAATTCACAATTAAATACAATATTAATAAGTTTATAAAATTAACAAACGTTTCGGCCTACAGTTTTGGGCCATCTTCAGTGTGTCCATATAAATTCAATAAATAGTCATAATATCAAACGTTGAAATTCAATAAGAGGTAGTGGCAGGTGTCAACGTCGAAACCCGGATGTGACTATTGCCTTTAATCAATAAAATTAAAAACAAGAAGTTAAGATGCGTGAATTAAAAAGTGTGTTAGAAACTAGAGTGTTGATTAATAAAACAAAGGCTTACCTGACAATCACATCACAAATTTGCAAAACGTTGATATTCATGCCGATAAATTAAGTAACATTGTTAAATCGAAGAGTTACAAAAATCTCGACTGATCTAGCCGAGTGCCAGATGTACAATGAGTAACGAGATATCATCGACATCAAAGTCATATGGTATAAGAAACAAATAATAAATAAATTTGGAAGCAGTATATATGGAACTACCAGTAATTATGAAGTAAATAAAAATTTATTTCTATTTGGATAAAAGATTCTATTTCGAATTATTTCTATTTGGATAAAAGTAAAAAATTCTCTCTCGATTTTTTCAAACTTTCTAAAGCATTTTAAGGCGCGACGCGCTAATGCCTGATGCGTAACGCCTTTTAGAGTTTCGACAATCGGACAAAGAGTAAACTAACGAGAGAGAGAGAGAGAGACGCATTGAAGCGTCACAGCATTCCCGTTCTCATATAGTTCGCGATAGCTCTCTCTCTTTCTCTCTTCTTCCTGGACAGGTGCAGAGCGATTCATTCCCCGTCGTTGCGTGAGTGCTAACAGCATGCCGAGAGATGAAATTAATTCCAGCCACGTTCGAGCCACTCAATGGCTTCTTACTTTCCGTCGTCTTACGGTCGCGCACAAGTATCGCGAGTTCACGTTCGGTAATGGCTTGTAAGAGGAAACGCCGAAGATTTATAGGTTGCCACAACGAAAATGTGTGCGAGCCAACAATGCGCTGATACAATATATACGGAGGGGGTGACGGCGGCGGCGGCGACGGTGGCTGCCAGTATACATGACCTCCGACAAAAACGCGTACATACAATCGGACTGACGCGATTGCGAATGGGAGTTTCTTTTCGCGCGAACCGCCATGATTAACGATTGAACGCACTCGACTTCCGATCCGAGACGCTTCGACATTCCTCGAACGGTGAAGAACGGTCGCCCCGCCGCGCCGCCACTCGTTCTCTCGATCGCGCGCTCGATTTTTACTTCCTTTCTCCGTGCTACCCTGCCCGCATCCGAAACGTTTCGCGCCTTCGTATTCATTGATATATCGCGGGCCATCCATCTCCTGTTTCCGAACAGCGCCCCATTTTTCTGCCCACGAAGACGAAAGAGAAAAATCAATGCGACTTCTCAGAACGGCATCCGTGATGTTTGTACTGCTCAAATGTTATTTAAACGTGTAACGCAAAAATCCTTTCCCCGATTTCGCGTTTAGACGTAACGTTTTATCAAAGATATCGAAATATTTATAAGTGTTGCATATTAAAATATTTAATTCAAATATTTGCAAAACAAGTAATGCTGTGCAAAGATATTTAATTTTATAATTCACGTTGAATGATACACGTTTAATAAGCTAATCATTCTCACGGAAAAATTGTCTAAGCTAGGTTAGTAAAAGAGTGATAAAATCGCTAGTTGAAGGATTAGCATTCGTAAAATATATTTATTGAATTCAATATATCAATGATATTTTTATTATACTTTCTGAAATGCTCTGAAACAAGCGATAATAATTATTACCTCGGACGATGCTAATGAGACCAACAAAATTAACAGTAAAATGTGCGCACGAGTAGTCTACCTATCGAATTTATATTGATTTAATATACAGTGAATGCAAAATGTCGACAAGCTGAGTAATTTCCCGAAGGAATTTAGACTGATTATGTAATTTAATTAAATAATTTTTCGCTCTTCTTCGTTTGTCTCCCTGCCTTTGCGACCCATTTTGCTCGAATAACGCAGTAAGACTGATATTATTTGTTCTTCAAGGGTCATAATTGGGAAACGTAACGTTCTGTCCTAATATAAACATCAGAGCTCTGCAAAAAAATAATCGTGTTTATGATATTAGGCTGGGTCTACAATAGGTCTAGTAAGTCGTAAATCGTAAGAAATTGCTCAATCACAGTCGAATGTGAGGAGAATAATCGACTATGATTGATGGATTTCTTACGACTTACTACACCTATTGTAGACCCAGCCTAAAAAGCTAAATTTCTTAACTGTACGAATACTTCCTGTGCGTCCAAATTGAAATAATACAATTTTTCATTTTCGCTTATTATTAACATAACATGTTTTAATTATTACATCTTTTTAGGTGAAATAATTTTGAGAAATATACAATATATTCTATTCGTTGTTAATAAATTGCTAAAAAGATATCTCTCCTGTACGAATATTTTTTTGCACTCACTATACAGAGTGTCTCAAAACTACCGGAAAATATTTTAATAGCATATTCTGGAGGTAAAG
>NJRQ01000023.1:893087-903164 GCA_003063805.1 Aphaenogaster ashmeadi
AGTGTACCAATAAGTACTGATAGATACCTTTGCGTTTATAAGTTTTTTGTGCAAAAATCAAATTTTCCATCAAGTTTAGTTGTCGATAGATAATTATTGAACACAAAACCGCAACGTTGATGTGCAATTTATACGTAAATACAACGACATAACCAGCAATTTATTAAGTTGTCTTTTATTTTACTACGAGACAATGAACTATAAGAATTGTCTCATGATAATTATCGCACGTATGTATACATTTTTCTGTTAACGTATGTGAATTTAAAATACGTCTTAAAAACGTGTTCAGGAGATAGTGACGGTCATTACAAATATTTTAAGAATTAAAATTCTAAAACGAATTAGAGATTGTGTGAGAAGTAAACTTTTTTATTATTTAAACGCATCAGTCATCATTAAATAGTAAATAAATCTCCTTCATCTCTTTAAATCTCTTTCTAAATAAATATTGATTTCTTTCATAACGCAAATTTCCCAAAAATAAAAAACATGAGATCGATCAAAGTTTATTTAAAAAAAATTATAAGCATACTGTATGCACCACAGAATGTGCATAAGCTTTTATTAGCTCATTTCGTTGTAGAATTTTATGTTGAATTAAAGTTTTTGTCTTGCTGCTAAATTATATTGAGGCTATTTGTGGAAGCAACGCTACGGGTGATAAACCATGAGTACGCGCATCCGATTGAGCTTAATTAGCGTGCTACGGGATTAAGTGAAACAAATGTAATTTGCATAAATAACAAATTCGTCAAAATCCATTGCGATCGATTGGTATATAATCAGCGCGCGAATGGCTCGTGGTCCAATCGGTTTTCGTCTCGTCGAATTACGATTCCAGAATTCACGTGAAAGCTACGCTTGCAGTATGTAAAGCTTTTTCTCGATATTATACTCGCTCTCTCATCTCGCGCGACATTGATCGTCGATTTATAAAACGAACCCGTCGGTTAAGCAATCCTTTTTTTGTCATTAGGCTATAAATGCCCTGCAGCAAGCAAATGTCGATCCGGAGACAGTAATTTTATTTGATCGTGTAGAACCATTTAAAAAAGGATGATTTAATTATCGTACTAGTATATAAATTCGAACTCTGCAAAGTGCAGATTAACTTATATCAATCGACATCGTTATTGCACAAGAGATAATATTCTTGGTTATTGATTGTGCTATGAAATAGCTTCAGTTACAACATTGTTTAAATAATCCAGTGATACTTTCCTCTCTCTTTCATTTTTTATTTAAGAAAATATATACCTATACAATTCGATGCGCAAGATATCGAATTATCTGCATCAATATTGTGTAAGAAACAATATCTCCAATCAATGCTAACATCATTGAATATCTATCTGGCTTGCCGCAAAACCGCTCTCACTCGGTCCAGCTTATCGCTTACGTTTTCTACTCAACAAAATGCAATACCATGTAATTTCACAAACACCGTCATCGCTCGGCATATGCATTCGCCGCTATAGTGTCACGAAGTATCTACCTCGTTGGCGCCGAGCAGCGTCGTTCTCGTGCAACCCGACATATATCACTCCTAGTTTCCACGGTCCTCGAGCTGATCCCCGCAGGAAGAATGAACGGGAAACGAAACGGCCGATAAACAACGGCGCGTTATACCCCGCCGTCGAGGTTATCTGTCCGTCTGCACTTTGCCGACTCGCGGATTTCTTCTCGCCGCGTGTATTTACAATCGAATCGCAGCGTCGAAGTGAAAGTTCAATCGTACCGCGGCGTGCTATTCTTTTTCCGATTGTCTCGTCACACCACGAAGCGGAGCGCAGCGCGCTGCGCGGACGCGCGCAGAGAGAAAAAGAGAAAGAGAGAACGAACGCTGAAACACAGCGCCTCGTTGATCGTGAACGATCTCCTTTGCGCCGGTCTCTGCGAGACGAATTCTCACGCTTCGCACTCGATATGCATACATCGGGCGACTCTCCGTTCTCCGATTTAATAACGGCCGACCCGGCTTCGTTCGCGCGGTGTAAATTAATGCCCGCGGCTCACGGTATGTGTAAAGGATCCTTCTCTCTACGCACACACCGAGTTCCCGCTGCCCCCGTTCCCCATGAAACTTTTCGCGCTGCTCGCCCACTTGCTTCACTTTCACGCGACGAGCTTCGCTACCGAATGCATCGCTTCTCCCGCGTGGGCGTCTCGCAAGAAGCGACTTCGCCTCGATAGCGTTACGGGTATCGAACCAGGATATCGAACTGGACTGATGCAAATGTAATTGAGACTGCGTTATAATTTTACTAGAAATTACATAGATACGCACGTCGAGATATTTCAGGTTTTAATTTGGATAATCGTTTTGTATATACGTTATTTTAAGCGTAAAACGTTAAACACGAAAGTCACGACAATCTTTCAAGGACGCTCAGCAATGCTTCTGCGCCAGCATCGTGATTACGGGACGGCTAATGCTTTTCAAAACGCGTATTCGCTCTGCTTTTCAGTAACGCTAACCAAGTTCGAAAGTAGTTAAGAAGATTCTAACGAGATACCGGTCGTTATGCGAGTTCGCAGTCTCAACGCGTACGCAACTCTCGCTGCGTTTCGTTAACGATCTCCATTCCGCGACAACGTCCAGGTGGAAGCGGTGAAATGAGGTTTTGCCAGTCGTCGGACTTACGTTGTGTTCACGGTTCTTACGTGCTTTCCCGCGTAAAGTATGCGCCCGGCTAATGGCTCCGCGGAGAACAGATATTGCGTGGAGACGCTCGGACCCCGTGGTAAGGTGCCACGGCAGGCAATTAATTCCTCCGGTTAGACTTCCGTATCGGAAAGAGATAAACGCCAGACGCTCTCGGTCGAGAGACCTTAGGCTCGTATATTACCACGCAGTTTTGCAAAATCCTTTCCCAACTGCTCATCGTGCGCTAAGAACTGTAGTTTTGAAGAAGCACTCGCAGATACTTCTTGACTTTCCTTGACTCTGACAAGACATAAAATACCCGAGAAAATATAGTTGCTGATAAAACCGTAAAGTATCGTACCAAAACATAATAGAGAACATAAGAATATTATCTTGTTTTTGTGTGATTACTGATCGTATCGTTCGCTTCGATTTCTTAAGCGAATACCAAGTGACAAGTACAAGTACATATTTTCAAGAATATTTTTGTGTTTTCTTCCAAAAGAATAGTGTAATATACGTAGAATTTTTGTTTTTAATTCATGATCGTATATTTGCAGAGAAATGTATTCATACAGTAGCGTAAGGCGGCCATTTCTCTCGACAAAAAAAAAATGAACGAACCCACATCATGTTTCTGCATTAAAATCGTATTAAAATCCTCGGACTCATTTTCGCGGTCATTTATGTGCTACTTCTGCAACAAAGTATGTACACGGTTAAATCGTATCGTGTTGCGGCGCCGTATCTGAATACTCGCGTGCAATCGCGCCTATTTATAGTCGCGTTCCTCAAAAAACCGTAGCTGTACCTTTACCCAGATACATTATCCGCCGAGGTACGTGTACCTGTACCTAGTTACTCTGAAAACGTGCTTTACACGTCACTGGTTGGGATGGTCCGGTTAGGTGCAGAACGAGCGAACTGGCGCCAAGTGGATGTCACCACCACGTATTTGGCCTCACAAGGACGGACGACACACACGCGCGCGCCAGCGAGTCCCGTGTACTCGGGCCGGATGCCTTAGATTCCACGCGGCTAATTAACTTTGCGTTATGGTGAATCTCCGACTGAATTTAGTCTCGCTGCGCGATCGCGAGCGACAATTATCGGGTTTCCTAGAGCAACGTGGTGGCGCGGAAAAAAATCTGCGCGGTACTCCTCAGAAGTCGCGACGATGGCGGCGGCGGTAATTGCTCCGCTCGCGTAACGTCTTACTCTCCGTGTCGATCTGAATTACTAATCGTCTTGCTCCTTGAACGAACGAACGGACGCGCGAGCGAGTCGACGACGGTCGAATCACGCGGGAGTCGCTTTTAAGGAGATACGCGTTAGAGGTTCGATGACGGGGCGACAGGCGAAATGGATGGCGCGTAATTGCGTGCCGCGATAGCAGAAGAAAGTAAATTTACGGACGGCCCGGCCGTAAATTGCTCGTCGGCGAATTGTGCGGACGGATGCTCGTACGTGAGAGGTGTCTGCGCGTCAGCGAGGCGATTTAAATGGTTGCGAGGTAATTGCTGATTAACGGAGGAGGATCGCCGATTTCTCACTTTACATCGCTCCAATAATTCCGAATAGAAGGGTAACGCTGACGGGACGATTCGGTCTATTTCTAGTTTGTCACCCAATTAAATAAGTAATTCAATTCTGTCTTGCGCCACCAATGACAGCACACACTTATTATTAGGAGTAATTGATAAGAAAGTCTTCCTCTGACAGGTAGATTATTATTGATGTACTTGAACGTGAATTCCGTTTTCAGATAATCATGTAGGGAATACATCATGTAGGGAAAGACGTAGGCATTAGAAAATCTAAAAGATGTATCGATACGTTAGGCTGTTTCAAAAAATTTTCCTTCAGAAAGTTAAAAAATTAAAGACCAGACGATTCACAATTCGCACTTATAAAAACACTTCGATTGAGATACGCTTTCTCGTTATTTTATCGCGTGATATTAAGATGTTGGTTAAGATATCATTAGTAGTCTGAGATTAGCGATCTGAGATACGAAATAGATTTAATTATTTATTCCTCTTATAGAAACTGATATCCGGTAAACGGATCTCGAGCGATAGTAGCGTTGCATCGGTTGACATTCGAATGTATCTAATCCCAATCCGAAATCTCGTTTTTGCGTAAAGTATACAGTTGTCCAAGTTACGCACGACCGTAACTTCGACAACTCGCAGGTGACTCTTAATGGGAGTCAAGGTAAATACACGCCGCTTGGCATTCACCTATGAGAAGCGCTCGTGTTTTGCGCGCGCGGAAAATGAGTCATGTGCTCTCTTCGCGCACGCGATATCTTGATCGAGGCGATTTGCACGACGTTAAATGAAAAAAGCCATCGCGGTTTCGACGTTCTTACGAGCGCGCACGGGAGCTTCGAACGTCCGTTAAGCGCGGACGAGCATTCGTGGCGATCGTGACTAATGTGACATCGCTGCCGCGATTAACATATTAATCGTACGATAACGATCGTGTGGGTGCCGCGTGCGGCTTCGCACGCATCTCGCGTCCTGAACTTTCTCGAGTAACGAACGAAAAAAATCGCCGACCACGCGGAATACGCGCGCGTAAATCATCGCGACGAACGATTCTTATTTGTTGTGAGGTGGGCGGATAAGAAGATACGTGTCAGGTGCTTTATTACTCGTCGGATTTACGAAGGTTATCATTAATGCGCGATCGGCGTGTTAATGCGAAGTCGCGGGGAGAACGGAATCGACATCTTATTCTGCGCATGTTACGAATCGAAAAGCTCGACGTTGATATACGATGCAGGAAGAATATTTTCTTTTGTAACTAAATGTTTAAATACATTATTCAGTTTTTAACTTCGTAAATCTGCAAAACTATCGAATTTTTATTAAAAAACTTTGAATCAGGAAAAATACGCAATAAAAGAAATTTATAATTAATTTTTACAAAAAATGTAGCAAATTCAGTTTATAACTATGAATAAGCATATGAAATTAGCCGTTTATTCATGTAATCATATGCATGCCGCAGGATAATGTCGAATGAAAGATAATAGGCGAAACTCAGTTTAAACTTGTTTCAGTTTATGGTAGCCCTAGGATCATAGTAATTAATATTAATTATTAGAGCGTATTTTAATGTTAATTAATGCTGAACCTATTTAATTGCGCTTAGGGCAGATTTCTCGGTACCCGCCGTCGAGCCGCACTCGTAAAACGGCAATTAATAACGTGAAATGTTTGCACCCGATTCGCCGCGGTAATACGCGCTCGTTCAGCCGCTTCATAAACCGACCGATCGTTCGCCCCTTACGATACACGCGGAACGTCACGAGCAAATTATAGCCGACATAAGAAAAATCATTTGTACTTTCTCGTCGCAGTGACATGCACGACGAATGATGGACACGTACGCTAAGAGAGGAATACGGGCTTACACCTGTTTGCCTCGTCATCGAGTGCAATAACACGGGATTCTGATCCAACGATCACGAGCAAGTATCTTCTTCCCGCGCACTCTCTCCTCTGAATCCGACTTGTTCTACCACCGGGAACATAATGCCGCACGGAGCAGGTACTCATAACGCCCGACCAACTTGTTGAGATATAGCCCGGGTAGTGTTTCAATCGCCGGGCTACGACCGTCGACAATGATACGTGCACGTATGCAAAACGTATTACAATATTGGATACCGGGGCTATGCATCATGATAGTCGAAATAAATCATCCGGCAACAAGCACCGACGTGGCTAGGGGAGTCTTAAATAATTTAGCAATTTTTCGACGATGCAACCTTAAGGTCACGCCGAGCATCGCGTAAATCTCTTTGGCTCGTAAGGCTCTTCTCCTCCCTTTCTCCTTTTCTTGCGTTGAGTATTCTACCGAGTACTGGAAACCGAGGGAAATCGTGTGTTTGTTCAAAAAAGCGCGTATCCCACGTGCTTGCGTCCGCGGTAATAAAGAGTCGTGCTTCGCTGGAACGCTTCCGCAAATCGAGCAACAAAGCGCGTCGCGTACTACGGCGGATATTATGTAAGCGTTTCAGCATGCAAAAATGAAACCCGTCCCTTTGCCTAGTTTACTCCTCGCTCGCTCGAAGCTCAAAAGCAACGAGAAAAATTTCTGATCTTCTTTCAGCAAAGAAATTTCAGTTTACGGTATTTCATCTTGTTCGTTCATACTAAAGTTGGAGATACAGTTTCCACTTACAAACGTACAGACTGCTGTCTACTTCATCAAATCAATATTTACCTTTCTTTCCCATGTGTATCTATTAATGCTAATTTAATGGTAAGGCTACTTGGAGAAAGAAAGAGAGGAGGAAAGAGAAAGAGAGAGAAAGCTTTAGGAAAAATCATATTTAGGAGTAAAAAAGAAAAAAAATAATAAGGAATCAGAAATAAGTTATCCGTTTAATGTTCAAATAGCGTAGTTAAATTTCGATGACAATGTAATTATCACAGGCATATGCATTACAGTCGTAATATGAATAATTTTCGCACTGAAAACCTGCAAATCGGGTATCACAAGATTGCACGAGATTGCGCCAACATATGGCACGGACAACATTGTGTCTAAAGACGTCACAATGCCACTTGATCCTTCGACCACCGCTTTCGTGTATTCATGCGTGTACGTATGTTCGCGTTCTGTGCTCTCTCCTGCTCTCTCTTTCTTCTCTCTGGTTATAATGGCCAAACACATAATAAAGAGGGTAAAACGCGAGGCCGTGGTACGCGATATGTAGGGCGGCTAACAATGGAGCACACCTGAGCACGGGCCGGTGCGTTTGAGGTGGCTTTGGGGAGGTAGAAGGTACCGCATGGTGCACCGGTATGAAATGTGGGGGAACAGAAAAAAACGCGGGGGAACGTGGAGAAAGGCGCAAGGAACGGAACAATGCTTTCAGCCTCTTCTGCTTTTTCTTCTTCTTCTTCTCTTCAACAACGGCTGATGCTGCCCCCGTCCCTTCTTCGATCCCCCTCGTCGGAGAACCCGGGTGCCAGCGTGACGCTCTCCGATTTGTTCGCGAAACGCCGAACACGGCTGGTCACTTGGTACGCACGTCGTAAAGCAGCACGGCATTGTCCATCTCGCGCTCCCGTGTGTGCGTGAATTATCTTATTCGCGTTCGCGTGTCATTCCCGTAGGGAACCGGTCATAATTCGAGCCTCGAGGATGCTGCGTTTTCTCACATATGACTAACAGAGCTTTCTCCAATAATACACTTTGGTATTAGTGGCCATTACCATATTTAAGAATAAATAACAAGAATGATTTTAAGAGATTCTATTCGCATGTAAAATTGTTTTGCATGGCGTAAAGAGGACATTTATTAAATTGATTTTGCCCGTTGGTTCATATTTTTTATCTTGGGAATAACGATCTAATACTGCTGTGAAAATATAGCATGTTTAACTATGTGATTCTTTAAATGTACTTGGCGTTATGTCTACAATTCTGCTTGACGCCGTTAATAACTTCCCTTTGATCAATTACTTCTCAAGTACTTTCGACATTAATGTTTTCCCACCGCTGCGAGGGATCATTAACCATTGCAGGCTCGCTGCTTCCGACATTAAAACTTAAAACGGCGGTGATATAATTATGAGCAGCGGCTAAGATTTGCTCTCGCCATGAATTCTTGTAAGTCGCCACTAATATCGAGCTATAAAATAAATCAGTAGTTGCAGTCTCGTCTGTTTTCATACTTTGTATATATAATCAATAAAAAATCTTTCGTAGATAACGAGACACGATATTTTAATTGATTAAAATCATAGATTTTTTCTTGAATAAATATCTTGGTTTACGAAAATAAAATGTTTCTATCACAATAAGTATGTTTTCCGTTAATCACGGAAAAAATTAAGAGATATATCACAAACATGTGCGTCTATTCTGCAACGATATCATTATGTATTGGCATCGTTATAATGATTATACTTAATTCCCGTAAATTATATCGATCCTGCCATTAAAATCGCAACGAATGACGATTACCCATTACGGAATGCTGCAGAAGAAACTTCACACATACACAAAGAACGTATGCACAGGATTCGGTAAATCGGTTGATGAGGAATGAACATAATCTGAAGTGTATGTAGCGAAAGAAGCTTTCACGCGGCTCCGGATTATTGCTCGATTAATAGCCACCTTCGACAAAAATAAAACGTTGCTGATAAATCCGAGAGTATTGACTTTCCATTAAATCATGAAAGATCTCAATCATTAATTATCCAATCGAATTTAAAGATGGATCTAGCTTTCTGATTTGATAGAAGAAAAGATAAATAGATAGATGGATAGATTGATAGATAAATAGGGGGAGAGAGAGACAGAAAGGGGCGCACAATTTTTAAAATCAAATTAAAGTAATACAATTATTAATTATTTTCTCAATAATATAAATTTCTATCCACCGATGTATTTGGATTTTTGGAAAGCTTTGTTAAATATTACTTATAATTGTCTCTGCGCGTTCTAACAATTATGACAATAGTCAAGAGGGAGATAATTCAAATCTTTAGTCCTTCAGTGCCGCTCTTTTCTCCATCTTGCATGCTCCATCTTACCTGTATTTTTTTTCTTGGAGACGAGATTCTAGGTCTGTGAAGGTAGCACCCCAAAATGCGAATTTTTATAAAATGTAAATGGCATTCGTTTGTCCACGATTTGTTTACATTTGTCCACCCAACATTTTCGTTTGTCCACCCTTCAAAAAAAAGTTATGACCAAATTTAAAAAATTGGACAAAATTTGACATCAGTACCCCCATGAACATTTTTCATTAATTGCTAAGCGGGATACGATTGTCCACGATTTGTCGACGTTTGTCCAACCACAATTTTCGTTTGTCCACCCCGCAAAACAGAGTTTAAAAAAATAAAAAACGAGCAATTATTATTAAGAACAACCTTGACTGCGTTTCCTTTAAATCATATACTGGAATCGTTTGTCCACTCATTATTCTCGTTTGTCCACTCAGCGGAATCGAGTTATTAACAAATAAACATAAAAAATTATACAATGATTGCCCTGAGCACTTCTGATTGCATTTTCTTCAAATTAAGCGCTGGTATCGTTTGTCCACTCATTGTTTTTGTTTGTCCTTTCCTTATTCTTGTTTGTCCACCTAGCGAAATCAAGTTATTAACAAATAAACATAAAAAATTAAACAGTGACTGCCCTGAGCACTTCTGATTGCATTTTCTTCAAATTAAGCACTGGCAAGGTCTATGAAGTTAGCACCCCAAAACGCGAATTTTTATAAAATGCCAATGACATTCGTTTGTCCACGATTTGTCCATTTTTGTCCACCCAACATTTTCGTTTGTCCACCCTTCAAAAAAAAGTTATGACCAAATTAAAAAATTCGACAAAATTTCACATTAGCACCCCCATGAACATTTTTTATTAATTGCGAAGCGACATAC
>NJRQ01000023.1:916893-928906 GCA_003063805.1 Aphaenogaster ashmeadi
TTATACTCGTTTGTCTACCCAGCGGAATCGAGTTATTAACAAATAAACATAAAAAATTAGACAAATGAAAACAATGGATGCCAGTTCTTAATTTAAAGAAAATGCAATCAGAAGTGCTCAGGGCAGTCATTGTCTAATTTTTTATGTTTATTTGTTAATAACTCGATTCCGCAGGGTGGACAAACGAGAATAATGAGTGGACAAACGATTCTAATATATAATATAATTTAAAGGAAACGCAGTCAAAGTTGTTCTTAATAATAATTGCTCGTTTTTTAATTTTTTTTAAATTTTGTTTTGCGAGGTGGACAAATGAAAATTGAGGTTGGACAAACGTGGACAAATCGTGGACAATCGTATCCCGCTTAGCAATTACTGAAAAATGTTTATGGGGTGCTGATGTCAAATTTTGTCCAATTTTTTAATTTAGTCATAACTTTTTTTTGAAGGGTGGATAAACGAAAATGTTGGGTGGACAAATGTGGACAAATCGTGGACAAACGAATGCCATTTACATTTTATAAAAATTCGCATTTCGGGTTGCTAACTTCGCAGACCTCGAGGTTCTATAGTTATTTCCTGTCTGTCATTCGCACTATGTAGATTTTCAAGATCAACATGAATATGACATGTAGGACGAAAACGCTTCTTTTTTCGAATTATTATAATTATTATTTATCCGTGTTTCACGTGAGCCGATATAAACGCGCGTAGCACGTGTAGTTATACTTTCATCGACGAAAGTTATGTCATGTCGCGGATCTTTCCAAATACAATGAGTTTACATAAGTCACGTCATGTACGACTTGCAGGTCGAGGGTCGTGCATCAGCCGTGCTTACACTTACAGCGTGCCGGACCACGTAACGGTGCTAGTTAAAAGGCTTTTCAATTTAAGTGTCAGTTTTATGATAATCTTTTCTCGTATTATATCTAAGTAATGTAATCGAATAGAACTTGAATTTATTTTAACTTGCGACCAATGTAACCCGAGAAGTTGCCACGAAGTGCAGCCACGATCAAACGGCGATGCGGATCTCGACGGTGAACAATAACGCCGCTATGCGTCTGGTGATGGTACAATCGTAGCTGATAGTGAAAATCGGAGCAATCCGATCCGAGGGTCCAAGGGCCCGCTGCATAATGGAAGCTGCCCTTAACAATCGTGTAAAAAGACGCCGAGCCGTTTTAGATTGAGGAATATTGGAGCATTGTGAGACCGCGCGGTCGACATACGTGCCCGCGTGTGTGTAGGTTACGTGCGTTGACAATGGGAAGCCCAGTGGGTGCGTTAATCTGGCATGTGTGAGGTTGGACTGTGGGAATATTTCGTGGTGAGAGAGAAGGAGCGGGAGAGAGAATCGCGGCGGTGGCGGGGAGGGAGGCAGGCGGTCTTGGCTCTATTGTTGCATCTCGGCGATACTATCTGCCGTACACGCGATGCCTCTGTCGGCTCGCCGACAGTGTTGACTCGCGTTTAAAGTCTCGTACACTCGTGTGCACGCTCCTCTCTTTCTCTCTTGCGCGGGGCTCGGCCGGCAGTAATTGCCGCGAACGACGTACGGGCCGACGAGGAGCCAAGCCGGCGATCGCCGCGGACAGGTCTCTCCATTTATCGAAGCTGCACGGCGCACCTTCATCCGGAACCGATGAACTCATTGTCTACCATAACTCGTGATTCCACCGATGGGTAATAACGGAAGAGATAGGCTCATCGGAAGCGTCACTCGGTTGAAAAGTGGAAGGGAGGTCGTGGCAAGCACGAAGACAATCGGAAGATGAGTGAAGCCGTGAGTCATTCTGCTTGCTTTTCTCATTGACAGATATTATCGAGATTGCGTTATCTATCGATGATCTTTTCGCGGTATATTCTTTCAACTACCTCGAAGGAATTGCAGTATTGTCGTTAACGATAGAAATGTTTGCCATCTCCCTTTAAAAATAGTTGGCGTTAAAAAAAACAGTTCAATTCGTCTTGCTTCTATTCATCAATGATAGAAAGTTGAGTATTAAATTCCGTATTTAATTAACAATAATTTCTAATAATCGAGAAATATAAGTTATTTTTACATATGATCTCTCGCGTATTCTATTCGAAAAATAGTTTTTAGTGTTTTGCAAAAATATCAAATATCTAGTTTAATCTTCATTACATAGTTTATTCGAATCATATTTTTTATACACACATTAAAGAATTAGCCATTATTCCTTATGGCATCTTCTTAGCGACTCTTGCTTCTTTCTTCCTCGACGTCGCGCCTCCTTATCGGGGGTTGCAATTTCATCCTTTCGGTCGAGTGGTTTCGAAATTCCAGCTCTGACGGGCGACACCCAACGACGTCTCCGCGCCCGTTAAAAGTCCCCGCTCTAATCTCGAGAACGGATATCGAGTCGGTGTACTATGTCGCCGGTGATCGGTCAGGGGATCGCTCTCTCGGAAAAGTGGCCGGGCATTTTTGTAGTCGCTGAACGTGGGAATGATTTTGAGACGGGAGCGGTGAAAGGGGGGTGGGCAAAGATGGAACGAGAAGAACGGGGCACCTGGACGCCTCCTCGAGCCAGCTTAGTGATGTGCGAGCACACGGGTAAATACATACATACACATTCGAGTATCTACGAGGGCGCTCACGATGCAACACACGTGTCGCCCCGTGTATGTACGTTCATGCAGTTTGTAACGCGCGGAACAGGTATTCCCCCATTGAAATAAGGTAACGTCGCGAATATGAAATATACCCCCTTGTACAACTTGATAATCCGTGGTTACCATAAATCCTGAGTGATTATCCGCGTGTCTATTTATAAGCCTCGTGGCGTCGCCCTCACCTTCGCGAGCCTCATCCTCCCTCCTCCACCATGCATCTCCTTTCTGCCTACCTTTTCTCTTTGTTCGAGAATTCTCCCAGTATTCTCGTTCTTCTCGACGATGCCCCGAAAGGGCTCCGCCGTTCCTAAGTATGTGCGTGTCATGGCTTTCCATGACGCATGTAAAACCCTTTCGGAGATACGCCCGATAGGATTAATCAGCTTACAACGAAAGCCACACTTTCAAGAAGTGAGAATGATTTGTTGTTGAAACGTTTGTTCGCATCTGTGACAAAAGCTGATCGGATAGACCTAACACGTTGTTTTACGAAGAAGTCGTAAGGAGCGATTATCGGCATGAAATAATGCAATTCTGGCTCATCATTTTCCATGTAATATGTTGTGGCGAGTACATGTAAATATATTAATTTTTTTAACTCTAAAGAATACGAGTTATAGAATATACGAATTATAGTATAATTAGAAGCAAATATAAGTCTTGGTGTACGAGTTCACAATCCTGCATCTCGCATGAAGAAAATGCGAGAAAATGTATTGAGCCAGAAGATAATAAATAATTCAGTTTGATATACGAGTTCCAATATCGCGAGATCTCGCCGCGTGCCGTCCATACATGGATATGTGCGAGTGGGTTGTCGCATTTTGCCTCGTAGACAGATACGTGCATATCGATCATTCTGGATGCATTGACAGCTTCATTCGAGAGCATATTCCGTGGAATTACATATCCGCTCCTTGCTCCCCTTTTAATATTTAATATGTTCCCCCCAGAACATATTAAAATGCCTTTTTCTATAAGAGACCAATGTTTTTAGATTATTAGGATTGCTCGATTTTATTATTGTTTGCCACTGTTTTATTTTTGTGTAAGGACGCGGAAAATATTTGAATATTTAATATAAATCTAAAATATGTTAGTAATTATATGTATTGTATATATATACTTGACGTAAAAATTTTTATTAGCGATGCCAAAAAAACGTTTGATACGTCATTGATAATGGAAGGAGAGAAACTTGTGTGTCATATTACTTTGTATTATATTACACATTTGATACTGTGCGATACAAATGTTCTTTACTCGTGTATTATCGAGTCTTTCGTGTTTTAACAATATTACAATATCTAATGCATAAGAACATTTAAATCATCCCATAAATTCCATAAACAGAAGAAAAATTACTATAAATTACTAAGTTTATTTGATTTCTGTGTTAATTAATATTCCCTATCGCGCGTCGAAGCGTTTAGAATATTGCAGTGCAAAGCTCGGTTAACAGCAAATAGCGGGGAACGAAAGATAATCAAGTGTCGATCTATCTCAAATAGAGATAGCGTTCAGTGTAGAGAATGATTTTCGGTTCGCGCGCGCTGAAGAGGTCAATGCTGAGAAAAGACGAGGGAACCGGGAGTATAACATCGTCGCCACAGGCACTGCGGCAAGCTATTAAAAACCCAAGTTATGAATGAAAGCCGGGCTGAAATAGAATGGCATGCCGGGTCCCGCCCACAGGAACAGGTACGAACACCACGACTACACACAGCCTCGGCTAAGCCCAGTGTCAAAAGATTCCCGAATAGCTACAGACGATTACTGAGAGATGCGCAAGTCGCCGCCTCGCACGCAGAACCGGTAGTCGAATCTTCGGATAATTTAATTACTATGCACATGTCAAAGTCAACTTGTTCACGTCAATACCAGCGTGTTGTTGAGACTCCATAAAAAAGATGGTACAGCAGAGTGTTTGCATGGACTACTCATTAACGTGTTAAGAGTATGTGTATCTTGACGATTTTTTTTCTTTTTGAGAAGATAGATTTATAGAGCAGATTTATAAATAGCTTTATATTAGCATAACATACGCGCGAGATAAATATACATATAAATATATATTTCGATTATTAGCCATATTACAAACTTTATCGATGAAGCATATGAAGTAGTAAGCATTGCGATGGTTCGATAGATAATTTATGGAAATCGCGAGTTCGATCGATCGAAGTTTCGACGCTAAGGGTTTCTGGAAGGGACACGATGTCCGATTATCTGTCACATTCTTGATGTCAGCAGTCGGTATCCTGAGGGCCAGTACTCTCGAGTGTCCTGACGATTCAATTAGGATTCAGGCACGCAGCGAAGGTCCGGATCTCTTCTCGTCTCCCTTCCCCCTTACCACCTTTCTTTCGTGGTATAATCGATCGCCGATTTCACGAGAGATCCGACCGTACGCTCGCGTGGCCGTTGATATATGACGTTTAGGAACCAGATGCAAGCGGCCTGCGCCTGCAAGGTATCAACGGATCTACGTCCAAAATGCGGTCCGAGCAACAACATAATAAGCGCATCGAGAAAAAGTGATCGCTCACTATCGCCAATCATTAATTTTAATGTAATCCAATTACATGTCATGTGCTTGGTTTTTTCAGTAATATAATTCACTATCGGTCTCGATAGTTTAGGATCAATACGAGATTTTTTTTCTTTAGATTTACGTGCTGTTCGTGACCAAACGTTCGTGAGTAAATTCCTCGTGACGAGAACAGAAATATAGATTTTAATCGTTCGTTGATTATCGCAAATTACTTCGAGGCGCTATATTTCACGCGCGAACAATGTCCACCTCGGGACCGTTACGTTTAATCAATCGCGAGGAGAGAACCCAGTCGTTATACGTCGCGCACACAGGCGAGTCGCTGGCGAGACTAAGGAAGTGGGTCCGAGGCATCGGACCAAGGGCTGAAAGCCTCGATGAAGCCATCGCCGAGAAGCGTCGCGGGGACAATGGAGCAATCAATAGGGTAATGTGAGGACACTTTATCGAATTATCGATGCGGTCGACACTGGCGTACCTACGGTCAATGGACACGGGTACCCTGCTTTTCGAACGAACCCTTACGCCTCGCCGTCTCCTCCACCTCTCTCTCTTTCTCTCTGTCTCTATCTCTCTCTTTTCCTCTCTTACCCGGATCTATCTCTCTTCATCGCTCCCTCTGATCACCGCGTAGTCCTCTCTTTGCTGCTTTCAATCTGTCTATCCGCGTCTCTTTCTCGCTGGTTCCCGTCAATGTTCGGCGACTGATAGAGCCGGAGCATCCGCGCTGTAACAAGCTCAGTCGCCCTTGACACTTTGGGCCGTTAATGTCCGAGAAGCACGCGATAAATCCGACCCCGAACGAAAGGCGTATTTCCATCTTACCGTAGTGCTATCCCGGGAGTGTCCTTCGGTGCAGGAACGAGTGCCTCCGCGGCGTATGTCATCTCTCACACACATTAAAGATACTGGTTTGTACATTCGTCCCATTTCTGCACAATGTCCCACCACTTGCAAATTCTTGCTATTGTGTCAAACAAGTTGCAAAGCAAAGTTTCATCTCCTCCCCCCTCTATCTCTCTCTCTCTCTCTCGGTGACAAAGCTAATTGGTATAATCAAATAGTAAAATTGATCGATCGATCAATTCACTCATGAACTCCATTCCACGAGGCTTACCGCTTCTGCGTTCACTTGTTCGCACGTGGTAATCTCTCTAATACATAAATCTGTTCGTCCAATTGACGCGGGGAATCCACAACGTAGAAGAAACGCAGACGACAACGCGTAGCTGGAAAATCCAGTCGTGAGTGGGTTTTGCACCCGAGCGGTGGACGTTTAACAGGGACGACGGTGGGCCGATATTTTTACATGGACTCGGTCACATATTTCACACCTGTCAGTTTGACTGGGATTTTTCCTTCGCGTCTTTACATCGAATATCGTCGCAGCATCCGCGCGCGTATGCACACGTGCGTATGTGTACAGGCTTGTAATTGCCGCGGCCAGTCTTCGGTGCCCTTATCTTCTTCGCTCAGTCCAGCATCGAGTCGCGTCGCGCCGTCGCGCAATGTCATGTCGGTCCCGTGAAGCACGCCCGATTGACCGCGTGTGAGAACACGATATCGCACGAATGAGTTATGATCCCTATTCGAGGATTTGCATACCGATTCATTATGCGCCAGTGGAACTCAAAATTGGAACGCAACGTGGCGCAACAGATCGCGCGCTGCATGGAACGTCGAAGGAGGGCGGCAGCAGAAACGATAAATCAAAGGCCTCCTGCCCCGCGTGTTCCTCCCTACCTTCGCTTCTCCTCTCCCTTTTCGCGAGGCGCATGCAAATCGCACTCACCTTAATGGCGAACGATGCAACGGTCCAGGGAAAGAAAGAAGCATCGTCCGAGAAACTTTCCGCTACTTTCCGTACATTTTATCCGTACGCTTTGAATGCGCGAACCCGTACGAATCGCTCGGCGAAGGCCGTGTGCACAGATGTACTAAATTGCGTACAAACAAATCACTTTGGCACGATCGACGTGCGCAAACACAGTTGTGTAATGGCTTCGGCGTTGGGTAATTCGATTTATGTAACGGTAGTGCTATTGTCGACGCACGTTGTTCTGCGACTTGGACTTGCCGAGGAATGTTTGTTGATTAACAAAGTATTATTGTCTCCATTTTTGTATTTTATGTATTTTAAAGGATTCGTGTATATTCTCAGGATAATCACACAAATGCTAAGATTAGTAACATAAAACTTTAATTACCGTTATAATTTCTCAACAATGGCTATTTCCTAATATTTATCTTTCAAATACTCAATACTCTTTTCATCAAGTAATTGGAAAAAAGAGTAAAATATAAAAAGAGCAATGAAGGAGAGAAGTGGTTTCGAAAGACGGATGAACGGATTGTCTGAGATAAGAGGAGATGACAGGTGAAGTACGTGGGCGGAGGCGGGACAGATAGGCCGATCTGGATATACATGATGCTACCCACGTTGGTATTCTTACAGCTATATCATCTCTCTTTCTCTCTCTCTCTCTCTCTCTTTCTTTCTTCTCTTGTCTTCAATATTAATACGCTCGCGTAATTTACTTAACGCTAATAAAATGAGCACAAGAATACAAATTAGCAATAGAACATAGTTATAAAACATAGTTATTTCTTTTCCTCGGAACTAATTATTATAATACTTGTTTATAATTTCTATAAATTTATTTATAATTTTATTTAGAAATCCAACGTGTAAAAATTCATAATCTGAAGTTAATATTTGCACAATTTTCGCACTCTAAATAAATTAATCGAAATTACAATTGAACGTTATGTCATTTGTTCTGTCGTCCTCTTGTAGACAGCGTAGTAGATAGTAGATACCAAGCCTCATTTGCTGTACAGAAAACGAAGACCGGGTCAATGAGCATATGTATCATCCGCGAACAATCCGTCATTCTGGCCTAAACGACTTTCATCCCCGAAGAAGGTAGCAATGGCCAGGCAGGCAACACAGGCAGGGGCAGGGAGACGATTGCTCGCGCGACTGCGTTAAAGCGTGCGTATCCGCTGCTTAAACACAGCAACGGCAGCATCGTCGGCAGCAGCATCAGGAGTAGCAGAAGCAGCAACGGACACCCCTCCATGACTGCAGGCTGTTTCTCCTTTCGTCTCTTCTCTCGCGCTGGTCGCTCTCTTCTCATACCTCCTCCTCGCCAGTGGTTAGTCCCGGCTCCCTCTTTTCTCCCTATACCTCTCACTCTCTCTCTCGGCCGGTTCGTCATCTCTTTCACTCTATCCCATCCCCCCTGATCTCTCACCGTCACTGTCTCGCCTCCTCTCCCAAGTCTCTTTAGTTTTGTGCGCTACCTGCCTGCCTTGTGGCTCGTTCGTATCGTATCGTATGTAAGTGAAGCGAGGTGCCTTGGCGCGCTCGCGGGACGAGGCGAGGCCGGGGTCCCAGGACGACGGGTTACCTGTGTGTGGCACGGCATGGCGTTGTCTCCTCGCGTGTAGGCACACGGCCCTCTCACACGTGCTCACGCACGCACGCATACCGTGCGCGCGCGACGCGATGCGATGTAACGGGGTACACGAGAGCATTCGCGCGAGAGAGACAGTACGTCGAAGTGTACGTGCAAGGGGCCCGTACACCAGGCCAGCATCCGACGCATACAGGTGCGTAAACGCGCGAGAATGCTCTCCCGATTCCGCTCTCGCGATTGCGAGGCTGCGGCGCGAGAGCGTAAGTACATTGTGCACGCGCACTTGTGTGCGAGAAAGAAAGATAAAGAGAGAAAGAGAGAGAGCACACGTGTTCTCGCGTGTGTGTGTCTGGTGCCGCTTGTATGCGCGGCCGGTGCACAAGAGCGTGGGCTCCCCTCCCTCCGGAGCCACACTCCACCTCCTCCTACCTTTCGGTCTCTACCTCCTTCTTCTACCTGCCGGCCCAGCCGACACACATGTGTATGTGTACCTTGGTCTTCAGTGTAAGATCTGAACCAGCGGAGAACGCACGCTATTGTTATATCATTATCATTGTCATCGTCCGTGGCCGTTCGTTCGCGCCCGTTCCCGCCGCCTGGTGTGTCGTGAACATTTTGCGTCGGCGCTCATGTGGTACCGTGAGGGAGGCCGAGACGAAAATCATCCCGATCTAGCCCGGTCGGTCGATCACGCGTGTATATATCGGTACCGGGTGTAAACGAGAGAAACGTTCGGGCACGTACGAAACCGGGTGAATGAGGCGAGAGATCCACTGCGTCTCCTCGTGGCCGATACGCGGATTCGTAGGTTCGAATGACGGTGGGGTGCATGTTGGTACCGCGCCCTCTGACAGTAAGGCGCGCACGGGACAGTACGATGTGAACACGTGGGAAATCGCATCTGTTAATCGTCATTATCGTCATCATCTTCGCTATTAACAATAATTACGTAATTTCGTTTAAGTCGCCGAAGATCCGCAAGCGGATATCACTTCGCGTCCAAAAGATTTATAGATCTATTGTCAAGAAAGTGTATTGTCAAGGAAGATCGTTAGATCGAATGCTCATCGTCCGTACCTACAGAATTTATATGATGATCATGAGATAAAGTGTTGGTCGACGTTAGGTTTACAGATTGGAGCTGCGAGTGGCTTTTAATCGACAGCGGTTGGACGTAATCGATCAAGAAGAAGTAGATTAGAATTAAGAGGGTCCGATGACGGGGAGGAAGCGGAGGAGGTCCCGAATCTCGATGGACGAGAAGGGCAGGATAGGTTGGAAGGAGACTATGGATAACGCTTAATTAAAGCGATTAGACTTTGTGGTTAATTGTTCTGGAAAGCCAAACTCTTACATGATCCCACATCGGTGCTGTTGCCGTGCTTGTTATCGTCACGTCCCTTGGCAGGACTGAAAGGGCAAACGGTCCATGATCGGGCCAATTCCAAGAGCCTCGAGTTATCGCTGTAACACAAGCCTAATGTGAGAAAATTGTTTAATCATAGACGAGACGTTGGTTTTTATCTATTTGAAAATTTTGGTGCTAACTGCCTGTGTTGTGATGCCATTGGCTTTGACAATCGCCAAGGGCTGTTTATTTTGATGAAAAACGCATTGCTAGCTTTCTTCTATATCTTCCCTTATTTTCTTTCTTTATAGTGATTCTGCTCCTGATCGCCATTTATATCCAATCCTCTTTTTCTTCTCCCCCTCCTTTCTTTTACACCAGTGATTGAACCAAATTGTTTGCAAGCCTCTCTTCATCTTGTTGTAGCTGTTTCAATGATACAAACGTGAAGAGCCGACTCGATATACTGTGTGATCGCGATGATTGCTCAATTAGTTTTAAGCGTGAGTATGTATAGTGTACCGTGAAAGATTCGTCCGGTTTGTTCGGCTTTTTTGTGACCGCGCGTGTTAGTGCGAGGTATCTCTTTCTGATCGCCAAGCAGAAACGTGAACCATATAGTGTGGGTGAAATACCTTGACGACAGTGCAGGAACTTAAACCTCGTGTCAGGTGCCATCGGAAAGAAACAGCTATTGCGAGCTAGTGCGTTTTATTAGGAATCAATTATACGGACGGGTATTCGTAATGACGAGTAATTCACACGACAGACGTTTCGCTTGTGCGGAAGCAGCCAGTTGGAACTGACGGTAAGTTGCACACTTTTCGCTACCTCACATCATGCTCGTAGCGAAAGACATTCTCACCAGAATGTTATTAACTTTTATTGGAGAGTAATCTGCGTCCCTCTACAAGCATCTTACGCAGAAAAATTTCATCCTCTCATGCTCGCGATTTCTTCGTCGTAAATACATCCCGTGTAAATTCGCGCAAATCGCAATATATTTCAGTCTGACTTCTTGAAAGAAATCATTACGCGATTCCGCATACGAATAGTTATTCTGTGTCACATGCTACCATTTCACTTCGTGAAAGATAAACATGGAGTCACTGCAGGATTAATCTTTCGCAGACGTTAATAGGAATCTTCAAGTCATTATGTCGGAATACCTCGACTCGCGACGTTCGTGGAACCGGCAGACGCCGCGCATGCGGTCGATCTCGCGTCTCACAACTTCTCGCGCAGTCATGAGCGCAGATTCTCGAGGCGAATACGCGGGCAAATGGAACGATAAATCCTTCGATTGTCGAATGTCGATAATCGCTCAGAGGCGCGCACCGCGTAGACACCGACGAAGGAGGCAAACATTGTCCAACTAGTCTCGCGGTTATCATGCGCACGTGATCGCGACGGCGGCTTGGTTGATTCTCGCCGCCAGTTGCAAGCAGCAAAAATCGTTCTCTCGCTACGCCGCTCAGTCACGTTTGCGATGTAACGTACCCCGCGCAGCGGATGTCGATCGACAATCCGCGGGATCTTTCGGCGTCCGCCGATTCGTCGAAACTCGCGCAACGAGTAGTCAGTTAAAGCGAAATGTCGTGTAAAATGCGCTCTCGTCCGTTTCTTCTAAGGAGGAAATTTTTCTCGTTTTAATAAACTCTTTTTAATGAAACTCTGTCTATTTTAATTAAGCGGACAAGAAAATTGGCCGTATCTGCCTCGTGCGGCAGCTCGTCAATAAAGTTGTGGTTCGTGTACAGGGTATTAGTGCATTGCCACGTGTTCGATTTTTCGGATTATGCGTTTATTTTTTTGTGTTTGTAACGCATTTAATGTCCGTTTCTACCAATGTAGATTAACTTTAATCTCGGTTTAACTTATTCTTTATCTTTTTCTAATTCTTAAAACTAGAAAAACATCAAAAGTAAGTTAAACCGAGATTAAAGTTATAATCTACACTGGTAGAAATGGACATTAATGTCCATTTTTACTAATATACACGGAAAAAATAATAAGGTTGCCACAACCACAATAATAGTAACATTT
>NJRQ01000023.1:929086-956408 GCA_003063805.1 Aphaenogaster ashmeadi
TGTTACTATTATTGTGGTTGTGGCAACCTTATCGTTTTTTCCGTGTAGATTAACTTTAATTTACTCTATCTTTTTTTAGTTCTAAGAATTAGGAAAAAATAAAGAGTAAGTTAAGCCGAGATTAAAATTAATCTACATTGATAGAAATGAACATTAAATGCGTTACGCAAGCATAAACAGATAAACGCATGTTAAACCGAGATTAAAGTTAATCTACATTGATAGAAATGGATATAAATCAGTTGTATCGTTGATAGACATAGAGGAAAAAAATCGCCTGATGATTTCGCCAATTCTGAGAAGATTGTCTCTATTTAGGTGCTGGTTTCTATTAAGTTCTTTGAAAGAATCTGTAAAAATATTTCGAGTATCTCTAATCACTACATCTTTCTTCGTAGTTTTATATTGATTTATTATTATGGCTATACATATCGCGCAAAAATTTTATCTTTCCGCGACCAAACGCGCTTGATAGTGATCTGAAAGTGCAAGACAATGAAATGTTTGGAACGAGTAAACTGGTTGGCTAATTATACGATCTTACTGATTGTTGCAGCCGTGTGAGAAAGCATATATTTTCTTGCCGCGTGATTACATTTTACGATCCTAATGCAATAAATTATTAATCAAACCACTTAATTATATGTTCCTAATGCAACTAGTATTTCCTCGGGACCTAACGGTCACTGGAAGTCATCTATAGCCTATGTGTTATTATCCTTCATTGTGGACACGCGGCTACCCTAGATGCACAACGCGCACAATGCGGTTGCATCGAGTTATTAAGTCGATCCTGTACCGCGGCATTTGCGGCAGGAAATTAAGATATCGAATGAATGTGCGACGACGTAGCGCAGACTTTCATTTTACAGGGATTCCCTTTTCATATTCCTCCATTTCGTGTCTTGTCCTCCTTCGTGGCACTTATATTTCTCTTTTGTCTTGTTTCTTATATTTTAAATGTATATGAGGGTACGGAATACTTATATATCAGAGAGAGAGTATCGTTGTTTTTCGCACCTGCCGAAGTCTCGTACAAGTTTCTTCGCTGCGCGTTACGTCTCTCGCGAAATCACGTTCCCTCACGCTACGTACAATTGATAGTGGTCACTTTTAGTGGCCATATTTTTGACTTAAAAGGCGTCCCTGTCAGCAGTGATTTGGGGGTCGTGTGAAGTGCCGCTTTTATAGTACGCACAGGAGGAGACAGTCCAATTAAGGGCACATTTGTATACTTAAGTGTACCGATATCGATGCATAAATCGGACCAGACTCGACGATTTATAGCTCTACCGAATGTCGTAAAATATCTACCGCGAGATACGCATGGGGAAGCAGGACCTTTCCGTTCTTAGAATCCTCGATGGATACAGGTATTTAACGGAAGACGTACGACGCATCCTTTACAATGATAAATCTATTGCTCAGGATGAAGATCGATTTAAAAGTATACATACTCTCGGTAAAAAATTTATTAAGTAAGTGATATTTGATATTTTATTTGAAAATTTACATAAAAAATAATATGACAAACCTCTTGTTCGTCCCATAAAATAGATTAATAAATATGCATATACTAAATGATATACAATCCATTGTTTAAAAAGATATAATATGTCTGGTTCTTCTACGCTGATCTTCAATTCTCCTACAATAAGTACCTACGTCTGTGGTAAAAACTGACACAAGCATATCTGCTTTGAATATCGCTAAAAGTTGCCAAGGAAACGTCTCTGGAGCTCACCGCGCGCAAAGTCAACCCCCGAAGCATGCAAGGTTAAACCCTTTACGGGCTGTATCACAAAGGAGAGCGAGTTGTTGGCAACCCTTACAAGATGATTCTTTCTCTCTCTCTCTCGTGGCCCTCTCTTATTCTTCCGCGTTAAAATGTACACGCGCGGTCGGCATAGAAGGTATATTTCCCTTGTCGTAAATCTTCTTCGCTTGTTTCTCACGTGCTCTTCAACGATCGGCGCTGAGTTACGTTCGTCGGTATTGCTGATGCTCTTACGGTCGTTTCGGTGTGTTAGGAGCTCGTAAATGTTCAAAATGAAATCCTTTAAAGCGCGGCATATTCATTTTGTATGTAGCAATTTGCATGTAAATCCACTATGCTCGGACGTAAAGATCATAAGATATCATAATTTTTCGCGTGACATTTTTCGTACGTCGAGTAATTATGCGCTAATTTCCACGATATTGTGAGAAATGCATATCACTGTCAGTGTATCCTATTGTACAATAAATGATCGAGCGATCTACAGTAGCGCTCAAAAGTCTTTTGATAAATAGTATTCTGTGAATTATTTTATTAATACCGATACTATACATATATATTAAACTTTATAATATAATCTTTGCATATAATAACACATATGTTTAACAAAAATATATCTTAGCAAATATTAATAAATATTACATAAACAACGTAATAGCCCTGTTTACAAAGTAACGCATAAAAACTAATTGTCAAAAGACTTTTGAGCGCTACTGTATATAGTTGTTCTAATTAAAACGTTAAATATTTCACATGCATTTTTAATAGGGTATATTAAATCGAATATTTTGTTTCATGATAACTCTTTCCGGGGCTCGAAAACTATCACCGAATTATTAATATGTTCAGTCCATATATAACGAAATCTTTTCTATATAATGTTCACGTTTTCTTCGTGCTATGCTTTCTATTGATTGCGCATTTGAATATATCCGTACATTCTCGTTTGCGCTTCTCGCTTGATTTGTCAATGCGCGTGCGATCGCCGATAGGTCGATGCCGAAAGTATCGGCGATACTGCACGCCGGCGAATTTTTGCGAAACAGGTGGTTTTACCCATACAGATCGAGCGAATACAATGTGAGCTCGCGCCGTTCGTTGGATCGTGCGATTTGTCTTCGTAGCCAACCTCGTTCTCCTTGGCATGGAAAATGCGCGCGTGCCCTAATAGAGTCCTTTGTTCAAAACCGAACTCAATTGTTACAGCCGGTTATTCAGAGTGGAACAATGTCCAGTCAGCCAGATACCAGTTTGTCTCGAAACGCATACGACTGCGTCCACTGATCGCGGTATGCGTGATCTTATCTTGCGACCCGGAGCGAAATGCAAATTAAAGTTTCCTCGCATAATTGGTCCTCTTTAAGCACTTATCTATCTGAGATACGCGCATGGACGAACGAATTAAGTTTACTGACATTTTTATCGAATATTGACATGAAATATAAATATTGAAATGCTCGGTAATCGTAACATCGTTTTTAGTGTGCGACAAGTCGATTATCTCGTTCCATCGCGTGTCCCAATACCATTATAAGAAATTTAAACTGAAAGAGCATGTTTGGGACAATTGAAATACTTTAATTATGCGTTATATTTACAGGTCTTTTATTTCTGTTGTATTTAAATTAACTTTGATTTAAAGTAATGTAAATTGGACTGTAGGAAACATATCACAGAGTGCCTAGACTGCAAAAATCAAATCATTACGGAAAGAAATTTCAGTTTTGAGAGTTTTGCACGCGTATCTTCGTCATTTACATTTAGCCAAGCGATCCGTAGCGAGGTTACCTGACCCGTTCGCCCACCCGAACTCATCGAATCCCCCTGTTCCACGAAATAAATATAAAAGATCAAAGCAATTCACAGATTTAATGCTCATGGGTTCGACCCATAAACGAGGCAACTGAGGAAATAAAGTGAGACGGCCATTCTTCCCGCGTCCACGACAGCTTTCATATTATGGCCTCAGAGACAACACGCCCACTTAACGATTATTTGAAAACGATCCGAGTTCTCTCGTAACATCGTACAGCATCCAGATTCATTATTGAGATTAGTCAGAATTAAAACTAAAACCACAAAACAAAAAGAAATGTTTCATCTTTCGATCGCAAAATTCGGTGGCAAAATTATCAACTGTTTGCTGCTACATCGGAATATACGCATGAATTTGTTAGCGAGACAGTATAATATATAGTAGACAGTATAATAGTATTATTGTATCTTACAAAATGGGGCGCGATTTGCATAGTGCGTGGTAAGATCGAGCTCGAACCGAAGGCCCGTAAATCTCCGAATACGCTCTCTCATTTAAAATCCTTCCAAATTTCCGTCTAACCTGACACATCTACCACGTGCGCAGATCGTTACCTGCAGCTGCTTACGCTATCGATGAAACGGTCATTGACCCGGTGGACAGGTACCCTCGGCCCTAACGAGTTTGCTCCTCAGAAAATGTCAACGAGAGCGCCATCGTAGTGTCAACGGAGTTGATCGCGAGCGGTCATTCGCGCGGCGATTCTCCAAGGGCCCCACTCCTCCCCCCTTTCGTTTTACTCTTTGCCGAGGCACGATCTTTTATAGCGGCGATCTGGCCCCTGGAATCCCGAGGCATTTATCGGTGGAGTTAATACAGGTGAATAAGAGAGAGACTGCGAACGTTCGTTGTAGTCGCCGTTGTCGTAACGAAGCGAGCTTCTCTTCTTTCGTCTTCGACCTCTTTCTCTTTCTTTCTTCTTTCGAACGAATGGTTGGTGTTCCTCCGGTGTTCGGCGAAACACGATGGTTTCTCGACGAAGAGAGGTGACTCCCGATGGGTGGGAGGTCGGTATCATCGAAAGGGGTGACGGGACGGGAGGAGAGACCGAAGGAAGAAGGCAGGGCGGCGGTGGGCCTAATTAGTCAGGGATATATCTGGAATCTCATGGAGGCTGAGTTTTGTAGGCCTCCTTCAGTTTTATGTACGCAGGCGGATTTCTCTCGTGGATTAGCATACAAATCGATTTAAACTCGAGATAAATAGCCACTCACAGGCTCCTCACACGGAGCCGACTTCGGGCATTATCTTGTCCACCGCCGAGATTAACGCTTAATGCTTTATACTTTACAGCCGGGGAGCCTCCCCGCGCTGCCTCCTGCGGGTACCACTATATATACTTAAGTACGTACCTGCGTTTTGTCGTGACACCGTCGAGTGGCTCTTCATCTCTTCCTCTCTCTCTCTGTCTCTCTCGCGATGTCTGCCTCGCGCGTTTCGCGCCAATGTTCTTTCGTTACTACAACCGGCCGATCGGACAAACTCGTTTCCGATTAATCGAAACGTCGGGTCATCGTTCGGGCAATAACGGCCCGCCGATGTGGCGGATCGTTTACACTTTACACCCCCGATAGATTTCATGGGAGTACCTGCAACATCGTGCGTGACGCTCTTTACGCGGTGGTACCGTAGCAGTAACGTCGATGAAATTACTCAAAGATACGCTATTATGGTGTTACTACACGAGTTTACGCTTTGTCACGTCACGCTGTATTATCTAGTAGACACGCATAGCGATTGTATCACGTTCAGCTAATTAATATGAAGAAGAGGGATAATCTGCATACGTCGAGTAAAATTGGAATTTGCCTCGCGGATACTTGTCGATACTCTGATATGCCGGCTTTTTCGAAATTATACATTCGTTAGCATTTTATGACAGTTTTATGTTCGCTTCTGCAGCGTTACAACTCCTAATCGCCGCGGCGAGCTAAATGGTTACGTTAGCGTTTTATTCGGCGCTTTAACGATTATCGTATCCTCTCCCCGTGGGCGGAAATACAATGTTGGCACTTCATGCGCAGAGACGAACCATAATTTTTGCACGCTCATAATGAATCCGGTGTTATACGATTGTATAACGCGGTTATGCGTTCCAGGAGCATCTACTATTTCGGAATACAACAGCATTTTATATTATTGTCCAATATAGTGTGCTTATTGCTCGGCTGACTAAAATCACGTTAATTTTATGATTAAAATGTCCGATTTGTATGTTTAACCTTGGGTGACGATGAAATATTCGTCAAGTATGATGCGAGCGATGCCGTTGACTTCATCGATTGAAGAGAAACGAGTTTTGTTGCCGCATTCGATTTCTCCAGGATGCACGAAGTTAGTTGTGTTGTGTGTTTTAGCAGAATATTTCGATTATTCATGACGATTCAAGGTTCCGAATAGCGAACGTCGCTCGAATAGTCATTAACGAGCCGCGGATACACGTGGAGGTACGGGAATCGAATCTCCCATGAGATTAGCTATATCGTGGAGAGGTGCTCGTTATACCTCAGTCTTTTATACTAATTTATACCGTTATACCTCCTTATACTTCTGCGGAACTTGTATTTTTTAATTGGCTGTTGGCTATAAACCGATTCTCTTCGATCGCAGTATAACTACGATATATATTTTGTCATAAATTTTCTTATAAGATTTATTGAAATATTTGTCATTTTATGCGAACGAATTCACTATCCATTCGATTAAATTGGCTCCATCGTTTCCATTTTAAAATTACTTACTATCTTTGAAATTTTTTTATGTAAATTTTTTATCGGTACACTTTTATCGTTTTATCAGAGATGAGAGCGTATTTTGCAAATAATGTTAAAATACGACATTGTGACAGTATTTTCTGATCTAACACGTGAGACATGCCGTTGAAGCTGACTATCCTTTCTTGTTCCAGCAATTACCATACTTTAGTTAATTAAAAGGAATTGTCGGAAACTGCAAATAGCCTAAAGGCTGTTCAGAGCTGGTGGTGGTATCATGCGGTTATGCTTATCCGCCGTAACGGAGAGGGAAATTATTAAGCAGTTATATCAGTTATATCTAATTGCGTATTTAACGCAAAGAAATTTTCGCTGCAGGGTACTACTCGGCATCATATTACATCCATTGTTTATTCATTTTGTTTGTTCGTTATCTGTAGCAGTTACAGTCAGCGCAATAGAATGGCGTGCGTTTTCGCTAACCCTCGGCTCCTGTTCGTTAGCGTAACGTTCAATTAGCGATTACTTTGTTTGCCGGAATTACCATCTCGCGTGTCCCGACAAAATCATTAACGGCCAACTTTTAGCTCGGCTGCGAACTGTCGGTTCGCCCCGATTGATCTAACACGCGATCACGTTACAAATACCGGGCCGCGCACGTAATAAATACGGGACTGCAGTCGGACGGCTAGCACAGCGCATACAACGACTAATGAGTTCGTAATACAAAGATTTCTAATACGGCTCTCGATAGCCGGACTCGGGATAATAATGTCAGGCTACTACGTCCCCGATTGCTTCATGAAACGCGCGAGGCAGCCGGAAAGAGAGGCGCAAGTGGGCCACTCTTGAAACGGATGAGCAGGTGAACGGGCGTAAATCAGGGTAGACTCGAGTCTTGGCACGGAAGGGGAGAAGATGGAAGGGGGACCGAAAGGAAAGAGAAAGAGAAAGAGAGAGAAAGGGAGGACAGGAAGAAACGGAAGATAAAGAGGGACACCGTGATGGCAAGACAGAGCGCGAACGAGAGAGGACGGACAGAAGCAGAGCAGTTCTTGCACGGCGCGGAGGGGGCAGCAAGATTGGAAGCGTCCGATGCTGGATCGCGACCAGCTGCTGTCACCGACCTGCCTGGTAGACAGCCAGATTATTGCACGGAGCCTCCATGGACCACGGATGTGCGCTGACTTCGCTATCTGTCCGTAGCGATAGAGTGGTCGATTTTGAAAATCAATAAAGTGAAAATCACACGTCAGGTTTTACGAGTAATAATATCTTCGGAAATTATCGAATTATTCAAAGCGACACAGAACGCCAAAAATACTTAGCTTACGCGCGAATATATTCGCTCGAATGTAAACGACTAAGATGTCTCGATTATTTGCGGGAACTGTCCACGACTTGACACGGCAGCGAAATAAATATTGTATGTCGCGCTGTTAATAAACTCCCGAAGACATCGTTAAAGTGGCATGCCGATGTACGCGCTGCGATTCGCACCTTGCCGATCGAATTGTTGATTGCCACTTGACCTCGCGGTATCTCGCATCGCTCCCGCGTCGTGAACGAAACGGCATAAAGCCGCAAGAGAGATAGTTACTTTCATACAGGACTGAATGATCGAAGGAGGCGCTAAACCGATAGAAACCGTCCCGACCAATAAATCTCCCTGCATACATTCCCGGCCGTAATGTGCTCCGCCGCGAGAATTATGCGCAATTGATAAGACACGACGCAAAAGTGTAATTTACGACATCGTTCGCACGCGATGTAATTGACTATAAATGAAATTGTAAAAGAGAGATAGCAGGACTTCGGTGTCGATCCATCCCGAAGTCTATAGCAGTTGAACGTCTTGCAAAATGCCTTTTGCGCGCAACTTCGCCAGCTCGTAATTTAACATTCCTTCTGATAGATACATGAAATATTTTATGTTTGAGATATCGAACTAAATCACAATAATATAAAAATGTGAGGTGCATGAGTAGTTGAGTACACACGCACTCACACATAAAACTTGTGTAGTTCTCCATGCCAAGGGAATACTTCAAAACTTCCGTTACATTCGCGAGTTCGATTGCCAGCGCGCTCTTTTCGCGTGACGAAGTTTAATTTGGAAATTCCCGCGTGAGAGAACTTGTTCTTCGAGTGTGGGTAATGCGTGACACCGTGGAATCGGTGCTAGGCGGCAAGGTGTTGAAGCTAAAGGGCTCGTATTTTTGTCGCGGCCAGAGCTCGTCGTCGTCGGCGCGGCGAGCCCCTTTTCGGGCACGGTGGCGATAAATCCGTATCTTTATGAAACGCGCCGTCGGACGTTGCTGCCTATAGTGGCTTCTTTTGTTCGGTTAAATGTTCCGTAGCTCCGGGCCGGCTGCTCTCGATCTCTCTTTCGCCTCCATCCGTCGGTCCGGCATGCCTTCCTCTGCCTTTTCTTGTACAGGCATTGTATTTGGGCCGCGCGATCTCTCTCCAACACTCCCATCAATCTCTTTTTCGCCGTACTACACGTTGCTAAAATTAGGATTAATTATTCTCTCGGTATATAACTCTTAAAAGAAAATTAAAGATGTAATTTTTGGGATAAACTGATTAGCACAAGTGAAATATAATAGATAGCTTTTATTGGAATCGCAGTGTCATCAAGGGTTAATATTCGGAGAAAGTGTATATTTTATACAGCACTAGCCTCGAGAAATCGCGTGCCTGTGATCGGAAGCGTCTCCCGAGTGATTTTATAGTTACAGATAGATCCGAGTAAATCCGACTCAACGATGCAATTATGAATATTTATGCATTATTAATTTATTTCTAGGTGAAAGCGAGTGTTATGTAAATTGATTGGCTACGTGTTAATCGAATTATCTTTATCAATCGAAGTTTGTTGCTAATAGGTTCTTATTAAAGACGATATTAAGGTAATATAAGTAAATTTCTATCTCGCACACGGGAATCGGTTTTAACCCTTTGTGGGAGCTATTATCCGGCACTTAGATATTTCGTGTATCCATGTAAAGGCCTCTGACGGTCCAATCTTATCGTGACGAGGGACCCTGAGTTCGGTCGGAACCCATATAAATTATCGCTACGAATTTCGAAACACTCCACCTCCTTCTTCTCTCCTTCTCTCCTTTCTCTGCTCTTTCTTCTTTATTTCGAGACTTGCTGCCCGTTTCTCCAACAATCTGGTAGGAATTTAACGCGTTGCGATCATCGTGGTAAGGAGACATGGCGGACGGAGAAGCGGCTCCTAATCAAAGAATGGCGGTAATCACCGAAAATAATGTCCTAACATTTCGTAGACCTTTAAAGCCAACATACGACTGACTTGAGCAACTGAGACGCGATGGGCAATAAATTGTTGGCACCTACGCGCGAACGTCGTGCTCGCCTCTTTTCTTTCTCTTCGTCCTGCTTCGTTGAGACGATTTCCGCTTTGCTTGTCCTTTTCTCGTCGGTTGATTCGAGACACCTTAAAACAATAATGAGCGGGACAGCTCGTTGTTAATGCGTTGACTTTTTGCGCGAGACATTCTGAACCCGTGACCGATGGTATAAAGTTATGTATGGCGGTTAAAGGTGCGGATGTATCGTATCGGCGACTGCTTTCGTAAATGGGCAAACGTCGTGAAGATGTTTCGATTATTGAATGCGCAATTACCTCCTGGAAATTACTTCAATTGCGATACAAAATGGAAAAGAATACGTTGGTCGAAGGAGCATTCCGTCAACATGTTGCACTCGGATAAAAGCTGTTTTTCGGCTAAATTAAGTATAACGGACATTACGTAATGATGTAACGTCTTTCGGAATTACTAGAAACTATTACGGAACTATTACGATGTATTATCCTTACGTTTGCAAAGAAATACGCGACAATGTAGGCATATGAATATACATCGAGATGGCTTGGAAAAGATTTTTTTCAAAAAACTACCGCGCATACTTATTGTATATGAAATGTAAATATCTTAATGTCTTAACGTCGCACAAAACTGGCAAAGTTTCATGCAAAAATTGAATTTGAATTGACCAGTTACGTAGCTGAAAATAAATATGTAACTGTCATGCATTGCGCTATATTCTTTTATGTTTCCACGGAAAACAACGATTGGCAGATGTTTTCACGAGGATTGCCCATTTCGTAAACTCTATACAAAATAAATGTCTTGAAATGATACATGCGCGATTTATAGATAGAAATATTTCTCAGTCGCATTCTTCAAATATGACAAATGCGTCCAAGGACAGGTATTCTGTCAAAGAAATGCGACGTGAAAATAACTTTGAATTCGTCTAAATAAGTCTTGTCAGTCCAAATACTGTATGTTACATATATAAATATTCGTCTTAAAAATACATTTCAAATTAATTTAATATTTGAAAAAGATATTGCTGTATGATTGGATTATTTTATTTTTTACATTTTGCGTACACAGTATAGAAAACAATATTCATTATAAATGTTGGTTCTCGTTTACGGATTATGGCAAATAAATACTAGCAATTATCCAAAGTCGTTGTCTGGAAAGGAAAGCAAATATTAGATCCTCGCCGCATTGCCGCCACTCGAGAGACGCAATTATTGGATATTTGTAAAAAGGCGAAAGAAGAGGGCAACAAGACGGCGGTGATGCGACCGATACCGTTAGCGGAGCCTATAATAAAGTAAATAAAGAGTCCGACCGACGACTTGACTCGTCGCTGAGGCGAATCGCATTTTTATTTCCCTTCATTCGACCAAGAGGGGACGAAAAAGTATCGTACACCCTCGAACCAGTTCGGAGGCACCGCAGCCTGTTGGTTCGCCACTCGTTACGCATTATCATTCTTGATATCATCCGTTGATTATGTAATTGACGGGCAGCAAGCTCTTCGTTCTTCACTAATTCCATGCCACCTGCCGATTCATCATGTATGCCACTATCTCTTTTTACAAAGTCATTCTTTTTGCATTGTAATCATTAGCAAATATAGAATATGAGATAAAAATCGTTTGTGAGCATTTTAAATGTATCAAAACGACAAAGTTCAAGGCTTCATTTCTTTACCTTTTTTTAATCTTTTGATATATTTAAACTTTCTTCTATTTATAAAATTTATAGTTATAGAATCTCTAAATTTTATTTTAAAAAAGCTAAAGGTGTCTTTATTATTAATTGCGAAGTTATTAAAAATGAGCAAAGAAATCGGCAAAACTATTGATTAATAATATTATATAATTTTCTTCAATCGCTTAAATATTAATTCCAATCGATATCTCGACGAACAATTATAATGCATATCGTCTATGAAATTGATGCGCAACAAACTCATTTTTATGTTGTTTTCATATACCATTTTATTTTTTAAAAAAAGATGTTAATAGACCACTCAATCTCACTTGATACTGACTTGATTCATATTTATACATATTCATATTTAAAAATAGAAAATTAATTATTCATGAAATATTAATTCCTTGACATTTAATTAAGATCGAAGTTCTTATGTACCAGAGAAAGTTAGACATTTTCGTGTTACACAAAGATTTGCTTTTCGAATATCTATCCATTTTTACAAGTAATGAATTTGTGCTAGCAATCCAATTAGCACCTGTTTTACTTTGTCGCTTCATTTTTTCGTCGATGATACATTAACATTATAGACAGCAGACTTTTCTTGAAACATAAAGTGTCTAAAATATAACGATAAGCGACCGAAACATATTATTAAGGTCGTTTATAAAAATGCGGAATTGCTTTTATCGATGATACAAATTTTGCTTCTTTCTTCTTTCAGTAGTTTATATTCGATAAGTAAATTGAAATATTTAATCAGTTTTATTGTCGCGTTCCTCAATATCAAGCAACGTTTCCATTTCATGCAAAAAATGGACCGCTTCTAGTATAGAAATTAACATATTAAACTTGCTGTATCAAATGCAATCACTCTGAAACAGTCATAATTCGATAGCTCGAATTTATAAGGAAGCAAATACGCGACATTGATTATAAATATTAGATTGCTTGATGTTTCCGGTGAAAACGTACAAGACGGAAATGATTATTGCATAGTCTGGAAAAAACGCAGCAAGATTTTTTTCGTCTTGCGCCGACAACTTCGAAACTATTAAGCATCTGCAATGAACATAACGGGAACTAAACATTCAACCACAATCTATTAGTCAGGAAATTTAGACAAACAATTTATTCCATTATATAAAATGTGTGTGTACATAAATTGAAATCTCAGAAAAATAGTAGGCCGACCGTTTAATTTCACCAAGCATTTCTACAATTAGATCTAATCAGTTTTATTGGAGATGATGTTCAGTCCTGCGATTTTCCGTTTTGACACGTATGTTATGTAATTCACTACGCCGGCCATTCGACCGGGACCCTTGTCGGCATTTGCGTACTTTAATCGCGCATGCACGCGACTGGAAAGGGTTGCGGGCACAGAAGACCATACTCGTCGCTTGACGCACGACAGTTTCCCCGCCCAATTATCATTGAGCCGCGACACCTGTAGCGAGCAGGGTCTGCGCCGCCCTGCCTTTCTATCGAGCTGGACAGAAGCCGCGCATTAATGTCCTCACGCCCGGCAGGGCATTGTTCTCGTTAAATAGGGCGAGCGACTCGTACGCCGCGAGCCGCGATAATCACCGGCGCGGCGCGGCAATGCCGGCGGGTGCATCTGCATACAAGCCGGCAATACGAGCGGGCGGAGCGAAGCGTCCGGTGACAACGGGTAAGGGGATCAGTCCGTAAATGTAAACTTGAACGAGCGCCGCAAAAAGCGCGACTTCTGCGTCGGGCGAAGGAAGCGTTTGTCTGGCTAGAGGCCGGAACGAGCTGAGGCTCGGCTCTTCTCCCTCGCCTCGAGCCGGTGCTCCGTTCCCAATGCTCTTCTCTGCCGTTCGTGTAGTGTCTTCCTCTCCTTGCCTCCCGCACCTCCGTTCCTCCTCTTGTGCTCCTCTTCTTCCGTCTCCGCACTCACTATGCTCCCCTGCCACCCCCGCTAACCACCTCTGCCGTTTCTATCTCTCTTGCCTGTTTCGCTTCTTGTGCCGCTCATCTCCATTCCGTCCACGCTGTTCACCCTTTTTCTCGCGGCAGCCGCCGCAATCCCGGAAAATGCGCGCGCGCTCCTCTGAACCGCTTCGCTCGTTCGCTTAGCCGCGGCCGACGAGACTTTCTCCGCGGCGAAACGTCCGTTTTGAGAGCACTTGTTTAGGGGATACTGTGTGACGACGCAGAGAAGGTTTCCAGAAGCGAAAAACGTTCCTCTCGGAGATACGGAATTGCGCAAACGTGTAGAGAAAAATGAAATTATACGTGTAACATATGTTACTTATATTTTATTTCTAAAGAAATGAGCATACAAAGAAAATTCATTATACTTCTTCATATTAAACGTAATGTGTTTCTGAAAGTGAAATATTCTTGAGACATAAAGTACCGTTTCAGTGGTTTTTCGAACCTCATTTCTTAAGCACGCGTGAATAATTAGCTCGGATAAGAAACGAGCATGTTGTCAGTCTTTTCTCTTTACACGCTTTATTAACTCTCTAGTCTAGACGTACGAAGGATACGAACAGAAGAGCTATTGTGCACGTTGTTCGGTATTCATCTTGTAAGCTTTTGCGACTGGGCATTTACTCGTTGGTATGATTTCGTTTTTAACTTGTAATTATGCGGTGCACGTTGTAGGAAATAGTATTGTTACGATCCACTAAAGCTAAGTGTGTCAAATCTGTTATCTGTTTGAGATTCTTTCTGTCCATAATATATCGTTGGAATGTGAATTATGAAATACCGCAGCGATATATGATATATAATTATATCTGAGATAGCAACAAAATTCTCGAGACTTATCAAGTATTTTATAACATAGCCGACATTTAGAAAGTTATACTTTTGTTTTCATTCATGCCTTTAAGTATAATCGATTGATAATTTTAACGACATCGATCAATCTTGCCGCTATCGGACCACCTAACGTGATCTAACATCGTTCGTTGTCCGTGATGTATCTCTTCTGCTTCTTTCCTCCTCGCCATTTCCCTTCTTCTACAACGCCCGCGCCGCTATCCTCCTCCATTTTTCGCGCTGTGCTTCTTCCGGCGAGAAGGCAGCAAAAGGCAGCGATGCAGTCGGCGGAGGAAGAGCATTCGGTGAATTGAATTATTTAAAGCCCGCGCAAGAACAGGCGTCTTTTATGAGTGGCTCCACACAATGCCGGCTTTGTGCCTCTCGGATACACGTGTTGCGTGCGCGCGTTCACGTACGCGGCGCGGCTGCGTCGCCCGGCATGAATGTGCTAATAATGAAGGTAAATTTGTTCCGAGGAGTCATTAATTAAAGTATTTTGTAACAAGGCGACGTCCGCCGCCACACCGTCGCGGCTTCTCCACCCGCGATGTCGGGCTTTCTTTCCACCCTGCGTGTTACATAACGTACGGGGTGGTTCAGAATTATCATTCGGAGGGACCAGAGATACCATACAGCGCTTTAAGCTTTAGATAGAAATAAACAAATAGTCTTCTTAAATTTATTACAGTAAAGAAACGTAGAACACAATTGATGATATTTCTTTAAAAGAAAGATTATTTATTCATGTTTGTTTAAAAATTATCAAGAGAAAAATGGCAACTCTGAAGAAAAATGGCACTCTATATCTACGTACTACGGACCTGGCGTCTATGTGTCGCGTGTGTGTCGCGCGAATAGAGGATAGGAAAACCGGTGGTAAGAACGGCGCGTATAAATAAAGGTGGCGATCATAGAATTGCTAATGTTTCAAAGAGAGAGAAAAAGAGAGAGAGAGAGAGAGTGATTATTCTTTTCAAAAGATGACAGGGCGTACGACTCGGCGCGAGACTTTTCAGAAGGTTGCGAGAGGTTGGGGTGGGGAGTTGTGAAAAAGGCAGTAAGGGGCGACGGAAGGACCGCAACGGTGGATGGCGCTGGTGGTGGAATGGCCAACCTCTCGTATCTTCTCTTTGCACGGACTTCACGGATCCGTGTGTATAAGTCCGCGCAAACGGGCTCGCATCGCCATACTTATATATTACTTGTTGAAACGCAACACATATATGTATATATACGTACACACCGAAATCGCATACACACGCGTACAACGGGCAACGCACAAACGAGCGGGTTTGCGTGAATACGTATACATTATGTGTCTATACAAAACAAGCGGCCACCAGTAATTCAAAGGCCCCATTCAAGGCTCCGTCTCTATTCTTGCTCTCGCGTTTGTAAACCATTTCATTTGCCCCTCGCCGGAGCATATACTAATAACTAATAAGGAACTGCTCCCGGATTTTTAAACGCCAACAACGTGCCGTAGCACTGCCTTCATTATATGGGAAACTAGTGCGCGGCCAACATCGGCTTTGATATTGTCTCGACTGACTGGGAAAACGATGGACAATAAGCGTAGTAAGCTGATTCAAAGTATAAAACGCTATCCATCTGCCGCGCAATGTTTTATCTGTAGGGACGCGTTTAATGACCGAATAGCGAAAGAACAGCAACGAAGCTATCAAACGTGAATGAATTAATTGTCCGTGTCGAGAAAAACTGTTTCGTGGCACAGTTCAAATATTGATCCACGGTTTCATTTAAAATAAAGTCTATTCTGCTCAGCTTATTACGCTTCTCTACACTATTTTATTTTGTTCAGTTTCTCTGTAACCTGAATAGATATTACACGTTTTAAGATTTTAATGGTATTCCTCGGTTGCTTTTATTTTAACTGAAACTTCGTCTTCCTAAATAGATTGCATAAACTTTTTTTTCACTGACGTAACTTCTTTCATTTTGTTCATACTCATAATACATTATAATTTGCATTCGTCAATTATGTATGCTTGATTCTTTTTAATTGCTGCTAATTCAATAAGATTCTTTCTCGGCCAACACAGCCATAATGATCGATGTAAAAAATATGGCATAAAGATAAAAACATTGATAATTTTTCAAATTATTTAAGATACTCGTGTATGAAAAATGAGTCAATTTTTATTTATTTGTATATGATATATGTATATTATAAAATGATATTTATCGCTAAAGACAATCTATCATCAACGCTATTAAGGCATTTTTCGCAGGACATATGAAAACTGATGTTTTATTCATAAAACTATCCACACTCTAGTGGTCATATCGCATTAAATAAATATATTCGTTTAATGAACTTTAAGATAAAGTTTTAATAAGCTAACGTATCTGATTTCTTTTTTCACAATTAATATTGTATTTGCTAGCCTAATTAAATGAATAATAACGCGCAATATTAATTATCCGCATAGAACGTTAATAAATATTTATATTTAATTAAGATTTAGATAATTGACCATTGGAAACGTGATTTATATTACATACATTGTCGAATTTATATTTTATTAAAAATCGCGTATTTTATATTAAATATACAGGGTGGCCCCAAATGTTCCGGCCAGACTTTGAGATTTTATAGGAAATTTAATTCTGAACAAAAAGTTTTCTATAAACATGGGTCGAAAAATGCTTTCTTAAAAAGTTAGCGCCCAAAAACCTCTAAAATCACGGTTATTTTATACATTTTTACAGGAAAGTATGCGTTTTTTAACAAAAGTACCGAAACAAAAGTTGTAGAGAATTAAATTATCTTTCAAATGAAATCAAAATGATTGTAGTACGTTCCATAGGTTTCGAGATAACCAGTTTCAAATGTACAAAAAAGTGTTTTTTCGGCTATCGACGGTAGAATTTTTAAAAAATACTCTTCGTTTATGCTGTTATGGCCTTAGCTAATTTTCAATATTTATTTTGCTTGTTGGTTATTCCACTAAAAATTTTTTACTTTTCTGCATTGTTTAAACCAATCACCTATTTTATTTTAAAAAGAATTATTTTATTTTTATGAAAGAAAAAGATTTTTATTTTTATTTTTTATTGATTTTTCCAAGAAATTTATTAAGTTTTATTTTCTTTTTATTTTGTTTTCTTTTCACCTTCTGCTCTTTCTTTCATCCTCCTATGGTGATTGGTTTAAACAATGCAGAAAATAAAATTTTTTTGTGGAATAACCAACAAGCAAGATAAAATTAAAAATTAGCTAAGGTCATAACAGCATAAATAAAGAATATTTTTAAAAAGCTCTACCGTCGATAGCCGAGAAAACATTTTTTTGTATATTTGAAACTGATTATCTCGAAATGTATGGAACGTACCTACTACAATCATTTTGATCTCATTTGAAAGATAATTTAATTCTCTATAACTTTTGTTTCGGTACTTTTTGTTAAAAACGCATACTTTCCCTGACATTTGTAAAAATGTATAAAATAACCTTGATTTCAAAGGTTTTTGGGCGCTAACTTTTAAAGGAAGCATTTTTCGACCCATGTTTATAGAAAACTTTTTGTTCAGAATTAAATTTCCTATAAAATATCAAAGTCTGGCCGGAACGTTTGGGGCCACCCTGTATATGTATATTACTATTTATATTAAACATTACGTAATAATAAGAATAGTGAAAAAAATGAGTTTAACCATTCTTAAAATTAAGATCGAAGGAGTTATGATAATTTTTTACACCTGCAAATTAATAACATTAAATCTATTAAATAACATTAGATCTATTAAAAAGAAAATGTCGAAAAATGAAGACATACATATATGTATATATATATGTATTCGAACGAGACCTAATCTACCCAGCTGCCGCGAAGTTAACGAGTGGACGTGAAAAAGAGCTTAAGTCGTAATTATAGCGTCTGCTCTTATCAAAGATGGAAGAAGGATTACGTGTCCACCCTGGACGACGTCACGATGGTGGAACCGATGAGTGCCGTGTACCTTACGCTCTCTCGTTGGTAGATACTTCTGGTCGGCTTCGCGGGTATACATTTATACCTCGTCGTAAGCGAGACCATGGGCATCGTAAATGTGAAGTACGCGCGAAGTCACGCTGGTATGCGAGTTACGTCACCTGCGTCGCCATCGCGTGAAGACATACTCGGGGATCGGACCGAGGTGTCCTTGGTGGACACCTGTCGGGACGCCCCGTCGACGGGACGATTATCGAATGACGAAAGCGAGCACGAGCGCAGTCACGAAGGCGGGGTTGGAGGAGCCGATAGAACGGAGCTGAGAGGGCAAGGGGAGAGAAACACCCTCTTGCACTCGAAGGTCGATGAAATTTCAGCCCCGGCTGAGAGAAGATCGGCCGGTAAATTGACGAAGGGCGAATGCGCCAGAGGCTCTCTCTCTCTCTCCCCTCCCTGCCACTAATCCACCCCTGTTCCTCCGTCTGCCCCCCGCGGAACGCAGTAAGCCTCCGAGCGAATAGATTGACGTCAGACAGAGGAAACGGCCTCGCGCCTAGTGATTGTCATTTTCCGGCCTGCATCCGGACTGCATGCTTTTTCTCCGTTCGTGCTCTTTTCCTCCGCACCTGTTCGTAATTATTTTTTACGATTAAGTGCGCCGCCGTCTGTACGCCCGTTTCGGAACCGGTACTGATTGCCATCCCGCCGTAGAGCGTCCTCGACCTCGGGAATTATCCCGAGCTCGGGTTTGATTTGTTTCTTTCCTCTTTTTGTTTTAGCGCAATTGAATTGATTGCTGGATCGTATAAAAAGGGACACATCTTCGTTATTCTGTATTTTGATATTCAAAATCGCTTTTTCTGAGATGATTAGTAACATTTAATTATCCAAAGCGATGAAATAAGCTACCTCTTTTCTTTTGATCATGGATTTCTATTTACTACAAGATAAATTTACCGAAGCTTTTTTAGGGTGCTAAAAATATATTTCTCTATAATCTGAGTGCGGTCTGGCAAGATTTCCGTTGCGGAAGAAAGAATGATCTTCTCGGCCGAGCGTTTGTTCTTCGTGGTAAAGGAGCAAGCGGTGATCTCAATGGAGACTCGACTCCATAAATAACCCTCGCAACAAGGATTAGCTCCCCTTTCGTCCGGTTCATTGTAAATTAATTACCTGGAAATGAGAAATCTCCGGTATACATTTTTCTTCGGTAGCAGACGCATTCAGCGGGAGATAAAAGCTACTCTTTGAACCATGGTTTGATCGTTTTTTCATCAATAAATCGCGGAACATTGACGTTTTCTAAAACTGTAACCATAAGGCCAATGTGTTTCTAGCGTTGTTGACACGAGATGCACATGTGTTAGGATAAATTGATACCTTCGCGCGGCGCAAATAGCACTTCAAAGTCCACAAACCTTTGCCGTCAAATGATGACCTACGAATTTATGTCTCTGATTAAGTCAACACAACGGTAGACACATCATTTCTAACATTAGTCGGACTCTATGTATATCACCTGTCTGGCGATGATGCATTTTATATAACTCCTGCTGTGCATTTAGCAACAAGCCAATGTTAAATGAAGCCTAAGAACATCGATAAGAGAAATGACGAAGAAAGCATGTATGTGAATCGCTCTTTCGTGGACGGTCGCGACGGAAATTCACGAGGTTGTACTAATTGAATTAGAAAACAATTGTTACTCGTTATACGTGACGTGTACACGTATGTACGCGAACGCATATACACGATTACGGAGAAGCCTTGCGCGTTTCAACGCGTATCGGCGCCTACGCAACTGCGCGCGGCCATGGTGGAATTTTCACCTGCTCAAACACTGCCCGGACCGTCAAGCTCGCCGTGTCATTGTGTTTGCATTATTATGTTAATCACAACGTACGGCAGTAACAATGCGTCAACCTCGATTTAGGAAGCGACTCGAAAAGGAACATATAGCTGAACAAATATTAACTGAGCAAATCATTAGTTTCCTCCTCGCCTCCTCCTTTATGTCGGACGGCGTTTGTTCGAAGAGTCTTGAGGCATATACGCGTCGCGCCGAGCAACACATCGATTTCGAGAGACTCGCGAAGTAGCTAGCCCCATAATTTGCAAACTGAGCTTAGCTCAATGCGATGCCACGAAGTGCCACACCGACGAAACCGCGAATAATCCACAGGGAACAATATTACGAAACTGTGTAATTTACGAATTTTTATTCTTGTTTACCCATCAAATATAATCGATGTATAAAAATGGAAAACCTGTAATACGGGAATGATATGACATTGAGGAGGATATCGTGCTTTAACTCTTTCGGCCCGTTATTGTTTAAATTCTATTTATATATATAAATAGAAAAAAGCAAAATCAAGTTTCCCATAAAAAAAATTGATACTAAGTTTATAAAAAATCTAGGTTTAAAAATAGCGATAAAATCTACCGCGTGTAGGATAAATTCTTAGCACGTAACAAATATAATCGAAGATGTTTATCCGTGCATAGCGGAAAATCAGCTGCACGAATAAACCAAGACTATTAGACCGCACGAATAGACCGGCATTTTCTTGCGCTCGAACAAATCGCGCATGACCAGAACGCCGCGGCGGCATAATTAAACGAGGCGAAGTAGAGTCGAACGGAAACAAGAACGTCGCATCCAACGGCGAAATGGTCCTCGACGGACTAATGATGGCGCGCGGCACGCGTCATCCGTACGCCGCGAAAAAAACGGTATCGATCGTCAATTCGCCGATGCGAAACGTGCTTGAGAGACTCGTGGCGCTAATCACGTTAGCATAGCGCCGCTGGTTGAAAGCGACCGAATGGAGGAGTCGAAAAGTGTGCTCGTCGGTGGCCACTCGTCGACGTGCAAAAGCCACCCCCAATACAATATTCGTCGCGAATCTACGATACGCGATCCCATCGGTCGACGATGAGAATTGGTTCTACTATGAAACAAATTCGCTGACTTTGACAAAGTTGTACCTTTTGTCGAAAGTGATAGAGAGAATTTATTCAGTAAACAATGTGAAATACTTGTATGTTATTCAAAAAAATATTTTGTGCATATGTCTATAAAAAATTTTCTTGGCATATCATATTTGGAATGCGTACACTGAAAAAAAATTCTTGGTAAACTTGTGAGATGCATTTAGTATACTTTCTTTTGAAGTATTTGATTATTATTACCGATTATAATAATAATAACAAAACATTTTGTAATAATTATAAAAGAGTAAATTTTGTTTAGTTGAGCCAACTAAATTATGTAATACTTATACGTTTAGTTGAAACTATTTCACCAAGGTGCTTGATAACATTAATCAAGCCTGGATTTTTATAACCAAGCCTTTCTTTCAGTGTACAAATTTTAAGACATAAATGCGGTCTGCCGGACCGTTGTTCGCTATTCCGACTACTCGTCCGTGCCTCACAAGCAATCCCCTTCTATCTCCGTTCGTCCCGTTGCGACGTGTAATGCAATTACGATTGTTGTTTGAATGAACAATCAAGCGCCCTCGAGGCGCGCCTCCAATCATTCAATTTCTGTTCAATCGACTTCTCTGCTTTTGCGCGCGCGGCAGCCAGTTCCCGCGACCCCTTCTTTCTCTTGAGAATTATCCAGAAAGAGAGGAGAAGAAAGAGAGAGAGAAAGAAGCGAAAAGGGGGTCGGTACATCGAAGGATAAAGAGGGAGTGGGCGAACGTACACGATCGCGGGGGGACCAGGGTGCGGGCCCGCGCGATTATTGTCGCTTTCCCGACTGACAAAGTAACTGCGCCGGAATACTTCTTATTTCCTGCCGCTGACAGGGCGCGTATTACGAAAAAAGAAAGCTAATAACAGCCACCGCGCCGCCGCCTCGTCGTTCGGCTACCTGCATTGACGGGCGCGCCTCGCAAACCCGTCCCGGGTTACATCGCCGCCCCCGATCCCTCGCCCCCCTGACCCTCGCTATTGATTTGTGCTGGTGGAATCGGGTACGCGCGCGTGTGTAGCAGAGACAGGCCTGTGAAACCCGGTTATTAGTTCCCTGCGGGAGAGCGGATCTCTTCTCCTTCCCTCTCCCTCCCCCTCTTTCTCTCTCACTCGCTCATTCTTCTCGATTTCTGAAGGTACCGTACGAAACTCCTCGATTGAAGAGAGGAAGATGGGAAGAACCGCAGAGAAGGAGAGGTCGAGAGGCCGTCTATTATTTCATCCGTGACGTCATTGCCGCAAGCATTGCTCGATGTTAACGTGAACGTGACGTCGCAAGTCGTCGATGGGCTGTTTTACGCGGTGGTGCTGATACCAGCCGCGGGGAAAACGCGCGATTAACGAGCCTGGCCTGTCGTAAAGGGCTCTCGCGATCATAATACGTTGCTCACGCTGGTCATATTCCGATGAAGCGCAGATATTTATGGGTGTGATGAGTGAAACGATAAATTTCATAAGCTTGTACACATAAATCGAAGCGCGGATACGGGTAATCGAAATCTCGTTTTTTTAATAATCTTTCGTGATTTGAACTCAATACACAAATATTAAATGTTTTATTTCTATTTTATCAGTGCTAGTCATCCCGTAATATACCATATTAACATAACGATAATTTTATTGTCGAAAATCGAAAGGCGATCATCATGCGTCGAGGCGAAATCTTGGCCCGATTTGATGTCGTCGATTTCTTTTCCGGATTCCAAGATTTATGCAGACTTCGACATACGCCGTTAATATCCGTGCCAATAAATCGAAGGTAAATCGACCCGAAACCTGGCAAACCTGTTCCAATCGTGGTTTGGATTTTTATGTCGCAGTTTAAATGATTAAAGAAGGAGTATAGCATAATCACATTGTTCAAAACCATCAGCGCTACGTACAGACCCTTTTTCCTATTATACTTTTACTTTTCTCACTTTATATCTTACGTCTGTAGTTTATGTCTCTTTAAATTTTTAGTAGACGTAGCGATCATAAAATGCTAATAATGTTGTTTTAATATCATTTCTACGCAGCTCAAAATTACGCCATAAACCCCTACGTTCCACGAATTCTACTTTCACGATATCATTAATACGCTTACGTGCCTCTGTATAATATTGCCTCAGCTGACGGTCGAGAGAAAAATAAAAATAAGATGCAAGAAGCAATCCTTTCGCGGGGGACACACCATGCGTATCGCCTTAAAGAAACAAATTCTCGTTGGCGCGAGGTTGCAAAGTGTAACGGGTCAATTATCGTGTTTACACGGGGAGTACAGTAACCGGCGATTTCTCGGAGTACAAATACCGGTAACTTAGTTAAGGCTGCGCTCGCGTTCGGATCTAGAGCGGAGACGACTCGACGGCGGGCAAGGGGGAGGGAAACACCGAGATACAGGAGGAGGAGAGAATGGTCGAGGGACGACAACTCAGAAGAGAGGAAGAGAGATCCGCGATGAGTCCACATACGTGTGTATGCATCCGTGTATACGTGAATACCAGCATGTACGTATAGCGAGGGGGGCAGCCGGTGGCGAGGGGGCGGGAGGGGGCGAATGGGTGAACGGGTGAACGGCCTGCCGCGTCCTTGCGAGCCACCTGACCACACCGGCCGTGCCGCCACCACTCGGCCTCTCCAGCATCCTTCCAGCAGCTCGGACTCGCCTTCCAACCGGCAAACCGCTCGTCCACTGAACTACCTGACCGATCGCATATATTCGCGGCTTCTCCACGCCGATTCCCGCGAGTACTCCGAGCGTTGTTTGCACGCCATTCGTTACTCGAAAACTTTAGGGGTTTAGCGTGATCGCCATCAAACTCGACTGCAGGGCTCATCACCTGACTTGACAGCAGAGTCTGGAGTTTCTCCCTAGAGCGACGCTTTTTATAGCGATTCGACATCTACTTGTCTCTGAATTAGGTTTTAATTCTTACACAATTCTGCGAGGTACTTACATAAATGTATATATCACAATGTTAATGTTCGGCCTCTAGAGGGTATAGATAATGGTTTGCAATAGCAACTATTGCGTATATAAATTACATCTTTACATTCTCATATGTATGCGTGTAACAATAATAATCTTTTTATGACAGTGAATTAATTATAGTCATATATCAGAATAATGAATTTGTAACATATTTTAGAATATATTAGAGGCAATAAAATATCCGCTATGCGTGGGCAAAGGACCATTGCGATTTTACGTCGGTTTCAGATATCTGTTTCTTGCAACTGTATCCAAAAGTGATTATATCTTTATGTTGCATGCTTCCTTATTTCCAGAAAACACCTACGCGTTATTAGCATATTACCGCGATACCTTACCTTTCTGGAGAGCTGTCCACTTTAATGTAACTTGTTTACTTGTTGCGCATAACATGTGTGGTACAATCTTGTATTTATGCGATATCGATCATTCGGCACTTATTCGCACATATTGATTGTTTTGCTCGAGCCTTCCCGTTCTCTAATGAGTCGCTATTTATAAAACGCATTATTTTATCTATCTTTGCGACTGATCTATGACGCGAGGCGCGATTTCTACATCTTACTTTACTACGCACTATCTAATCCAGTATTAAGTTCCTGCTTATCTCAATTACCGGTTTTAATTACTCTACAGCTTATTGCAACATACACATTTCAGCATGTGCCTCTGTATGTATGACCACTCAACAATACGATATTGCGTAAGTGTACACTTAAAACGAGTATAATTTCTTTTTTTTATGTAATGTAAACCTATATTATGCCATAGCATTCCGTTCTTTCCCACCGGGTGATGTCAATCTTGATTACTCTAAAGATATTGATATCATCGGCACTAAAGTCGCGCTAAATAATCTCCATTGCAAACTATGGCGGCTTGGATCGCCACTGACAAATATATAGTCGTGAAACGAAAGCGAGATCGGTACTTTCGATCGCGATATGTGCGTTTGATGCTTCATAACGACCGCGCTCATAAAGAAGAGACGAGATCCACGGCGGTGTACCACCGCCGATGATTTGTTGCGCCTTTTCCTGGCACGGCGAGGAATAAACTGGAACGCGCGCGGCGTTTATATACCGGCAGCACGACGTCCCCCTGGCACATCGAACTCTCATTATTGCTAGACGCTTCCATCACAAACTTCCGTGCCGTGCGTCTCTATCCGTCCATTTGCGCGTAATCCAAGCTGATTTTATGTACTCTCTCGAAGCGTTCCGTATGCCGTTGACTCCAATCTTCTCACCCTTGGGCTGACGCTCTAGTACCACTTTCTTACCGGGTCGAAAGTGGCTATTTAGCGTCTTTATGGCTTCTCACTGCCTAGAAACCGTAGTACGCCCGCGGCCATATCGCTCCACGCTCGCGAATTTATCAACCGCCGTATTAGCGCGGCACGATCACCTATCCGCGTGTATTCTCATTCGCCGATTATCGTACATGTTGTGCTATTTATTACTATCTACTACATATTTCTCTACTTAATTTAATGCTCGTGCGATACATTCCTTCGACGAGTTATAAAAAATAGAAAAGAAAATGTATAATTTTTCCCCATAGAGAAATTAAATGACATCACAGTTGTATCGTGTTGTTATGTAATTCTGCACTGACCTGCAATAAATTGCAGTTTGTTCGATTTTCGAAGAAAATTAATTCGCGTTACGATTTAGCAACGTCACGATCGCGCGGACATCGTTTTTACTTCACGGATGGTTGAAACTCGGCTGAACGATTACACGCTTCACGGTGGTATCCTGTCGAAGCATGTAACCAGTATTGGCTCGACAGAGACCGTAGGTTACGGAAAGATCCTCGGGGCTAATGATCCATCACCTCCTGATTCTAAAGTCCGAAGTGGCTACTTAACGACTTTACGGCTGCTTGCTACCCAGAAACGCCCACGTGCCACAGGTAAACCTCACCGACGCGCCTGCGAATTGATCAACCGGTCTATTAATAGAGCGGGGCGCTACCTGCGATCTTCCGGAATGAGAAACGATATGATCCTACCAGTTTTCGAAAAAGGAGTGCCTAAAAGCCGATGACTTCCGTTCCCTAAATCAAATGATGAAATGTTTTTATTATTTTTATCGAACTTTCATGCGCAGAATAAAATTTTAATTTCTTTCGAAAGTTTTTATTTTGGCGCAAGAAATCTGCTTTTCAAATTAGATATTATATGAATTGAAAATATAATTTCCAATTAAAATGTATATTCAGTGCAACACTGAATAAAAAATCTGTTATAATTAGTAGACATTTAGTTTGAGACATTGATCGTATAAAATGCACTTAAATATTTAAGAAAGATTTGACGTCGTTTCATTCCATATATAATATAAAGAGTTGGAGCAATATTTCACTAAAAAATAAATTGCTATTCATAAAACATTTCATCTATCTATAATATTTTACTATAATTGCATTAATATTTTACTATAATTGCATTATATATCTAATGAAATGACATCAAGCATTTGTCAGATATTTACGCCATTGTAAATTACAAAAGAGGAAGAGAGAAGAATGTTTAGTGGACATTATATTTTCTCGAGACGATTCATTTAACATCGTCGGATTCCACGCGGCGGTAGGAATGCCAGCATTTCAAGTCGAAAACGTTAAACCATAGAAGGTGCATGGGAGAGAAAAAGAGAGAGAACAGCGAAATGGAAAAGAAAAAGACAATGACGTAGTACCTACCTTCATAGGAATCTTGTGTCATCTACCAGGTTCTTCTCTCCTCCTACCTCTGAATCATCGTTCTTTGTCTTCTCTTAGGATCTTTTGTATCTGTGGATAGCTAACCGCAAATCGCCAATCCTTCGACCCCGATATAACGAATTCTAGATAGTATTTAATGGGATGTTTTCTCTTTTTCATTATTGATGGAACCCATTATAATGCGTAATGACCTCGATATATTCATGTTCGAAGTTATGTATAATTTTTCGAACTTTCATGCAGTATCGTGATAGTTTAACAATATATTGTTGTTTAATAATAATTATAAAAATGTAAATTGTTGCAATTTCAGAACAGGTATCGTAAGTGTTTTGGTCATCTATTTTTAATCCCCTCTTCGTAACAGAATTTGTTTAAAATTTGTTTGAAATTGAATTTATGGGGAAATCGATTATTGCTAAATTTTATTTATTTTTTTCTTTGCTCTCAGTGATGAACTTTATTTATCAATAAATGAATTATAAGACGACACAACTGGCAAGTAATATATACAATT
>NJRQ01000023.1:962927-1011055 GCA_003063805.1 Aphaenogaster ashmeadi
TAAAAGGTTAAATTTATTAATCATCTTTGATTTTACTGTATTATTATGTTTTATAATTTTATTTCTATTAAAATTAAAAAAATTTTTAACAATGTCTTCAGGTAGTCTAAAAAATAAATTGTTTTCAATCCAATTAATTTTCGAATGTAATGATTTCAAAACAAAATTGATGTCCCTAATTTCAAGGTTCAATAACAATCTTTGGCCACGTTTCTTAAAAGTATTAAACTTATGATTTACGTAACTGTGTATAATGCGATGTTGAATTTCAGGTTAAAAATGTGTGATGGTAAGACCTCATAGTGTCTGCATCGAAGTAAAAACCTCAGTTGTTGGTTGGCTGAGCAAATCTTCAACTTTGTGTTCATCCATAACTTCAAAAGAGATGTGCAATCTTCTCCCCATAATATAGTAATCTTCTCAAAAAATCTTTATTTATATTTACTTTTTTATATACTTTTTGTGCAAATGGATGAGATGATTAATAGTTCTATCTTATCATGTTCTCTCTCTATTAACTTAAGTGACTTAAGAATGCACGCCTATGCATTGTGCGTTATCTCTTGTTATCTTGCAACCATGTGTTTTAAAAATTAATTTTTTGCTTTGCTTTGAGCAGTTCCGATCCGCTCAAATTGTGTAGTAATATTAAACCGAAATCCGCTGATTTACGGCCAAAAAAATGTATCTAGTTATCATCAAATGAATATATTTTATCTTAAAGATCGTACAATCAATAAAATAACTCAGATTAACATAAAAGATATGCAAATGATTAAGATTTATTGTAGAATTAAATTCTGCGACGATCGTGAAATTCGATACTTGATTATCACTATCCTTTAGCGTTAGTAACTATTTCGTGTGATCGGGTCAGAAGTTTAACGGGGTTTGAGAACCAGTTGTAACAACCTGCGCGAGTGATAGAAATTGAAATAAAGATAATATGTGAGAACGTTAGAGAAATATAATTCTAAATGTGTTACATGCGAATCTTTGTCAAAGGTTAAACGGCGCGGAATGACGTATCGCATTATTCGTCAAGCTGACCAAGATTCTTTCTTGTCTGCAGGACGGTGCGCTTCCTGATGTTCGCCGTAATTGTACGACGGTGGACGGGGTCGATACGGCCGTAAACCCGATCAGCTGGAAGGAGATTCGAAGCCGGTGAGTCCAACGGCACCTGCTTATTGTGCTTATTCATTCGGGATGCGGCTATTCGCCCGTGTACAATGTGACTTAATGGAACCCATAAAGACCTTTAACATTACTATGAAATCTATCGCCGTAGTCTGACTACAAACCAACGCGACTTATCGATGCTTCCCCTAGCGATACACCTCCACGTAGCATGTTCGCGAGTACGACACGTATCCATTATATCGAGCCGTTGCGCCTGCATAGTTACAAGCGTATTTCAATTGAAATCATGTTAACGTAATCATATAATGGTACTTTTTAACTTTAGAAATCCGCACTTCCTGATACAATCGTCAAATGGATTCTAGAAAATCCACAATATTTAGCCCTCTTACATTTCTCCTCCCATTTTTTATCTATCAGAAAAAGTTGATATCTATCTAGTGAGAAGTGTTAGGGCAATCATTTTCGTTCCATGAAAAGAATTGTCATGGCGGAGAACCTACGATATCTCACCTCTGTATGTCGTGGTACTGATATGCTATCGAAATAATTTATATTTCGCTCGTAAATACGACTCAAGATTGGCTTTTGCGGGCGAACGATTGCCTCGCTCGAATCGTTCGCTTGACAATACGAACGTGTGATTACTCAAGGTAGCCAGCGCGAAAAATAGGATTTGCTTAGAGTCGCGCACGTGGTGGCATAAACGCGGTAGGGGAGAAAAGTATACTTGACTCGATGTTCGGTCCAAGTATTCATACACAGGCACGCGCGGACAATTACGGACGGCGGGACACGGTTTTACAATAAGTCAATTCGTTTTCAAGCTGCGTAAGAACGGCCTAACGAAAAAAAGACCCGGGCTGGAATATAGTTATTGCGGCTGTACACGTGAACAGGTCGATCCGGTCGAGTGAGATCAAAAGAGGGACGAAGAATGAAAGATGGAAGAAGAGAGTATAGAAGAATGGACGGAGAGAGAAGGAGGGAGGAGGGGTTTTCGCGATGGGAACAGGAAGAGGGGGGGGGGAGGGGGCACAGAAACGAAGTACACGTATATGACGGCATCGAGCGGCGATAAATACGTGAAAGAGAGGAAGAGAGCAGCGAGAGGTACGAAGAGCGAGAAAAAGAGAGATAGAGATGAGGATGTCGTACAATAATCGAGCGCGCTCGCAGCGCAGTGTTTGCAAAAGAGATATCTAATCGGCGAAATACTCGTCGAAAAGTAAACCCAAGAACAGGGTGGAGCACAGGCACGCATATATCGTTCCTCCTCGTTGTTCACGGACGGTTTCGTCCGTTGGTCTCTCGCTCGCACGTGAACGGGTTATGCGCGCCAGAGAGCCTCTCCTGGCGGCAATACCTGCCGCGCGCGGTGCACAGCACGCCCCGTTCGGTGTGGACCCGTTCGGTGGTATCTATATACCTATACCTATATGTGTCCACACATATACACGTCTTTGGTGTGCACATATATACACGGCAAGGTGCACGCGACCGCGCGTACGCACACTCGCGCATTCGCGCCGGCAAACACGTATTGCCGTATATACCACCACCGAGTATTGTATAATGCAGCCATTGATAGCCGTCCTCTCTTTCACGCACGCGATCTGTTGCAGTCGCTGCAACCCGTGTCCGGTGACAGCCTCCAGTGTCCAGTCTCCCTCCCGGTGAGTGTCCACAAGATTTATTTTCCCAGGCGATATACGGGGTGTCGTCACGAAAACCGGACGCGCGCTCCCGCCGCGAGAACGGAAAATCCGGCGCGGCGCCGAATTCATGCGCCGGATACGATTGCGAGAATAATGATTGTCGGCCGTTTTCAGGATGGCGAGCGCGATCTAAGCGGAAGTACTATTTAGTGAGGTGTGACTTTGTGGATTTTTCTTGTTTTTGTTGCGCGCATTCACACACGTTCAGGTTCTCGTCTGTCGTCAGAAAAATGGAACCGATTGGGTATGTAAAAAAACTACACTACGTTTAATTATACGCTTACTATGAAAAACAAACCGCATCTTATTCATAATTGCTAATTGTTAGTTATACATGATATATTGTGTCATTATTGTCATTCTTATTAATGGAATCTTTAATTTATAAGAAGATTGTGCTTAAAACTAGATTTACGGTTTAATTGTCAGATAAAATTGAAAATTTTGGCGAATTAAACTCGAGGAGAGTAGACAAGGGCGTCCGCAGGATTTTTTCCAGGAGGGGGCATGATTTAAAATATTACTTCCATTATTAGAATACTTATAATTTGAAATTTAGAAACCTTTTTTGAAATTATAATCCTATGGGTTAGGGCAGAGATCGGCAAGGTTAGCACACCTTTGTCTTTCCTTTATTCAAAGAGAGAGCAAATGCTTAAATTTTTGCTGATTCCAGGGGGGGGGGGGCAAATGTCCCCTCTTGCCGCCCTCTGCGGACGCCCATGAGAGTAGACTATAAATTAACTTTTAATCACTACCAAGTTTTAAACGGCTTTATTTTACAGATATTTAATTCTACATTCGATGACAAAGATATTACATATAATATTCGAGAATTGTTAAATTTTTCTACGGAAAGATGATCCTCAAAATCTCATATAGATGAAAAATCTACCGCAAAGAATCCATTGGTAGTAACGGCAGTAATGGTCGGACATTCTGTACATCGACATATTACGCGAAACGAACTTTTACTTTACAATCCGCCTCGCCAGTGGCAATATCTCTGTTGATATTGTACACGACAAAGCGGAAGCGAGCTACTGTAAACTTATGTAACATCCGACGTCGCTCGCGCAAGATCGACTCGAGGCAAGAAGCGTGGCGAGAGCAAACCTTCTTCCCGGCCGCGCTCGCGACTTTCGCCATTAATCGCGCGTACGTCGAGGGTATCGTCGTTATTTTCTCGATCGCGATCTCGCCCGTCTCCCCCTCACTTTCCAGACGCTGTCTTTCTCGGGGGGCCCCGCGGTACTTAACGAGCAGATCACTTTCAGCCACGGTGTGTACAGCCGCGATCAATTTACAAGCGCAGCGAATCGCCACGGGACCGTGCGAGTCGCGGAAGATTGCGATCGCCGTACGACGGCCGGTTTCCTCGGCGAGAGGAAACGTTCCGCCGATCTCTCGTAGGTGGTGAACGAGTTACGATTCGCGCGCGGTCGATTTGCGCGCCGCCAAGGAAACGCTGAAAATGGCGGGAAACGATCGGGACACCCGTTGAGTCGTCGATCGCTCCGCCACTCGCGAACGCGCGAAATTGCGTAAACGGAATTGAATTACCGTCCATTGCGAGAACGGGAAATTCGCGGGCACGGTTCGATTTATTGGACGATTGCTGATGGATACCTACCGAATGGCTGTCATTTTGCGGATAACTAAAAAAATTGTCGACGGTCCTCGTTCCATCGCGCGCGAAAGACGATTTAATCGCATTCCCGATTGTCCGAGGTTCGTTCTACGACATTGTTGTACGAAATGTTCGAGATTTCGTAATATTTGGAAGATCTAGATGTTATAATATCAAGACTATTTTCGTTTTTCTAAATCGCGAAAATTTTGGCATACAATGACATAATGCGAATTCGCGTAATGAGATTTCTCGAACATCGGTTTCCATTCCCGAATACGGATGTCGCGTTCGGCGCGATATTGACATGCCACTACCAACGACGGAACGCTAAGTAAATAGTGTGTAGCTATGAGTACGCCGGTATCGTCGTTCCATCTCGCACTTGTCAATAAACCTGTAGTATCAGCGTATCTTCCAAGGCGACGATAAAATGTTGCACGGTTTAGCTCGAGATTTTCGATGATGGGAAAGAGAGCCGCTTAATCTTATCGCTCCTTTGTGCAAATAACACAATGATGATTCGCGATTACGCACGTCGCGACGTCCGATGAAGCAAATCCCGGCGCTTCCGCTAATTTTGTTTCTTCGTTTCTTCGGCGAAAAAAGCGGGTCGAGCCGCGGACGTTAAATTGGGAGCAATCTGGGCGCGACGGCATCACAAAGAAGTCATCTCGGTACCCCTGTATAAACCAAAGCAAAAAAATGATATTTTCTTCGGCATTTGTTAGTCATAATTCTGGCGCTCCTTCTTCCAGCGATTATTAAAATCGCTTTGCGTGAGAAAGCGAAAAATCAAAGGGAAGAGAAGCAGACGCATAGAATCCGTCCATTTATCTTATCTTTGGAAAAAAAGAAGCTGGAGAAACACGACAAAATATGCGACTGTACGTGTTTGCGAAATATCCACCAAAATGAAACGGCGTGCGATTTGTATCGCGATATTTTTATTTTTTCGAATACAAAAATGTATCGTGTCATCTCCGCGTTCGGAGACACGGGCATCAGTCGCGCCATCACACGTTATTATCGATAACTCAAATTTTTGGCAACGACAAATGCTTTAAGAATATCGCGCGCCTCGATGACATACGAAAGAACCTTGGGCATTTGAAAATCTCGATTCCCTGCAGACAGCGAGCCAGAATAACAAAAGCGAATTGAAAATATGCGAAGAATGCATTAAGAATATATGCTGTGGATAGAGCTACACAGAGGGAAGCGAGCCGACTTGCGGAGAAGAAAGAAAGAAAAAGAAGTTGAAACGCGCGCTTTTGTCGGTACGTCGCGTCATTACGACATCCGGTCACCGTATGGTCGTTAAAGTGACACAAATGGTGTTTCAAAAATATCAAGCAAAATATGAATCCGAATAGAAATAACATCGCGCCACACTGTTGTTACGATGTTTGCGATGTCTTTTTGCATTATACTCGATAAGTTATTCCTTTAAGCATCGTGTGTTATCGCATTTAAAAATATTATTCTCAACCAAGGAAATATGTTAATTATACAAAATAGCACATCACATATTATCCATATTTATTCAAAATTTGCATAATTCTTATTTATATTTATAGTTTTTGTCGAAACAATTCCAAACGCGCATTTATCTGTTCAAGTATAATGAAAGAAAGACTAGCGGTATCGAATAATATCGGGTTTAGAATACATCGTCCAAGGATTAACACACTCTCGCGAGATTATGCAGATCTTGGGAAGCTTGTCTATTTAATTCTCGATTTATGCGGAACTCGCCGGCCGTTCGGCGTGTGACCCATAGCGGCCGTTGTCGACTTTAATCGGGGCCTGTGTGCGTGGAACAGCCGATCGTGAATCTGCTGTTGACGCCGAGAGAGCCGGCCTCCTTGACAAAAAAAAGTAGGCAAGCATAATCGTAAAGTGCGAATGTTATTCTCCGGGCGATGAGCGAGGCCGCGAAAGAAAGAGCGAAGGGGCAGTATTTTTTCGGCGTGTATAATGGAACGCCATGGAGAATAAAAATTCTACGTCGCGACAGAGATCTCGGGCGATTCGGCTCAAAGCTCGAGCTCAAAGCTGATGTTTGAACCGTTACAACGGACTACGATGATTCACAAAGCAGCGTTCGCATAATTAGTGAATTTCGCTACTACCAGTATCGAATCGAATCAATGCAAGAATTTATCTCGTGCTATTGAGATGGGGTCGGCCGGGCAATATTTCCCGTTTTCTTGCTTCAGCATTTTGCACGTCGAAATCTTTTCATCGTTCCTTCGTTGAACTCGTCAATAAATTCAAAGGAAAACTAAAGATCGGCGCACCCCTCGACCAATATTCGAGCGTAGTGCCGGATTCCATCGAGCACGTCAATTGCGAATGATCGACGAACTAAAGACGAAACAGGGACGAGCTCGGTCGGCCGAATTGCACAAGCGGATTATACGTTTTCCTTCGTAATAAAACACGGGAGGTCTCAAAGGGAAAATAATGTCTCCCTGATTACTCGCCTCGATTCAACCCGCTACTCTCCTCTCCCTTCCCGACGCCTCTTTCGCGCTGTTTCTCTTTGCAGGGATATAACTTCCCGGTCCTTTCTGCCTGGGACTTTGTTGAAATGGGGATTAAAACGATGTTTGCGCGAAAGCCAAAAGCATTACCGACTTTATCTTTCGAATTGCACCGTATTACTTTTCCTTTTATCTTCCGGCGCTTCTGTGATATTTGTTTTCTTAATTTCAGTCGACGAAGGAAGGTATCTTGTACTCTATAAGATTACATTTGTAAGAATTAAAACACGGAGTCAGCTTTTCCGTAGATGTAGTGCGAGGCAAATTACATAAAACGAAATTATTTTTAATTTAGAGATATATTCATAATAATTGAATTTTAAAATGCGTTTTTTAGCAAATTGTTTTTTATCTTGTGTGTTACGTAACTTTTAAACATCGAACATATATCACAGCTTTAATCGAGATTTAAAAAGTTGATTTCACGTAATAGTCAGTTTTTTGCAAAGTATTTTTGTATCTTAATGGCATGTTTCATAATTTATATATGACGACAACAATATTATAATTAGTTTAGGTTTGATAATGACTCGAACATTGGCCTGTCATTCGGTAATTATAAACCGGTTGGACGACAATACAAACTCCTATTTTTTAAAAATTGGCTTTACAAAAAAGGGTTGCAATCTATAAAATCTATATATCAACTCCATCAAGCGTAAATAATCGTTTATGGATATTTTCTAGGTCTTTTAAAAGAGTATAGATCTCTTTCCTCTGTATCTTTTATAATATGAACATATTTTACTATACTCATTTAATACATTATTCGTACTAATTATACTACGACGATTGTAAAAAAATGTAGATGAGATAAAAGCGATACGTCAGTATATTAATACTGAAATGGCAAAAAGTAGAAACGTACGACGTTTCACCTTTAAATTGAAAATGCGGTTTCTCTTAACGTACGTGCCATTTCATAAATATTGCTGAGAGTGACTGCTAAGAGACATTGATCATTAACTATAGTGGAATATTAATAATTATAATGGTGATTAATCACTTACGAAAGAAAATATATGCCACACATATTCTCTCTTCTTTTGTTCGACATCTGTCATTTTTATAATTAATACTTAGTTATATATTAGAATATCCATTTATAGTTTATAATAAAGTGATCATACCTCGCGAGATATATACAATATTCACACTGAAGCTTGATTCTCGAGAGTATCAAATATTCAGCAAACGAGCTGCAGAGACAAAACTGTTGGTCCTCGGCGATCCAATTCGGCGAGAACCACGAGTAAAAAAAGAAAAGGCGCAAGCCGAAGAACCAAACGGTCGGTCGAGGCGCGGTGGATGGGCGTCGCGGCGAAAGCTCGTCCATAATATATGGAGCCCGCGCGAACATAAAATTCTCCAATTGCAAAATTGATGCGGCTTATGTTACCCTCTCTCTCTCTCGGTGCCGCCGTATCCTCCTCGGTAGTCACCCCGTAACAGCATGCTGCGTCTACAACGAATAGACGCCACGGGTCTCGCGGGTCCCCTCCTCGTTTTACTGTAAAGCAACTCCTCATATTGTACAGGGACGCGTAATTCATTTTTTACTGGACTCGGCTCAATTATTTATAAATTGCTGCTCCCTCGGGGAGGACGGGACCGACTTGTCATCCCCCCGATGCGACCCGACGCGTCGTGGCGCTGCGTATCTCTCTGATAACAGCAGACACGAAATAAAAAACAAAAAGCGAGCGCGAAACCCTCGTACGATCGGCCAGCAACTTGAAGCGATTGTGTAAAGAATGTTATTTGTAGTTTGACATAAAATTTTGTCGATATGATATATATAACATTAAAATAATTTAAGTTAAATTAAACAAGTAACATTGAAAAAATCATAAACGATTTCATATTTTAATAGATATCCAATTCCGATTGCAGAAAAATTTTATAGAGATTACGTATTGACATTCTGACATTTATGCGTATCCATGAAATATGTCTGATCGACATAACTTGTCATCTTAATTCAGAATTAAATATCCATCAACGGAAAAAGAGCTCTGCATGTAAGAACTCGGTAAAGCATCAAGTGGATGATAGATCAATTATACGCGAAGGTCACGTATGACCTCGCGCAGCACGCGCTCACGATCGCGGCTTCGTAATCCGCGATCTTAATGACGCGCCGCTCTACATAAATTTACATGTAATTGTATGCTTTTTCGCGAACCTAGCAATTTCAGACTCAGGCGCATCAAGGCGCACGCACATGACGCATTTGTTTAGCGGTAACACCCCCGTACTCGCAAAACAGGCTTTCAAATCTCAGCATTATTATACGTTGAAGCTTAGTAATCAAAGGATTGTAAACTCAAACTCACTTGTTACATAGCGGAACTCGTTTATTGCGCGTACTCATTTCAGTGCAAACACAACCACTTCTAAATATTTCTAAAATGAGTATGAGAATTTTGCGATTTAAAGAAAAATAAAAATGACAAATTAGTATTCCTCTTTTTATGTTTAAATGATTGATGAGTTATTTTTTTGTGTATTTATAGGCAGGATTATGAAAAGAAATAATTAGCAATCCTAAGGGATATAATCTTTGTATTACAAATTTTTAATAATTTGGTATTGATACTGATTTTTTAAATAGCGTACAAAAATATTTTAAATATATATATTATCACACAAATGCTATTATATAGAGTCCAAATGAAAATAAGTGGACTGTACTAATAATTTCGAGCCTTATTATTCTCGTCATGTTCATCGACAATTCGGACGACGTTCAAAGAGTCTCACAGTGGTTTGATCCCCGGATCATTATTACAGGGACATCGCCTGCTTTGACTGCTCCCTAGAGACAACAATCTCCCTTTCTACATCTCCGTGTTTCATACGTCCTAGTTTCCTTCCCTTTTAATGTGCGCGCGAATGTGATTCGTTATTTACCAAATCGACCAAAGAAGAGTTTTCTTTTAAAGAGACCATATGCTTTTTAATTAGTTCCCCTCCGGTTTTATTGCACTTGAGTGGACCGTCAGAAGCATATAGCTAACTCGTCGTTATTAGACATCCCGAGAACGCTTTCGAACTGCAAGATATCAGCACTGATATATCGATGGAAATAAAAATAAGTATGCTTTTTGCAATAAAATTATATTTATATATCGAATTGATATAGATTTATGAATACGCATTGAGTTCGATGCCATCTTAACAGCAGTAACGCGATACGGTGACCTGCAATCGATCGAGCACGTAATTGTTAAACTATCAATTAATCAGTAAAAAAAACATTCATCTCGCAATTATAAGCCGCAAGTGTTGCGACAACTGACACCGCATTCCTTAGTGAACAGCGGCAAAACATACTGATCTGTTTTCCATACAGCCAAATTATGCATGCATCGATGCGTACATAATCCTATTTTTGTTAAATTATCCTATTGAAACTGCCGAGAAAGTATTAGCTTGCAATTGACGTCGATACAATCGGTTACATAATCACACACACATACACACATACACACACACATCATATAATATGCCAAACGTGTAAATATTTACCGTGTAGACAATGTAGATATGATGATTGTGTGTTCTATATTATTATTATATAGAAATAATCGATAAAAAAATATGCGCTTGTCGATATCAAAAGTCTTTTTGAACAAACGTTGCTAGCTCATTAAAAATTTACAATTTTATTTTTTTATAGTTTTCCATTTAAAGTTAAACATAAAAAAAGGTATACTCGATCACATTTTCACAAAGGAGAAATTATCTGCACTGAAAAAAAAATTTTGCTAACTTGACTAAAATTTTCAACTAAATTAAATTTCTTCAGTTCAAATATTATATTTATTTTAGTTAAATAACTAAATATTTGAAAAGTGAAGTTCAAATATTTAGTTATTTAACTAAAATAAATATAATACTTGAACTGAAGAAATTTAATTTAGTTGAAAATTTTAGTCAAGTTAGCAAAATTTTTTTTTCAGTGTGCATGTTTATTAACGAATTTGTCAATAAAATGTAACGTAGTAGCACAGATCTGGCGTTGCGAGATCTTGCAGCGCGAATTGACGGTAAAACCTATTGTACGAAATGCGCAAAGCATATAGTGCGAAATGTAACGTGTCATTAGAAAGCGCGAGGTCGTAGCTGCCGGGAGAAATCACGAGACACCGCGCGCGACGACTCTTTTCTCGCGATTCGTTAAAAATCATCAGGCGGACGTATCTCTGCGGAGAGCGACGAAGTCGGTCGGCGTCCGCGAGATTCGCCTTTATCCTCGCGCTCGCTGGACACAATGCTACACTCTCACGAGAGCCGCGCATCACGAGAGGACAAGGAGGACACCGCGATGTTCACGCGTGCACACGGGCGCGCGATCGGAGGCTACCCTTCAAACAACCTTGATATTAACCAGTTGTGGAGGGCCCATTGTCGGCTCCGGACTATGGACATTGTGCTCTTTGAGCGTCCCACAAAGAGCAACGGCTCGCACGCTCGGTGTGCGTGCGGTATTCAGTCAACGCGCTATCTCTGGTCCCGGGGCCCCGTGTGCACACGTATACTTACACACACGCGCACTGAGTGCCGTTAGATTGCTGCTAAAAGCGCGATGCCCGCGAGGCATTATCCATTGTGAGCGTGGAGTATCTCGAAAACGTAACGTCGGTATCACGGCTGACCAACGGTGGCCGGTGCGAGAAAAACGGAAGAGACTATTGTGATAAATCTATTGGTACTAAATCGCTCCGGCTAAATCGAGTAAAATTAAATTAATATTTTTCTGATTGATTCGGGATCTCATAAAATTATGACTTCCGCAGAAATTAAATGAAAATGATACTATCGACTCGATAAGTTGGAAAAATATCAATTTTATTTCATTTATATACAATTTGTTTTCGTTAAAATAATTCTTATTCATTCACACATATTCTTTTAGTTGTTTTAAAGATAGACTTCAAAGAACAGTTGGCACGTTTTATGTATTATTTGCTTCTACTGTCGCGTCTGAAAATTTTCAAGAAACGTACATATGCCTGCTCCTACACAAATCCTCACGTGCGGCACATCGAGCCGACAATCAGAAACATGGGTACCACTCTTCAAAGGCGTGAACCACCCACCGGTCGCCGAAGGAAGACGTCACAATGGGTCTGCCGTTTAAGGCGCGAAGGATTTCCAACGGCGGAGATTAATTGGTCGCGGAAGGTGCGAGCGGCCCGAATTCGACGATACAGCGGAACGTCGGATCTCTTGCGTGTAATCACACACACACACACACACACACGTGTTCGCCGAGGGGTCGAGAGACGGAAGAGGGACCACATCGGCTGCGTACGGTCGCACGAAGCTCGTCTTAAGGCCCTAAGCTCCTTGTCGGAGGACGCGACCACGCATGCGTGCCAAGGACTAACGCACCGGCGACAGCACAATGCCGCGGCCACGATGAATGTGGGCATTAAATGATTATAGTCAGGGATTTGTATGAACAAATGGATGACAATGGCGTCCGCGAATGGCCGCGCGGGCACGGAGCGGCCGGCGACGAACCGGCCCCTTGTTCCGCTCCTTCCTCTTTCGAGGTTCAATGAGAAGCTAATTGGAGGCTGCATCGTTGGCGTTGGCTGCAAGCAAGCACATCGCGAGCACCAGTAGCGCTCCTTGTATCTTATATGCGTGCGCATTATTCTCTGCCGACCGTCCGCGCCATTATGCAAATTGCGCTCATCGATAAACGCGCTCCTATTATTTTAATCTTTGTTGTTTAGTGTGTATTGATGTGAGACGGATGCCACACAGGTACTTGATACACAGGTACATCTCTTGTGCACTGTCATTGCATATGGTGCATGTAAAACGTGCTCCGTCATCGTGCACTTTCTTCCATCTGAAAATACTACGGAGAATTTCGATGGAATCACTCGTGACAGATAAGCGAGAAGCTATTATAATAGCTAGCTATTATTTCGCGCACTATCGCGAGGTATCACAAACGCTCGTGTCTATCAATAGACAGCAGTACGCCACTTACTCCTTGTGCTTCGCGTCGTGTAAATCATATCGGTTCCATAAATCACAGGCTAAAAGGGATCTCGAGAAATCGCCGAGCGATTGAAGAAGCTGGCCCACAATAAGGCGTGACGCATATCGGTGAACACTCTCCCAGCCAGATGTCTTCCAGAAGGTCTTTTTCGGCCGATAAACAAACCCACGCCGATATACGTCGAGCGACGCGACGCCATCGAGTTACAAGCGTCAAATTCTTGCGTGACGCGCTTTTCTCGTCACGCTTCCGCGAACCACGAGCTGACCGATAACGAGCTGGCCCGCGAGCGTAAAAGAAGAGAGTTGGGCCCAGGGTCGAAGAAAGAGCGTCGGAATCGGCAATGCCGGCCGGCCGGCCGGTCGGTCGGTCGGTCGGTCGATCCAGCAGCCACCATCTATCATGCAGCTGTTGCTTCCATTGTGTTGTTAGTCTTACGTTACGCGTCGCGACGAGAGAAGCCGAAGAGAGGGACTCTCTCTCTCTCCCTCCGCGAGCGAAGGAGTCAGCAACCGACGACGAGCGAGTGTGCAACATGTGTTTGTCCCGCGCCCTTCTTCCTCCTCTGCCAGCGCCTCTGTGTTTCTACTTCTCTAGATCTCCCTCTTTTTTTCGTTGCGTATAATGTTATTCTTCCGACCTAACTGGAGCTGAGAACCGCGTGGCGAGGAACGTAGAGTCGCGTGTGTCGGACAATGGATTGGATCTGTTCTTTTTAACTGCATTCTTTGCATACGGTTAATACTTCGTTTTCTTCATTTTTACAGTCATCGCACCATGCGTGACCTCTTCCTCAAATTAGTTAGGGATTAGCACGAGAGGATGCGATACTATTTTTGTAATGTATCAGCAGAACATTTTCCATAGGATCAAGGGTGTTCGCAGGATTTTTTCCAGAGTGGGGCATAATTCAAAAAGTTACTTCCAGAATTGGAATACTTATAATTTGAAATGTATACACCTTTTGTTGAAAATTATACACCTAATCCTATGGAGGGCAGAGATCGGCTAGATTAGCACAACTTGCTCTTCCTTTATTCAAAGGGAGAGCAAATACTTAATTTTTGCTAATTCCAGGAAGGAGGGCAAATGTCCCTCTTGCCCCCTCCCCCCGTGGACGCCATTGCATAGGATTAACTTCGTATTTATCTGTTTGCGGACATAGCTGTTATTAACATTTCCTCACGTACACAACGTCGATCACAAGGAAACGATGTATTAATTTCACGTAATGGACTAGCCGAGTATCAACCGATGCATTCTGTATCAAGGAGCCCGGGAGTAATTTATAAATGGTCATCTCTCGGAACCCCAAAGCCACGCGTGCGGCTTGGAGAGAAAGAGGCGACGGAAGGATAGGAGCGCGGGAAGGAAGGGTCAGGGAGCGAAGGAGAGAATCGTCGAGGGATACAGAGAGCGAGCTAGGCAGAGAAAGGGCGTAAAGACCGCGGGAAAGGGGCAGAGGGTGGGAGACCGGGACTATGAGACGGAGAGGAGAAGAGAGAGAGAGAGAAACTGAGACAGGCGGAAAGATAAGTCTTTGATGTCTAGCGGAGATATGATGATAATCATGATGAAGGCTTCCGCTTGCACGCTACAGCGAAATCCGCGCCTGCTACCTCCCCGCCGCCGTGAGCCATCGTATGCGCGCGCGTGGTTTCAGGCCAGGTATCTTGTATTCTCGCAATCAATATAACGGACGTACCCCGAGACGTTGATATAGTCGCGGGTGACCTTACGTTAACGCGTTACGCCCAAACGGGATTCCAGATACGCAATGGGTCCTTGTGCGCACAGGTGCGCGAACGAGTTCCGCTACGGCCGGCGCACATATCGCCTTAACGCAACAACACCAGCGCGAAATGAGTGTCAATTAAAACCCTTCATGCATAATATCAAAAAGTTACATGCACGGTGCACAAGATAAATAACGTGCGACGCGAAGTTTACAATTAGTAAAGATACAATGTATGCAATATATGTATAAAATTATATGACAGACTTGGAAGTACGCTTACAGTAGAACGGCAAAATGACAGAATCCGCGAGTCGCCAATAATTCTCGTGCGTTTTAATTCGCAGTATTTTCTAAACTTCTCGGAATTCCCACAATTTTTAAGAGAGATCTAAATTTGCATTTCGAGATTCATGTGTAAGTACAGCACGCGATGTGACATATAGAACAATCTTTTTCTTGAAATTTGGGAGAAAAACTGTGAAAGCGGCAGTACTGGTCAACGTACATTCGTGTTCAACCGAGAAGACACAACGGGAAGTACATACGTACAATAAATGATGACTCGTCGCGAGTATGTGCGAGCGCGACGTATACAAGAAGTGCGTCCTGCTTTCACGACAATCCAATGCGGGCGCGAGAAAGTAGTCGGTCCATCCGCCTTTATACATACCAATCGAATAGAAAGCCAGATAAGCTTTATAGTCGATCGAAATCGTAAAACGGGCAGACGCTGGAGTTTTAACGAGATGTACCGCGCCGTGACGATCGCGAGCGCGCGCGCGAGAGACAGCTCGGGCCTCGGCTACGTGCGCGGTACACTCCCGCGGATGATCGGCGGAATTGCAGCCCCCGAAGTCGTTATGGCGACTCGTGAGAACGAATCACCTTTTAAACGTGCGGATCCGCGACTAATAATAGACCTTATCTCGTGGAATCCCGAGAATTTCAAGTATCGCATACTCCGAGTGGAAACGAGCGAATTGATCTCGTGGTGGTTGTGTCCACCGTGCAGGATAAATCCCTTTAGTTTATCAGCGAACGGTGGACCGCGAATCGGACACTTTCATCAAATCGGTGCCGCGTGTCCGGCTATTTGCATACGTATGGCCGATGCATATTCTCCGATTGAATATTGCTTGCTTTCTCGTGCGGGATTATTCGGTCTGCGCGCGGTGGTTTCTCCGATATAAAGATTAGTATATGTGTTCCAGATTGTATTATTCACGCAGCCGTGATGTTCGCGTAAAAAGGCTCGCGAGAATATTGTACGGCGGTATAGATACAGATACGATATATAGATGCAGAAGAATGTATGGTGAATTAGAAAATATTTCAACGACAAATTTTTTGACAAATTTAATCACTTCTTCTTTAATCTTTTATTAGTCTCATAAATCACGCGCATGAACATCAATTATCTTTCAATTTTCGAGATCACGTATCCATTGTATCAATATTGTGCGAAACAAATTCCCTTCCGTCACATTGCATCGAGAAACGAATTTACTTTTAAACCACCCGACATATTCTCCGATGCACGTGACTCCGGTGGTTGCTCTCCGGAGGGTTTTACCCACGAAATTTTATACCGTAAACCAGAAGAACGACTCCAACAGGGATAGGCGCACGTGCGCTGGACATCGTTACTAAAACATTAGGCGACGCCGATAAATGGCCGCAATAATCCTGCGGCTCGACTCGCACGCCGATTGTAGAGTAAAAAGCGACGGAGACTCCTGGCGGCGACCCCACTCCGCCGACATAAATGATCGTCCTTCTTTCTTGGCCGCGTCTCTATACTCCACGGGCCGATAAATACAGGTCCGCCATAGGGCGGAGGCGAGGCCTGGCCCACGAATTATAGGCGTTTTAAAAATATTGTTCCATCACTTATTCACACGCCCGGCTAAGGTATCGCTTTCCAATAGTATCCTTCGATCACAATTTCCCACCGGCTGTATTATTGAAGCTTACCCCAAAACTCGAGTAGTCTAGGTGCTACGCGGCGGATCGTCTACTTTGTAGGGATAGCTCGAGCGGATAAAAGGATGATGTACGATTATGGGAGTCCGCGCGAGAAGCTGCTTTTCTATTTTGGAACATTTTAGCGTCAATCTTCGTAAGTCGAGAGTGTCGTTTAAGTGTCGTTTCTACCTTTAAATGCGTAATAATGCGGGTACGCATTCCTTGGTGCGATTGTTGTATTGTGTAAAGATTATTTATATATGATCTTTGAGAGATCGAAATGGACCTTTTTTTAAGTCGTGAAAGATCGCTGATGCGAGTAGATTTAATTACGAGTTTAACCGATTATCGGAAAGCGCGTATCGATTATGTCTGCACGATATTTCGCGGGGCGCGATTTAGTCCTTATTGCATCCGTGCTCGTCGTGGTCGTGGATGTGCCACGGATTATCCGCTTGTAATCTGTTACGAAACCGAAAGTTTTGATGATTTCATCAGAACTTCAGAATCCCCTGAAATATCCAACAGTCACATGCATCGTGAACGTGAAATTTTCAACGTCCAGATTTTCTAGATGGAAAAATTCCAGCAAGAAACCCGTATTCGCTGTATATAAAGAGCATTCAACCTTTCTTTCATAAAAAATTCTCATAATTAATGAAAATTTAATATTTTAAATGATTAATTATATTTACTTAATTATGTCACTCTAATTGCAAGTTATTCGAAGAAACATAATATTATAATTGAATAAAAAACTCGCAGGGAGTTTCTTTTTATTTTTACATATTAAACGTAATGTCCATAACATTAAACACATTCTATATGTACATTTACAAAGAAATAAATATCTCAAGATATAATTTATGTTTGCCCATCTTAAACAATCTAACGTAGAAATGAGCAAAGAATCATCAGATATCGGATGATGACAGTTTATTCCTCCGTACAAAGAAAGCACGACAGACACACGAGGTCTATATTTGCGTCCACGGGAACCACCGTACCATTATGTTGCCCTCATGCATCTCGATGCACCGATTACGGTCTCCCATCCCTCTGTTCTCAGTTGAGCCCGTCGCTTCGTTTCAGGCGTTAATGAGGACAGGCGGTTGGCTGCGGGGTATTGCGCATACGTTAGAAATCGCCGATCAACGGCGAGCGATGCGATCGGTCGCGGATCGGTCGGCTGCATGCCGCGCGAGTAACGCTGCAACGGGGAGGAGGCCTACCGGCGCGGCGCGGCGCGGCGTCAGGAGCGGCTAAGAGCCGCGCGGTAGCGACGACGGGAATGGGAATGAGAGGCTCAAGAAGCGGCGCTTTCAATTATTCCCGCCGAACAATCCCGCCGCTTGTTTCCTTCGGCGATTACATCTACGAGTATTTATTCGTCTCCCCCCGTTCTCCCGTTCCACGCGCGCTGCTACCATCGTTCCGCTGTATCTATCCGCCCAACCCCCATCGCTGCTCTCGCTCTTGCTCTCGCTCTCGACTTCTCCTCGCTCGTTCTGAAGTCTCGGCGATCTTTCTGTAAGAGTCGCGGAAAGAGCGCGATGTGGTCGGTCGAGCTCGTTGAGCCGGCTGCCGTGAAGTTTCCCGAACTACTTGTCGGAATGTGGTTGTACCACTGTGAACAAGTATGTAGATTGTCCGGAAAGGCGCATCTAATTACAACTATGTTTGTGAAGATGATAAAATTATATTTAAGAAAAAATAGTAGGAGCAATTATTATCTTCTTAAAGTAAAGTTAGGTAATGTTTATACTTTGTGGTACAAAATAACAGACAGAAAAAGAGAGAGAAAAACTGGTTGCAAAATTTATGCCATAAATAGATTTATTCACTCAGAAGAAGACACATAGCTTATGTACCGCTATAATCGAAGTGCCGCGAGAGAATTTGTGAAATCCGGATTTAGGTGAATTTGTCTCGATTAAAGTAGTGATTTATACATGTTGGTTCTAGGTTTAATGCATCTGACTAATAGCCTAATCGTTCTAATAATTTTGCTAATATATAATGTCCGTCGCCTTATGTGTTTCTATGGAGAAATAACGAGGCCGTTACGGACGATTTATGCGATTCGATAACAATATGACGTGAGTTATAGGCACGTATCTCATCATTGAGAGTGCATCGAGAGACAATTTAAAAAATTCGGTGCGTCCGAATAACAAGTAGGATCTTGTATTAGCCTGCAACAAAAGCATCGAGAAATTGTGCGTCCCGCTCGGTAGTCATTACTCTTTAAAGCGAACCATTAAGGAATTGTTCTCCATTCTCCTGTCTGCCTCGCTCGTATCAAGAGTCGTCGGATTTGCTCGGAGATCCGAAACTGTGATTATCCGCGCACAAATTATCGAGAGTTAATTGTAATCTTAATTAAAGTCTATACAACGTGACTGGTGGATACGCTGCTCGATAATTTCTCCCTAAGGGATAAATGAATGAAGCTTGAACGTGCGTCCTAACCGTGCTACTTATCATCTATTTCGGTCCTTTCTTTTTACTTTTCATTAATTCTTTATAAAACATATTTAATGAAAACGATTTATAATATAAACAAAAAATTATTCCTAAAGGAGGAGGGTCCCTAAGGCCGGTTTTTGGCACCCTCTGAAATTGATTCGAAAATATCAGAAACGTTATATTTTTGTAAGAACTATTGAAATAAAGTGATTTTAGTCTAAACGAACATACTTTGGTACCTGTATATACTATAATTCTAATTAATCCCATTTTTACCACCAACGCGCTCTTATGTCACCTACATATTACATTTGTGTGGCTATAAAAGAGTCACGCCAATCAAGAATTAGTTCCGGTAAAGACATTCGAATTACTGCAAGTTTACCTTCAAATGAGAATGTGAACTGGGACTAAAGACGCTGAAGAAGCTCGTAGAGAACAGTATGAGTTTTAAAAAAACGTATTGTCAAATATCTACACAAATCGTGTTTTCGTAGTTTCGAGCGCGCGCGCCCACACGCACATACACGCACACTCACACACACACACACACACACACACACACACACCACACAAATGTAAGGAGATAATATGTAGGTGACATAAGAGTGCGTTGGTGGTAAAAATGGGATTAATTAGAATTATAGTATAAACAGGCACCAAAGTATGTCCGTTTAAACTAAAATCACTTTATTTTAATAGTTCTTACAAAAATATAACGTTTCTGATATTTTCGGATCAATTTCAGAGGGTGCCAAAAACCGGCCTTAGGGACCCTCCTCCTTTTTGCATTCATTTATCTATTTTGTTGTTTTGCTATTAATATATAACAACCTTGTAAATTACAAAAAAAAAGATTTCTAAACTGAATGTATACACAATTAATTGTGATTCCTTTATTGTAACAAGCTCATAATAATATCCCGAACAAGAAATAGACGGGAGAGACCGGAAGTACGTGTTGTCAACTCCACCATCATCGCTGAAAGCAGAACATCGTTCTTAGGGCGCAACGTTAAGCTTGAAGGTATAATCGAACAGCCACACGGCTCAAATGCCCGTTACGTCTATCTATCCTTGAGTTTTCTTCGCAGGCACGTATGGCCCACACGTGTTTAAATTATTATTGTCTGAAATATGTGCGTGTATATATAGGTACAGGAGCGGTCGTTAGAAACGCTGCTCGAAGCTTAGAATTGGTTACTTTCCTTTCTGGCGACCGTGTATCTCGCCGTCCTACCATAAGGATTCGTTAAACCGTGACAATAACGGTTGATGGCATGAGCAACGTCATAAAATTACGCGTGTATTTAACAAGTAGTAACACTTTCAATTATCTCGTCAAACGCAGTTGCGATTATGCGTTACTGATAACTTTATCTTTAATAAAATCGCTGCCCGCGCGGAGTTTTGATGCCAAGGTAAGATACCACCAGAGGAGAAATTGCCTAGCGTTAAACGCAGCGTGACACAGAATAATCTCTGTAAATCACCATAAACGGCGGTCGTAAAACTTATACGCTGGCTAAATTTATCCTTAGAAGGTAGTGCTATATAAAAGATTTGTTATGTACTCTCGAGTGATACATGCAGCGGGGCGTTTAAAAAACTTCGTATTTCGCGTACGCCGTGGATTCGAACGCCGGTTGTCGCTTCTTCGATGGCCCTGACCTAGCTCAACCCGCTACTTACGCGGGTTTCTAATTTCGAGTCGGTCGCATCCTTTGCCGGAAATAGCGCACGTGCGAGGGTTAGTGGAAGATCCGGGAAAGGGGTGGGGGGGGGAGGAGAAGAAGAAGCCGCCCGCGTGTCACCGTTCGGCACGGTGCAACGATAATTAAGGGCAAGTGTAGGGACCGCGATTCATTGGTAACGTCGCGTGGCGGTCGAAATTTTTCGTCCCTCGGCACGTACGACTCGCCGATGTGCCGGATGCCGTGTCACCATGTACGGCGGGTATGCACTGCATTTATTATGTTCGCGGCGCGGGACCGGTGCGCGCTTATGCCATCGGAGACGGATGCACCAGCGCGCCTGCAATCACTCACTCGTACGCGCGCAGCACTCCTACACCCGCAGCTCGTACATCATGCGTATCGTTGCATTGCGCTGAAAGCTAAATTTACATTGTTAAATTGTGCCACCGCTTCCGTCAAGCGACGCGCGACCCGCCACTTATATTTGTATACTTAGTCGCTAAAAGTACAGACCCGTCCCCAGTTTCGCTATCTATCCCGCGCTTCTTCGCGTGTAACTCGCCATTAAATTTGTTTCGCGTCACGTCGCGGAAATTCGATAAAGGTGAAACCGAATCGTTTAAATTGCTTCGATCAATCGTAATCGCAGATAGTTAATCATTTTAAACTCATCTTCGTGTTATATTCAATGTATATGTTGAACTCGGCTTTTCTCAAACTGTTCAAAAATTATTCATTTCTCATAATTATATGTTCGCGATATAACGGAATATGAAATCAAGTCATTAGTTACGAATGGATAAACTCGTAACGTGCACTTACGAGATGACTATTCCGTCATTATCACAATTTAAATATTTCTACACTCGATTACTCGTGCGCCGGCAACACCTTCAATCTCCCTTCAATTTTCATTAATCGCGCGTAATTTCTACGTGCGAATTTTTAACGGCACTCCGATTCGCGATATTAAAATGTTATCGGCGCAAAGCCGACGCATCGTTTTACCGTTATCGATCACTGTAATATGTATAAAGACCGCCAAGTGTCTCGATCGCGGCGCGTCGATTTTCCAATTATCTACGCACGCGTTCCACATTACGCTTATCGAACAACGGTATACGCGGCAGCAATGAGGAAATGTCTTCGTGGCTCCAAGCACTGCTATTACCGTACACCGCGCGCGCTTCTAAATAATGATTTCCGTCAGTGCGACCTTGAGCATGAAAGAAAGTATCGGTGCCGTAACGATCGGAAAAAGACAACGTTGGTGGCGTGCGACTCCTCTTCCTGGTCTCGTTGTGCGTGCGAGCTCACTCGCGATACGATACGCATGAGTATTGCGGCGCATACCGGATAAATCAAACCGCCGACAGTGCCTAATGACCAGACAAAGTTATCGACAACGATAACGCTATTAATCGGATACCGCGCTCGCGATAGGAAGGCCGTACGATGTAGCTTGAGACAGATTCATTGAAAAACAGTTTTATTTACAATTATAATTGTGCTATTGAAATATTGCACGGTGATATTACTCGCAGGGATCTTTGTGATGGCAAACTTCTTCTGGCTATAAAGAACATTGAGATTCTAAAGCAGATCTAAAAGATACAAATAGTACAAATCTTAGCTAGAAGAAATATCGCATTAATTGTCTTTTTAGAAATTTTTTATGTCAGAAGTTTTATATAAAGAGAGTAAAATGTCAACGTCGGTTTATGAGATGTTGTTAAGATTAATTACTGCAGAATTAAATAGTAATGTTACTATTATGTAACTTTGTTTATATATGAGCATGGAGAAGATTCGCGGTAAATGAATTCACTCCAAAAATAGCGATTGGCAAAAGATCAGGTACCTGCTAACGAGGCAGACGAAAGCGATTCTACTGACCGGTGCGCTTTCCCAAGTGAAACGTATTCAAGTGATTCAGGCAAAAATCTTGGGTGGCATGGCCGCGTCTATTTTTCTTCCGAGGTGCTTGACCTTAAGGAAAAAGAGAGAAAGAGATTCCCGTCGTGTGTAACCGAGCACCGGAGCTTCCATGCATAGTTAGTAGCGTGCAATAGGAGATCCTCTGTCCCCCGAAGCAGATCTCTAAACGGTAGTCACTTGCGGTCGTGATTTTCATAGCTGTGAGTGTGTCGGCAGAGAGGATAGTGACGCGGAGAGGTGAAAAGAACGATATTGTAATGGCTACCGGTGGCTGTGAGAACGATGGCTAACGCGGGAGAAAGAAAGAGAGAAAAGTACGGAACAAAGAAACGAGAGAGAATGTTTCTCGCGTCGCTCGTCGTCGAGGATGGTCAGCGCGCGAGAAGCGAAGGTGGACGAACGCGTATGAACACGCGCGAACGGCCCGGAGGTGCGAGATTTAATACCTTGCCTCTCGTTCACGCGTTTACTTTAACGAGCGATCGTCAAATTAAATTAAACGACACGCGAATCGTTAAGGGACGACGTCGCAGCGCTACCACGGATGGGTAATACGCGCCGACCATCGCCGCGGGCGGCCGACGACGTCTCCTCCTCGTCCCTCGACGCGTTCGCGGATGCTGCGACTGCGAAATGCTGACGTGTCGTCGCTACCCATTGCCGCGCGACCGATGACTCGCGCATATCTGACGCGGGAAATAAATCGCGTTCGTCTCGAATAAGTCAATTACATCGACGACTCGCGGAGATGAAACGAGCCGCTGCGCGACATTGCCTTTAGCCTAACGTAAAGCAACATCTTCGATTTTAACCGTATGCCGGGGCCGAGCTGTCGTAAGTCGACAGTCCGAAACTCGGGTTATTATTACGGTGACCATATTTTCTGGGAGAAAATAAAGGACAAACCTGAAAATTTTAGGGCTTTGTTTCAACATGTTTCCAAACTAGTTTGTGACTGTCAGGAGTCTGCGTATTACAAAATTTTCTCACGGAAAAAACAATAAGGTTGCCACAACCACAATAATAGTAACATTTGGTACAGCCACGTCCTGTGGTTGTCACATTCACATTGTTTTGTGTAGTGCATCTATATATGTTTGTCTCAACATTCACTATGTTTGCTGTACCAAATGCATATAGTTGCCTTCACATCAATGTGAATGTGACAACCACAGGACGTGGCTGTACCAAATGTTACTATTATTGTGGTTGTGGCAACCTTATCGTTTTTTCCGTGTAGTATACCAAAATGAGATGCACAATTTTCTTATAATTTCAAACTGGTTCGATTGTGTTGGAACAAACCCTTGGTTTAAATCTGAAATAGGTTCGGAATAAAAAATGAAAGTGGATATGAATAATTTTAAAAATTAAAAATATATTTAACAAAAAACAAAACAAATTATATATTAGTATAGATTATAAGTGTAATAATAAATTCCAATTAATTGAAATTCAAATTATGTACGTGTTAACAAGAATTTAAAAAGAATACTTTTTAGTTGTATTTTTTAAATGAATAGATTTTTTTTTAAAGTACATGATTATTTTTTAAAAAATCATAAAACTGTAAACAAGGGCTTTGCAGGAAATTACATTTGTCGATTGTTTCCGTAAAAATTCTCATGTTAATACGACATTAGACATTGGAACGCTAAGTAGAAAAGAATTTCCCGTAATATTGTAAAAATAAAGGACAAAATTGAGTTTATTTTTGAAAAAATAAATATAAAGGACAGCTATTTGAAATAAAGGACTGGCCTCTACAATAAAGGACGTATAGTCACCGTAGTTATTATCAGATTACGATTTACACTTTCTTAATAAACATAAAAACTAGGCGTACATTTTTCAAAATTAATGCTCATTTTTTTAAATATCATTTTTGGCAACGTCATATTTTTCTACTGTTAAAATCGTCATAGTTTACTGTCGTATAATTAATGGGCGATTAAAAAAATCTCATAAATCGCGAGTAATAAATAGCAACCCATAATTCGATGATGCAAAGAAGACGATCCGTGAATACTGACGAGCGCGCGCAGATAGAAGCGTTGCAATTCGAACGTACCCACACGCTCACACGCGGGATGTTTTGTGGTGGCAATTAATAGTAGATTAGCGGCTCGTGCATGGTGCAAAGAGGAAGACGGCGCGGCGGGAGGGCGAGCGTGGATCAAGCGTATTGGGAATGCGCGGTAGGGAACGGGGGAAATAGAGTCTGGGGAAAGGTCGAAATGGGGGTTGCTGAAGGGCCATGGGACTTACCCGAGAAGAGCGAAACCCGGCCGGGGATGGGGCGGACTGGGAGAGGGATGAGATTACACACGCCGCCTCGGGGATTACCACACTCTGATTCTCCGATAAGAATGTCAAAATAAGCTGCCTCTCGCCGCGCCACGTGTAATCTCTCCTCCCGCCCGCTCCTCCATTCTCGTTCCATGGATGCTCGATGGACGCTTACGAGCCGCGTAATTACATTGTGACGAGCTCGATGGTTCTACGACAATCTCTGGTCCGTTGAAACGATCGTCTTCGCCACGACGAAGCCGTCCCACCATCGGCAATGATTCGAATCATCCTGTACGAGTCGTGGCAATATTCCAATTCATCGTGGATACACATGTAAAATACACGTTGTACCACTCAAGTACGAATATCAAATATGCAACATGTTTATGTCATAGAAGAGGAATTATCTTCCTCAGGAATGATAATATATACAGATTTATTTTACTTAGAAAATGTTTGCTCATAATAGAATGAATAGCATTATAAATTTCCATACAAATGTTGCTCATAATTTATATATTATTTCCATTTTTTATGAATCTAAGACGCGAATGTAGTTGGTTTTCTATATGCAATTGAACAAAATCGATTTTGAGGAAGTTAAAAGCATAAATTACGCATAACACGCGCGCTCACTCGTACATGACGCACGCACTGTCGTGTAAATCAGTCGGCTGGCTTGAAGGCAACGTACGCCATCGGAATTCTAAATATCTTCCGAAGACGAGAGATCTTCGGGCACGAATATATCCACTCGCCGGACAATCCGGAGAGCATTCGGCATGTGTACGGACTGGCGAGAGTGTAACGCATAAATTACGGCTTCGGATCCTCACACTGCACACTGGCAGACGTGCCACTTTTCACGGGTTCCGTCTAACGGTCGCGCGAACAATCCGTGCGCGCGAATAAAAGTGACGAAGAATGGGACCGGCCTGAAGGATTAGCCGCCTTTCAGGCCGACGTTGAAGGAGTACCGCGTCTTCGCCATGCCGAGGATTAATCCACGGCTCTTTCGTGCCGCGAAATAGAGAAAATCTCAAACGATGAAAGAGTCACGGCTAGCCCGTTTGCCATATTCATGACTGTCGTATCACGTTTCTAACATTTGTATTTTTTATAATATCATATTAAAATAAGCACAGTAAATTATTTTTAGAGTCCAGCTTTTTTTGGTAGATTCTAAAATAAGCATCGTTCTCGAAAACGGTAATTCGAAATATGACAGATGAAAATTTTACGGATCGTAATAGCTACTACATTTCCGTCTCCCGATTTACGCGGCTTATTATAAACACGATAAAAATATGTGTCGATGCCCTGCGGGATCGAATGTACCTATCCAACCGCAATGAATAATCAACAGCGCGGATATGTGTGTGCATATATACGTTATAGATGCATCGATCTTCAGGCTGCTCGGTCGAGAGCTTTTGCAAGGAAACGACACAATAGCCGGAGAATGACGATTATTCAAGTCGGGGTGGATTATGGGACATTTATTGAGGCTAGCTCCTGTCCCCAGCGAACAGATAGGTGGAGAGGGAGCCGTCTTTTTGCGCGCGTGTGCGTCGGGGTGTCCGTGCGGGGATGATGTTGACATTGGCAGATCTGCTCGTGGATTAAAGCTTTGTGTCGTACAAAGCGCCGTCACAATGCCTCGTGTCATTGTATACGCGACCTCATATACCTCCGTCGATGCAACACCCTGCAGGGACGTAATAACTCGGTCGATTCCCCATTAAGGATTCAGGCGTACTCGAGAGGCACGAGCGTATCCGGGGAGGAGAGACAGATCTCGTCCGATCGTCCCCTCCGGATTCTCTAGCTAGTCGCTTCAAAGCGCGTGGGAGTTTCGAATTGGAGCCAAGCTGATTTCGCGAACATCTTACTCTATCGAGTGTCTCGGCTACTGCGCCAAATACCCTGATATACTCCGTCTCCGGACATTAACTGAAAGACCCGCGAGTTTCTCCGTTTCCAATCATTACGCGGGACTTATACGGTCTAGCAAATATTTTACGAGCCGCGAAAGTCCGATCGCGCTGCATCATTTTGTCGCGTGATTAGACAAACGTATTATAAGCGATACTCTCGCATTAGAAAACGACATGACATTAACGATATTCGTTATCCTAACGAAATAAAGAGTAATGGCTCTCGCGCTATCGCAGATACGACTAATAGGTAAAGTTACTCGTATTCCGATGTCCATATGTATATAAATAATATATTTCCATCATGTTCACGGAATTATAAAGAAGCCCATCACGATTTTGATAGGTTGGTGAAAGAGGAGTGTAACACTTTCTACGACGAAACAAAGTAATACCTCATCTCATAACACCCTAGATTTATGAGTTTTCTGCGAGCAGCGAATCCGTCTTAATCTCAATCTAACATGAGATCCAACGATCCTCGTCCTCCACTTAAATTGCGTTAGTATAGCCTCTCTCCGAGACGAAGATAGTTTTCACCCCGTACGTCAGCGTTGACCATCTCGTGCCGCTAAAACCTCTTCTCTCGCGACGTCGTGATCTTTCCGCTAGCTCTGTGTTTTTAGTATTCCCCGAAATGAAGTTGCGAAAAGTGAGATGGTCGGACTACGGCGCTAACGCCGGTGATGGCTGCTCCTGTCGGCGTTGGCGGTAGGTAGCTAGGTAATATCTTCGTAAGCTCCGTCTTTTATGACAGGACTGGAGCGCCTCTCAAGGATATTGGTAATCTTCGGGCTGGCTGTAGTAATATCGGCGTCGCAGTGATCTCTCGCCCCGAAGATCCCCTTCCACATGACCCCCTCTGCCGCCTCCTCTTTCACCACGTCCACCCCTGCCTTCCTCCCCTTCTCTCTATCCCTCTCGATTCCCCGGCTATACGCGCCTGTACAAGTCCGCCAACCACCCTTTCCGTATGAGAGTCAAGACTTCGAAGAACCGTCTCTATAGCTGCTTCTCTCTCTCTCTCTTTCTCTACGTTCTGCAACCATTCCTTGCAACTCTCTTTTCCACCCTCTCCCCCTCCTCTCTCTCTCTCTCTCTCTTTCTGTCTTTCTGTTTCCAACTCCCTTCCTTCATAGGGGTAGGTGTATTGACGCGACTTTGCAGCCTCATTCCGAAGTAAGAACGTGCAACATATGTATACCTATCTCCTCTTCGTTCACCGTACTTGCTTTCTTACACTTGCCATCTCCTCATGTAACGGAGTTGATATCCACGATTTGGTTTTACTGAAATTTCGCTTATATTTTAGCGAGCAATTATAATATCAGTTTTATCGCAAAATAAATTTAGATTATATTAAATATATAGACATAATGTTTGATTTATTATCTGATGACGATATTGGATCATAAATATACTTCAGTTAATCATATATTGGATATGATATTTCATAAATAGATACTTTACTCGATTTATGCAATATTACTTATACCACTATTCGTAGACGCTTATTCGCGATTAGAAATAGCGTGCGCAATATTCTAGTTTGAATTTCCTTATAGGATCATATCTTGACGCAAATTCGTCACGTGATCCGCTCGCATCTTCGCGAGAAATATATTTGTATCGAGATACATGCGAATATATGCGAATACGGGTGCGGAAAATTATTTCAAGCGCTTTCTAATCTTAAGTGCCGCATAATATCGTGGTTCACGCCATTCCATGGAACATATACAAATGCGCTTAGTAATTCATTCTAGCGACGGTATTGCAGGCAAGAGTTATGGCTCGGACATAACGAGCCGTCGATCGGTTCGTTATGTAGCCGGCGCTCGAGAGAGCCGAAGATAATTGGATAGCTTTCGATGAATTGCTCGTGCAACAATGGGACAGCAGTAAAACAAATCGCATTTCAGTGCTTGCATTATCTGCGACGATGCAGAGGCGAGAAGCTTCAGCGACTATTTGCTCCATTTTATTCCGCTCGACATTGTACTTTTTTTCTCTATACATAATCGGATAATATGTATTGTATTTCGAAATTTATTATCTACTTTCAAATTTTATAAAGTGCAGTACATCAAAGATTACGTCATGGCTTTAAAACATTTTTTTAACGCAGTAAAATGCGCTAAAATGTGAAATCGACGTTTTTATCGAAACGAAACTTGTTTTTGCACCGATATTATGCAGCGAACAATTCATTATAATTTATACGTTCGTTGCTTGCACTAAATCGCTATGCAGTTAATAAACTCGGCGTTAAGCTAATCACTCGTAAAAAATAATCGCGCATCGGCACGAGGACCGGAATGTTGCAATAAACATTTATTACGTTGAAAACTAGTACGTTAAGCGCGTGATCTAAATGTTTGTGTAATTACGACCGTAGATCTCTTGGGGACGTTTATTCCCGTTAACAAGTTTGCCGCCTGCCGAGTCGTCGCGGTTGTCGCTTTAGATCTCCACAGATTTAGATCTCCACAAAGAGCCTTTTCGTTAGCATTCTCCCTCGAAATAGGCAGGGGTCGCGATGCTTAATTACAAAAATTAACGCCATCGCGACATCGTCGCTCGAACAATTGTTGAAGACTAATTAGAACAACGATTTCATAACATGAAGACATATAATGATCTCATTCATTCCGTTTGACACCGGTGCGAATCCCACGAGTCCATCGCGACGTACGACTCTCTCTTCTTCCTTGTCCTGTGTGTCCCCCCCCTTTTCTCCGTGACCGTGCAGCCCCTACGTCTCGTATTTGGTGCGCGAGCACCGAGTATAAGCCGGAACGATCTGGCTCCGGTATCGCCCGCGTGAGATTAACGCGCGAGTAAAATAAAGGCCATTGAAATCCCCACGGCTCCCCGAACAAAAATAGCCGCCAATGAGAAAGGGAACCTTACAGTTTCTTTTCAGGGCTTTCATAAAAATTTCTGAAAACTAATTTTCCTCTTACATACAGGGTGCTAGGCGGGGTGCGCGAGCGGCGAGAGCGGTATATAAGGAACGCGGCCTTCTTTCCTCTCGGTTCCCTTACCCCTCGCTCACCCTTCGACGTTCGCCACCTTCGCTATGCTCTCTCTTTCTCTCACTCTTTTTGCTACGCAGTTGTGGCGGCACATCTCTCTCCCTCTCGATACTCCTGTCAACTACCTCCACCGCCACTACCATCGTCGCCGTCGCTACCCTCGTCTCTACCCTCCGCTCTCCGTTCGCGCTACAGCACTTTTATACGAAGTGCTAATCTTCCAGACAAGCCCATGCCATCCCCTCCTCCCATCTCCATCCCTATTCCAGCGATCTCTTTCTCTCGCTCTCTTTCCGCCAGTCTTACAAGCAGTAACCCCATACGACCCTGCCACTCTTCTCGCCGAAGAGTCAGTGCCGCGATTATAATATAATATCGCGCTCATGCAAGGGATGGGCATTATCGCATCCCGACATTGTTGCTTCTGGACGTCGATATACATCTGTGTATATCGACGTCCAGAAGCAACGTATATCTGTCAATAATCTCTCGATAATGTCCAGTGGTTTTTCTGTTTCCTTACATTGGACTTATTATCGCCTTTATTTACTTATTATGACAGAGACGAAGCCTTATCGCAAATTATATAATAATAAATCATTAATTGATAACATTACTAGAACAATTTATAAAATCTAATATTAGATTTTAGATTATTTTGAAGAATAAAATTTATCTTCGCTTTGATAGAATAATTAATTTATTAATAGTAGAAAGGCTCTCGGATATAAAATCAAGACAATATAAAAAAGCCAATGTGAGCCAACGCCGTTGTTGGGGCGAAACAACTTATTTATTAAAGTACAATTACAAATATACAAGTAACGTAAACGTTTCGACTCTAATTTGAGTCTTCTTCAGTACGAAATTAGAATTAATTCATTATTCTTTTTTCCAAATTTTTTACGTTTTGGATGAAATTGTGTGATTCTAATAAATTACAAAAACGAGATTAAATCGCCTCATTTTGCGATTTCGTCTCATTTTTCTCATTTATTAAAACCGCTATTCTTAATTTTTCATTGTATTCGGAGCATAACAATTCCAGAGAGAAATAATACTAAAGTAATTTGTCTATAAATACTTTCTTGATCAAAGCGGAGATAAATTTTATCTTTTAAATAAATATTAGATTTAAAAATCTATTTATATCGAATTTAATGTGAAGTGCAAAAAATACAATATTCGCTGTATGTTTATTTCGTAATTCGTTAAATAGATAAATAAAACTGATTATTTTGTAGTAATATTTTGAATTAAATATTTTACTGATTGGCCTTGATGTGTGTTTGGTATCGCAATTACATTTCGCAATTATTATACCGCATAATTAATAACTCGTAAGCATACTAAGATAACGATTATTTCTCAAAACAGATAAATATTTTGCGGGATACATCCATTCAAGTTAGAAACCGAAACTGATGGGGAATTAGACATGGTAAATTACTGTTTGACGATGAGAGATTATTATGTACATGCGAGATTATTATGTACATGCGAGATTATTATGTACATGAGAGATTATTCTGTACATGCAACGATATTTCGAATATATCTCTTATCGCGCTTTTCATTTTCGCCGAGAAGAAACACAATTTGATCGTTACCGTTTTCGGATTAAAAGCGTAGAACATGGAATCCACGAGTCACCGAATGATTCAAGTTATCAAAGCCGATATATTGATTATTTATTGATATATTTCATGTATCTTATGGGATCGCACATCGTGTATGATTAACACTATGCGAAGTGTCGCACGATCGTCGAGGGTAATTAACCGTGTTTTCGCGAGTGTTGTGTTGTGTGAGTACAATAAAGAAATCCAAAAGGAGGAGAATGCCTACACGAAAAGAACAGTTTTGCTGAAATATCTAAAAATTTAGCCAGATACAGATCTGAAAATAATTTTGTTAGACCATCAAAAGTAACTACGTGGGACGCTCAAACATTATGATAATGCTACAAAAAGTTTTGATATTCCACCAAATATTTTGGGCGTCCTACATAATTATTTTGATGGTCCAACAAAAATTATTTTCAGATTCGTATCTGGCCAAATTTTTAGATATTTCAACAAAACCATTCTTTCCGTGTAGGAGACATCGGGCGATAGTGTAGCAACTATGGGGTGAATTTAATTTTTATTTTTTTACTTGTGAAATTAATCATGTATTATTATTTTATATACACAATAATCATCTTTTTGAAATATTAATTATTTCGAACATTGCCGTAACTTGGGTATATTCATATTTTACAGATCAACGTTTTACAACTCTGCTGCTGCGCATCGAATAAGGAGCGATAAATTGTATTTTATCTTAATAATGGGCCTGTGAAAAAGAACTGTAGATATACTTTTTAAATATACGTATGTCTAATATGTATGTATTAATATGTAGTAAAAGAATATCGCAATAAAAATAACATTGTATAGATCCATTATCTTAAAATAGGCTAAAAAAGATTAGCTATGATATTTAATTCTGGATTATATACGATTTTCCATCAATTTATTAAGCTCAGCTAGAATAGAATTCATTATTATTCTATAGAATGCGCTAATTGCCAGGTACGTTCGTCGGAAACGTTTAAGATAAATTAACTTTTATTTTTAAAAATTCAGTTTATTATTTATGAATAAATGGTAAAAATTAAAAAAGAAATGAAAGACGTAAAATGAAGCTATAAAATGCTGATATTTGTAGAATGTAAAACTCTTATTTGATTATTCTTCATAGTGTTTGTATGTCATGGACTATAAGGTCAAAACGAAACATTTATGTGTTATATGTACTTGTGTGAAATAAAAATAAATTGCTGTCTATAGAAAGAGGAATATGATAGAGAATAAATATTAATATTTAAGTATGTTATTTCCTCTTTTTCGCAAATATTTTTGCAATAAGATTAAAAATATAAAGATTTCACCTCTTTATATTTAGCCTGTTTGTCTAGAATTAAATATTATATAAATTAGTACGAGATAGCACTATTCATAGATTTTTATATTTATGTGTCGCGAGCATAAATAAAAAAAGAACAAGATTTTTTTCTATAGCATATTCTAGTCTATTTAATAAAAATTCTACTAATAATTATTAATTTATACTTGCGATGTTATGCATCAATGTTATTTTAATCTTTCATAGCCTATTTATTTTTAATAACAATTTTATTTTATATTCGGTATTATAAAGAAAAATGACACATAAGATACAATAAACGAATCATTCCATACATGTAGAATACATATAGGCATTTAGCGTAATTCTAGTATGCATTATACATTAGATGAAAAATCGTTGAATATCCGTAGACGCTCGGTAAATTTATTTTAAAAATTGTTTGATATCTCTATAAAAACTTCGAAACACGGCGGTCTTTCATCATGATACTTGCCCCTAAAATAAGAGTCGTGATTTTTTTTCTAGATATAAATATACAAAATCAGAGAATTTAAAATCAGGTCCTTCTTAGAGGGGTCTTTTCTCTTTATATGTAATATATATATATTTTATAAATATACGTACGTATAAAGTGGGCGTCACCGCTTCTAAAGAAACGAAAGCATTGCCATTTGAATAAGTTGCCCGATAAAAATTTCATTTCCTCGTCGCGAGGTCGCTCAGGGAAATTCGTATCGCTCTGAGAGCGTGACGCTATTTCGTCGTTCATTATCGCCCGGGTAGCATAACTCGCCGCTGTACCGTCCCACGGGAAACCGGCGTACGCGCGGGGAACAATGTGACCGCCTCCTGAATTATTCCCTTTGATTGCTCGCTTTCGTCCCGCTTCGCTCGGTCCGATCTGACTCGTTGCGACCCTGCGATAAAGAGTTTTCGTGGCCCCGGCGCTCATGGTAACACGACTCCCGTCGAACCCTGATGCACGGATCACGGGGGTTGACACCGATTACACTCCCTCTCGCCCGTTCCCCTCGCGCCTCTGCTATCGTCGAGATGGAAGGTATGACGAGACGAGGGAAGTCGGGGGTCGGACAGCCGGACGGACAGATGGACGGATGGATGGATGGCACGGCAATCAAACTCCCGTTAATATGGCTAAGTGGAAACGAACCTCCGCCGCATACACCGGCGCATGCTCGTATATATATCTCTGTTTGCTCGTTCCCGCCGCGGAAAATTCATCAACTGGCCGATTGTCGACGGTACCGCGACGCAAAGTCGCGCTCGATGTTCATTTAATCGTAACGGAAATACAAAGCGGTGTACTTGGTCCTTAATAACCGACCCATTATTTCTTCCCTAATTAAAATCGACTCCTGAAATCACGCAGCTAAAAAATATTTTACGATAGCTAATTATAGCTGCGTTATAATTATTACAATTATTATTACCAAACTTTTGGTAATAATAATTATAAATCTAACGACGTACAGGAAAATTTGTTGCAAAAATGCAGAATCGATTACACTTACGAGATTTGATTCAGCGCGTTTTACGTGCGTTAAATTTATGTGTGCAAACCGGAACCGCCAATCGCGACGATAGACCACTCTATCATACGGATCACAAAAAGACCTTTATTGGTTGACACTGAACGTACCTATTATATTAGCTATTATATTAGCGTGATCCATCTCTTGAGGACAGGTCGACAATAGCCCGATAAGGCTTCTAATGTTCGAACGCGTGATGCCCGCTTATGCGGGATGAATTGATAGGAGCCGAGGATGCAAGTGTGGTGCATTATTTGTACCTTGCAGATTTTCGTTGATCCTTCTCCGTCTCTCTTTCTCTTCCGGCAAATCGCGACGTCGCGATGCGAAAACCTTAAGCCGAGGGGATGGCACTGATTGAGGAGCGCGTCCGTCAGATAAGCGCGTAATAAATACGAGCTTCGTGAGTAAGCTAGAAGCGCCGCGGGTGAGTCAGCCTTTCGTCAAGTTGCCGAGATTTAGCGCATTATCTATCGCGGATCGTCCTTTTCTCTCGCGTCTAGCGATAATAAAGCGTAAAATAATTTACGTTGCTTTATATCGTGTAGAAAAAAATGGCGATATCTCAATCTCGCAAAAGACAAAATCTCGATATACAAGTCGAATCATTTTCACTCTTTCCTTCGAGAACAAACGCGCGACTCGATAAAAGCCGAGAACACGGTCTGTAAATTTGACGCGATGGCGTCGGAGCGCCTGAATCGGCCCGGGGACGTCGGTTCGCCTCGCGGTGAAAGCGTTTATACGATATTTATTGAATGTTGTTGCCATAGGCGCTCTGACAGTCCGTGAATGGGGAATGAACTGAACGGCGCGAAGGGAGATAAAGGCGCGGAGCGACGAGAGAGGGAACAGGGGAACCCGGGAGCGAGAGAGCAAGTGAAAGCATACGGTCTGGGCATAGCGCGAATAGGCGAATCAATCATCCCGCGACTCATTAGCCACGCTGGTATACTTTTCCCTTCTCGTCGAGCCCCGGCTCGTTCTGTCTCTCGTCCACCCGTTCCTTGTCTCTCCTTCTCCCGTCAAGAGAGCTCCACTGTTTCTCTTGAGAGGATTTCTCTCTCGCCGCACCCGTTACGAGAAGATGCTCACCGTCCATTGTAAAGCCTCTGCCATGCTCACAATGCGTACCCGCTTTTAAGATCTCCGCGTGAGGTAACAAAAAATTACGAGGTCGATGAAGAATTACAGCGAACCACTGATCTTTGTATTCTGGAACAATAATTTTTATCGACTGCGATTTTTCAGTGTTGCTACACGGAAAAAACAATAAGGTTGCCACAACCACAATAATAGTAACATTTGGTACAGCCACGTCCTGTGGTTGTCACATTCACATTGTTTTGTGTAGTGCATCTATATACGTTTGTCTCAACATTCACTATGTTTGTCTCAACATTCACTATGTTTGCTGTACCAAATGCATATAGTTGCCTTCACATCAATGTGAATGTGACAACCACAGGACGTGGCTGTACCAAATGTTACTATTATTGTGGTTGTGGCAACCTTATTGTTTTTTCCGTGTATCTGTACAAAAATTGTAATTAGCGTTATCGGAGTAATTAATACGTGTACATGCACATGTTTGCATTCATATTATTTGAGTATAAGCATCGTTCTGCTGTTGCTGGCATCATAATAACGTATCTAGCGCATAGAGATCGGAGCAATAAACAAATGGACAGAAGAGACGTAAGAGAGGATTGCAAACCGCTGCATCCGGACTCTTCGCGTTGGCGAGTCCGCTGGTCGTTGGTTTAATGAAACGTTAATTAAGGGGAGAAGACTGCGCGCGAGTGTAGAGACCTTCGCTCTCGCAATTAACGCTACGGTACATCCAACACTGACCGCGGCGCGGTTCGGCAACGATTCGCCTTCCGCGAGAGATGGAACGAGTCCCGGCAGGTGATTACACCTGCGTTACATAACGCGTTCGTTAAGTTCGGCCCGTTATTCCGCGGCGATTTGATCGAGCGAACCGTTTATCGTGAAACCGGTAATTTACCTTTCTCTCTCTCCTCCTCCCCCCTATTCCCCCTTTATCATCTCGTCCCCTTCTTTGTCCGCCTCTCTCGTTCTCTTCTCGCGATCGGTTTCTGGAAGTCGTGCATAACAAATCTGTTCCACCCCGCCGTTTCGTTCTTACCGCCGCACGTTCTCCGGCGCATGTATTATCAACGTCCGTACGATATCCGCGTGCGTGCCTTTATGTTGTTACGAAAACATCGCCTGTCAAGTTACACGCTTACTTTGTAATCATTGGATAGTCGGTGACTAGAAACGGGTAGCAAACTAGTTCTCCATCGTATAATGTCCGAAGTATAATGCATTGTTTTTTCCGCGTGCAACGATACTCTTTTTTTGTGCAACGACCGTATAATTGTGCCTACGTCGAAACGAATGCGTATAATTTGTCGATAGAGCTACTTAAATTTCGCAAACTTAATAAAATAAGCTCGCTGAATTTCAACAAATTGCGCCTTTCTAAGGTTAAATGACTTAAACACGAGAGAGAGAGAGAGAGAATATATATCGTGTATACACGTCCGCACAGACTCGACAATAACTACCAATATGCAGCGTTGCATAATACATCGCGTATAACGCGCGTCAAAGCCGCTTCTCTTGGCGTCGAAGTTCCTTCCCGGCATACAGGGACCGGACCCATTAGCAGGATATATCGAGTCCCGTAGGATTAGTCGGGTTGCCCCGCGGCGCCTGCCCCATCAGCTCAAAGGACAAACATAACTACTTTAGTCCCGGCCGCAAACTCAAGGGTTAAGCGAGCCTCCGTTACGCTTTACGCGAGCCCTCCGCACGCACCCCTCTCAGGACACGAAATCCTCCAACCTGCCTCCCTAACCCCTCCACCCTGCCCCCTCTGCGAGCCACCCCGAGTCCATCCCGGATCGCGCAGTCAGGATTGATTTCGCCTGAATATTTCATAGCCATCCAGGCCCGAACTTGTTGCCCCAAAAGCCCCCCCGCGCAGTTCATTAACGTCATTATTCTATGATGAATTTATCGTCCATCGTTGCTCCTGCTGATGCCTGCCGTATGGGCTTGCCAAACTTAATGAGCGATTGCCCTGCGATCGCTAACGACTTGCTCGGGCGCATATAGCCGCGATTTCGACATCGATTTTCATTAGATACACACTTCCCTCGTTTTCTTATTCTATTTCCATCATGAACTTCCTTTCTCTAAGATCTTAGGAGATCACGAGAGACGTTAATGCTTTCTATGTCGTAAGTATAGTCAGTGGGTACGTCGGGATCGGTCGCGAGTTTTCGACCAACCGGAAAATATCTCGGTTAGATATCTAGACGAATACCGTCGTTATTTGCTTTGCATCTATTTCTATTCGCCGCAGCGACAAATTAACATGATAGATGAGGCACATTTACAAGAAACCAATGAAGCTGCCGGATTATTGCGTATTTATTCGAATGTCTCGCGTCATATTAGCGGTACCAGCGGCGTCTATCTTAGCCTGTTATCTTAGCTCGATCAATTAATCACAGCGACGGTACAATTCGGGATACCATGCCAAATAGCGACCTCTAACTGCATTATGTCGTCGTCGTTTACTATTGGCCACTATATTCATACCGCGCTACGTTATACAGACCCAAATAAAATGTCGTGACTTTATCCGGTTGATATAAGCGGTGCGGCAAGCAAAAGAAGGAGTACAAAATATTCATGCGTGAATCGCGATTGACAGATAATCGCGTCGCGATGAAAACGCGTTATCCCTTACGTTCTCGCGATTACGATAGTTATTAACGACCATAATTATAGGGTTCTGGCATATCGTGTCACTATATTACGGAAGACGTCGATTATTTCGTATCGCTATGTCGATCGAGCCGCAACTCGCTGTTCTAATCAATAGAGTAGACGGTTGCCAGGGGATGGGACGTATACAGCTCTGCGATGTCGTAATTATAATTATTAGGTAAACACACAGAGCGGCGCAGCTTGCACGCTGTGTTACATAGACATATCGTACACGCACGTTTCTCTCTCTCTCGCGCGTTCTCTCTCCCTCCCTCTGTCTCCCTCTCTCTGTGTGCGCCAAGCGTACCGTAGCTTTGGTGTACCGTGTGACTGCAATATATCCCAGCTATGCATTATGCACGGAATCCTCTCATTGGCTCGTAGCGTGCAGTCGATACTCTGCATTCAATGGATGTCTATAGGCCCAGACCTCGCCCGATGCCACTGCGTTTGTTGCGATCGATTAAGCGAAAATATTCGCTTCGCGGATGCCGGCTGAAATGTCAGGATAGCTATGTCGGTGCGAACACATATCTATATGACAATCGCAGCTGCATACGGTCCCCTACGATCATTAAAATCAATGGCAGAAATAGTAACTCAATTTTATAAAAGCTGTTACAGAACTATTTCATTTTCTCCATACCTATTTCCCCCCAATCATAAATATTTCAAAAAATTAGAAACTGTACTTCTATTTGCTGTGTTCATAAAGGCCGAATAACCTCTATTTGATCTATTAAAGGCAAGTTTTTCGATCATCGACGACTGGCGAACACGCACGAGTCTCTTTTATCGCGTCGTCATAATTTCTAGTCCGATATATATTCCATCGTAAATGGGTTTCCAATCGCGCGCGAGGAAATTGCCGTCGCTTCTCGATGGCAAATTACAAGAGTTCCGGAACGCCGGCCGACGGAAGGAAAAAGGACGCGATCAGGCAGGGAGTCTTAAACTTGCGGCGTACTCAATTTCAAAATGGCCAATAGGAGCTCCAGCCGTTATTTCTTCGGTTTGCCGGTGCAGCCGAAACCAAATACAGCGCGCGGTAGCGTTTCTCATTAATTTTTTATTTCGCAAGCACGAAAACTCGCCGCTTGGGAAAGTTCATCCGGCGTTCCGTCTACTTCCCGTCGTTTTCCCTTCCCTTCCCTCCCCCTCCCCCTCGCGCCGTGCCCGTGAAAAAAATGCACGGAACAGTCTCGGATGGGGAGAATCCCGGACGATGCCGGGGAAACAAATGCGCGAAGATCAAAGTGCGCCCCGGGCTCATCGGACGGGACTGATTATTTTTATGACGTTACGTCACCGGCGCGGGGTTGTCCGCGAGATGAGATACCTCCTTCCCGTCGTCGTGTAACGAATCTTCACCGAGAAAGAGAGCGGCCCAACCCTCCTCGTGCTACTGACAACGACCTGCCGCCTCGTGACCGGAATACATCTCGCTGCCTTTTATTCCGCGTCGTTCTTACCTTATTACTTACTACGACGATAGACGACTCGGCAAATTAATGGACGTGGACATCGTAAAGGAAAGAGAGCAGGGAAAGAGAGATGATAGCGATATAGGGATGAAACAGTTCGCGGGATATATTATACGATAAAACGTGATTCGAGCTAACCCTTTGAGGCATACATTTTTCCTTTCGAACGATTTTTATGAAACTTGGTATTCGTCATAATACATTAGAAAGTATGTAAAAAAGGTAAAAAAGCGAATATAAAAAGGTGGCATTGTACAATGCCACCGTGCCGCAAAGGATTAATGACTCCTGCATGTCATATTCCTTCTTGGGTAATTCGCTAATTATGGGCAGTACTGATGAAAACTCAGTCGTTGTAAACTTCGACTATTCGTTTCAAGCAGAAATATCTATTCACAGCGGTTCCACAATTTTTGTGGTGCACACAAATAGGCCACGTATATATTTCTCAAACTGTCAGTTCGAGACTGGCGACTTTTCGCGTCGATATGTGTGTTCTCTGTCTCGTTACATAATAATAGAGCATTCGGCGCGACAAAGGACGCCGACGGTGACGGGAATTAAGAAGCCGGGTATTATCCCGCAATGCGCCGTGCGACAGATTGACGGTGTTATTCTTAACCAAATGAGAAACGTCGCCGAAGCGTGCGTGTGTGTTACGCAGGCAGGAGATTTTTCGTCTCGGCTCTTTCTCCCTCGTGTAGCAATCAGCTTCCTTCAGCACTGACAAAAAGCCGGTTCGACATCAAGATGTGTGGTAACAGTTCGGGATAAAATATACACCTGCGCGTTCGGTCGCGTGCAAAACGCTTCAACACACGAGGAAAAATGCTCTATTAAGTATTTGCGTCGACAATGACTAATAAATGAGTAATCACCGCGATTAAATTCTCGTGACTTTACACATTAAAGTCTAATCTCAATGGTGTTATAATTGTGGCAGTAAACGTTAATCAACAGAATTACTTGTGGCAGTAACTTGGAAAGTAACGCGCGCGCCAAACTCTTGTCATTATAGAAAAATTTATTTGCCTTAATGAATAAAGGAAAAATAATCGTACATGAAATTATGAAGCTATTAAAAAACAGTAATTACTTCTCCGTAATTCTCTCTCTCTCTCTCTCTCTCTCTTTCTCCTTCTCTTTCTCTCTCTCTCTTTGATGCCGCTAATGTTCGTTAATTGTCTACTATTGTAAATCTGTGCAAGCTTAAAGGCCTCTTGCCAGACTTGTAAGAAGCATCTATCAATCTATCACGTGTGAACGTAGGTGCAATGTGAGAGACAAAAGAACGGACAGGTACGAGGCATTATTAACGTCGAGATTGAATTATGTAATCGGGACGGAGGCCGCATTTAATGCCTTCTAATGTCGACTTGTAGAGAGGCATTTACTCGCTCATGATTGCGTTCGTTTGAGAAAGCCATGTAAGATTCTTTCCATTATTAACGAAATTAGGAAAGAAAACATCGGTACGCACGATATTACATTAAAAAGGTTTCGATGTTTTTTTAAACTAAACGATATTTTTTATAACAATTCAGAATTCACATTAGTAATTATACTGAGTAATGATTATTTTAGAAATCTTTTGATTGATGTATTTTTCTCTTTGTCCGCTAACTCCATAAAAGTCTCATTAATTTGGAACATTCCTGAAAATCGTATGGTTTATTCAAGTGTTGGCTGATCGTATCTGTCGCAATCTGGGAATCGTGTCGGTTTTTCGAGAAACTGGGAAGATTTCCAGAGGGGCGCGACTGACGAAAATGTCCCGAGTGATAGACGGACGGTCCCAGGGGGATATAGGGGGAGGCGAATAAATTAACCGCGTCATCAACATCCGGAGGAGCGAGAGAGGGATGAGTTATGCCTCTCAACGCCGCGTCTAAGAAGCAGAGTATCCCGGTGTAGGTACTGTACACCCCGTATACTTACTTCGTGTCATTTCTCGAACGAAAATAACGCGCTGTATTTATAGTCGGTTTTTATGTGAAAACTTAAGTGCTTGTCGTAAGATTATATCAGGAGTACACGTCGATCTACTATCTGCTGTTAATAAAAAAAGTATCGACTAAAATGAACTGAAGGAAAATCGTGTCTCCCCACGAAATTGAACGCCTAATACTTGAAATCTGGAGACTGGTTAGACAAATTACTGAATTACTTTCGATAGAAACATAAAGATTCCTGTCTATACCGTGTCTCTTACATCTATGCGCATTATAAAAACTTGTTTTGTCAGCCGCATTATGTAATAAAAAAATTGCGAGGTTGGAAAATTCTTTTGCATAAATATGCATAAAGTACGCTTGAAACCTCGTTACTCCAATTAACATAACTCGGCACATACACATCAAGCAGTACTCGTATTAATTTACAACATAGTGTATAATTACGCGATGCGTGTAACTTTTTCGATCATCCAACAATCTTACGGTTTGAATAATAGCGATTTATGTATTTCTTCTTTACCGGTTTGTATAATAGCTATTAAAAGGCAATTATCGCCGATTCTTTTTCTAATGCGCCATGAATAAGAACGACATCACCACTAATTATCGCCATAGGGAAGTCGGATTATGTAAAGTCTGTAATAAGCTACTATTCGAGCAGCGTTCATACAAATTTATAACATTGCACAAAATTACTACGTTGCATATGTTATGTAGCGGGCAAAGCCCGGAAGCGGAGCTTCAACCAATGATTGAAATGGCTGTAATTTCGGTTAATTTAATTCTTGATGCTGGAATAGTTATTGATTATCAAACGGTTATTAATTAATAGCCTAAGTTTCTTAGATTCTAATCTAATTGGAATAATCGTATTCATATCGTATTCCCGTTTTCTATATATCTGATTACAGCTAATTCTATAAAAATTCTAGAGAAAAGATTATAACTTTATCTGCACAATAAACTTACAGAAATATCTCACATTTTATTGCTCGTTCAACTGAAAAGATCAATAGCGATTTGTAAATTTCATTGATCTCTTATGTTTCATCGATACATTCTCGCCTCTGCGCAACATCGAATCTACACTGGCCGAAATTATACCGGCCTCAATGCCTGATTCTAACCGCGCGTGGACGCGGAAAAAGATCAGAGAGATTCGATATGGATCGTAGCGCCGCTTACACACGCGCAATATAATTACAAAGTATATCGCACGCACCCACACCCACGCACAGTTTCGTTTTCTTTGGATCCCCAGCACAAGACGCGCTTTGTACGCGATTTCCCCTCCCTCATTTCCTAACGACAAAAGAAAAGGCGCATTCGCGCCCTCCGGTGCCCTCTTCCGCTGCCTTCCGCACGCCCACCTACCGTGCGTGTGTGTACGCCTTAGCAATTCCCACAAACGTATTCGTGTGCTTGTAATGCACTAACGTGAAAAGCTTCGGTCGACTGCGTAAAAGTTTAACGATACATTGTAATTTATGCGTCTCGCAATTTATACGCTGCAAATCGATGAGTGCGGGAGATGAATCCAATTAACTCTTTCTGCCAGCCCACCGGATCCTGCGCTAATTTGTTTCTGTAAACGCATAAATCTACTCTTCTGTATAAATAACACTACCAAAGAGCGTAGATGTGGGAAGGTGTAGATTGGAGAACGCAGAGATTATACCCAGGTTATTCGCCGTGTTGCTCATCCGTGTAAACCTCAGCGCGCAGAGAAGTCGCGTCGGTCATTATATCCGACGTAAAAAGAAAAAGTAAAGATCGAAACGCGCGTCTGACGTAATTGAGCTTGGTCACTCGAGTCAGCCGTCTCGTTTCCGGGGACCTCTTCCGTCAAGCACACCCATTCCAGTCGCCCATTATTCGTCGCTCCCGCTAATATGGACCACGTGTTTTGAATGGCGACGCTACGAAAGACGGCGATGGTCTCTTCACGAAAGGGACCGTCGAGTGTCGCGGTCCAGCGGGGCTGGATCAGCACGTGCAAACCTCCTCTGACCTTCGCCGTGGCTCCTCCACTTCCTCGCGCTTCGCTGCGAACCGCCATCCTGGCGGCCATCAGCCTTTCTACGTCAGACAACAGTCCCATTGTGGCCGGTCCGCGATTTACATACTCGCACGTTTACATCGAGCGTATGCGTGTACATTGGACTGACTTGTATCACGCGCCGTATTAATCGCAATGTACGTGTGATTGTCGTTCGCTTATGCTCGAGGAGAACGCCCCCCGTCTACCAGTGTTCGAGCGTGCCCGTAAGCACGATGTTGGGATACAAAGTAGTCGAAGTAAGACCTGAATCACATTTAAGCAGGTTTAAGTTACGTTGTTAAAGTTTAAGTTAAATTGATTTAATATTTATTAATATTGCCTCTTGCTAAATAAAAAAAAACTAATTTATTTAACCAAATGATTATCTTGCGGATTGCATTCTTCTTCGCTTTCGCAAATTACGTTAGAGTAATGCGAAATGGTTCTACGAATGGTAACCCAAAATTAGCGCTGATTGTTGTATCTAACTTCCGATAATTGGGCAAGCATTGTAACACCGAGCCTTTCTCGCGACTCGCCAAAAGAGGACCCCCTTTCGTCTGAGAGAAGAGAGAGGCACGACCTTTATCTACCTAAAGTCGAAGACAGATAGGAAAAGGGGAAATCATTCCTATAGAAACGTTAATAATAATAATCATAATAATTCTCTTCTCTTTTCACGATGTCTGTTCGACGCAGCCTTTTCATCGGAACGTGAATGGGTCGAACGAGTTGAGCCACATCCTCTTCGAGCTCCCTTTTTCCTACCTCCTCCAGCTCCACCATCATTGCCATCTCCACCCTCATGCCCCCCCCCATAAGCCCCTTTCCCATCTCCCCGCAAGGAGCATCTATTGGAGACCGCGGTACCGATTGTGCGCTCTTCGCCGATCTAGGAAGTCACGTATGAATAGAGCCAGTTTCCGTGACGTTCTTCGAGCGCTTTTTCCCTCGGAACTCTCTTGCGCCGAGAAAAACGCGAATAATACGCATATATGCGCCAGTCGATTGCATATCATTCGGTACATGCCTGTATTATAACTTGTAAAGGATTCCTATATGGCCGTTATCAATTTTAATTTTTAGTTCGACTAATATTACGTCGCTTTTTAAAATCAGAGTTAGAAAGAAGCTAGACGTCATTTAAATGAAAATTATTAAAATCAACGTTAATGAATATGGACATTAGAGAAGAGGAGAAGTCAAGTTTCAAGATGCTGTTACTAACACGAATATGAAATTTCTGTATAGTAGTCTTACATCTCAATCATCGTTCCTACAATGTTTTTGCTTTGCCGACAGGAGTATAATTACATCTAGAAAAAAGTCCCGGTTTTCCATCCGGGAAGATGTATTTAATCACGTCAAGCGTTGCTTACAATAAACTCTTATATACTTTCGGAAAAAAACATTGTAGAAAAAGATTCAGTCATTTACAGCGCTATTCAATGTTGCAAATTTCTTATTTCCTTAATAATTAAATTAATTTAATTAACGTAATTTGATTTACGTTATTATTATTACGTATCGGTATCATTTATAATGTCATTAATTTCTCGCATTGACAATGATTATATTAATACGTGCCACATTTGATATTTCGTATCGTAAATTGTTAATTAATAACAACCCTATAACATTTAATCGAATGATAGCAATTTCGATTGCCAACGACAATCCGTGATCGGCGCAGAGACAAAGGGAAGGAAAATAGAGGCTCGCGTAAAAAGACTCGCTCCTCGAATCTACCATCCGCCGGCGTTTCTCTTTCATGCCGGTTTACTCGATACACTCTTGTCGACGCATGTCTATACAAATTAGTTGCATGTATATACAAGTACATCGTTGCACGAGCGACTACCGTGCGCATTCCACGTCGCGCGTGTGTGTTGCATAGATAGAGCGACTCCGCGGGACCTACGCAGCATGATCCAATCAAAACGCCAAAGTGGATCGCAACAAAACGCCATACCATGCGATCTCTCATCTCTATCGTTGGCCCAACGAATTTCAATATGACCCGGTATGCCTGAATAACTTATAATAATAACCACTTATCCCTTGTCGCCAGGTATTCGTATGCGCGATATGAAAGGCGCGGCCGGCGCATCGCGCGAGACGACATGAATGCCGCGAACGCGCGGCGAACAGCGAGTATGCAGTCGTCCTTTCGAACAAGTTCGTCCCGCGTCCTCTTTAAAATATCTGTCCTATCTGTGCGCACGACGTGCGGACAACGAAGTCACGCCGACATCGTGTTTAATATCGCGTTCAGTTGCGTAAAAAAATCGAGATTTCAGATTCGACGAACCTGGATATGGTTTTTCAGAGGAAAAGAGAGAATTTGATTCAAGGTATTTTTTCAAAATATATTTTTTAGATTATTATGAAGTTATATCGTCATCACTTGTAAAAAGTCCGCTGGATTTGGTTTATCCATTTTTGGATTAGTCTTTGAAAAGCTTTCATATTTAGGTGCGTCTCTATATATGTTCGTTAAACGACAAAAATTTCGTTAGATCTTGTTAATGCTATTGAAATTTGTCAATGCGACTGAAATGTCACTCTGTGCAACCGGTGATATTTATAACAATTTACGTATGCTAATCGCTCGTTATTTTTCATATGTCAACGCGCACGAAACCAATTTGCATGTTTATAGGCTATAGATTCTCGCTTCACATTCTCACGACGCACTTTATTATGCCACGTCCGTTTTTTTCCCGCGAGAGATCTCGTTGATTAGAATCATTTGTAACATATCGGTATCATTTATAACGTCATTAATTTCTCGCTTTGACAATGATTATATCTCGACGATAATCGTTTATCCATTCCGCGGACAACGACAAAGTATAGCCTTTTTTTCAAATATATGCGCAGATAATGCAATTAATATTCGGACAAAGTTTATTGAGAACAGCCACGGATTATCAGCTTCAAATCATTACTCATCACGCGTGTCCTCGACATTTCGCTTCATTAAAATCTCAATCTCATTTGATATCTTCTAAACTAAGTTTGTCGTGATGCCAAAAAGACGCCGAAAGATATCTTCTTCTAAACTGACTTTGCCGTAATGCCAAAAAGACGCCGAAAGACCGATAGCTTTGTCGAATGGAAAAAGGAGATTGCCTATTTAGAAGCTGATGGTCCTAAGGTGGCGTCATTTATCTGGTAGGAAAAAGACGGACGGGACGGCGTTTAGAGAAATACGTAGATACGTAGCGATAGTAGACGAGCGAGTAAGAAAACGGGCAAAGAAAGAAGAGGCGGACGGGAAGAGAGAAGGCAGGTACGATCTTTAGGGGATGACGAAGATGCGTTTTTGTCGGCGTAGTTACGGGAGGGTGAGAAGATCGCTTCTTTCTCGCTCTGGCTTCATCTTTTTCTTCGCGTTTCTTTCTCTTTACAAGGCGGCGCGTTTAAGAAAGCCCACCCCGTCGTCCCTCCTTTCGATCTTTCTTCCCTTTTCTTCCCTTTTATCACTCCGTCGTGGTCGCCGTCATCGTCGTTCGCCCCGAAGAACCAGAGAACCGAGGGCGCGAGGGAGAGATGGAGGTTCTACGGATGAGAAACGTGTTTGTCAATAGCCTGTTAATGCGCTAAGCCATTAATCATTGCGAGCGCTCGCTCCTGTCACCGCGAACTTAAACCATCCCCCGAGCTCCGAAGCTGGTAGGGAAGAGGTGGGAGTGAGAGCACGGGGGTGGCTGTGCAAAACACCAAGAACCGACTTGTGCGGTTCTTTCCTGATCCCGAGACCTCGTTTCCGAGGGCACTTGCCCTCTTCATCTCTTCGTCCGTTTATCTCTGCGTTACTGTAACGTTTGCTGGTAAACAGAATTTAATTCCCAAAGCATTTTTTATCAAATTGGATTTATCGATTTTTAATGAGACAAAGTCTCGTCAAGTGCACTTAAATAAAATCTGATTCAGTGAAGAGCACACATCCGTTTTCTCCGTGTTGTTCACTTATGCATTTAATCTGTAGCTTAAAGTATTTACGATTGTCGGAAGCATATATCACCGTTCCAAGTTTACTCCAGTCTTTTGCATAAATGCTTGTTGAAACGCGATCAAGTGACAAGCGCAATCTTACTTACAAGGGGAAGCTCAGGTAACTCACCCTGGGATTTCGATGCCAATTTTTTTGGTTATTCTGGAGGTGAAAAAAAGAGATACGTGTCCCGGCGTTTGATTGAATAGGCCTTAGTTTCGGAGTAATAAATTTGTGAAAATTGAAATTTATTT
>NJRQ01000023.1:1011155-1023588 GCA_003063805.1 Aphaenogaster ashmeadi
CATCCAAGTAATTGTTCCTCATCAAAATAATTGAATTTTGTAATAAAAAAATTCACATTCACATTCCGATGTTTGTTTATTCTTCTTCCCCTACTACTAATTATTTTAAAAACTAGAAATTTAAAATACTGTTAATATTATTTCCAATGAAATTTTAAATTTAAACAATTTGAAAATTCAGATACCTTACCTTTATATGTTACCCATTACAAATAACTTATATTATTATATTACTTATTTATTATTTCAAATATTACTACTTGAATTAAAATTCCCTTAAAATTAAATTTAAATTAATGTTTATAATGTGATAATAAAATTTCTACTTCGAAAATTTGCATACTATATCAGTATCATCAAAATAAATTTAAAAAAATAAATTTCAATTTTCATAAATTTATTACTCCGAAACTAAGGCCTATTCAATCAAACGCCGGGACACGTATCTTTTTTTTTCACCTCCAGAATGACCAAAAAAATTGGCATCGAAATCCCAGGGTGTTACCTGAGCTTCCCCTTGTTAATAGATATTTATAACAGTATGCATCTCTGTGTAAACTACCAGTGTACTACTGGACAGTATAGGCACATCTTGTTAGAGTAGACTCTCTAATCAAATTCTACAAGGCGTTTAATCCGATAGATTATGTATTCGTTCGGCCTCAATCTCTCGTTTTTAACCCTTTCGCCCCTTAGGATACATATATCCCAAGAATGATAAAAAATGCACTGGATCTCAAAAACTGATATAACTTTCATTCAATTATTTGTTTATGAAATGAGACATAACCTTTTATATAAATAACATAAGTAATATAGTGGTAATAAGTAATAATTCATTCACACTAATAGTTCATTCTCTACTAGTTCAGTGGTGAAAGGGTTAAACAAAAATTATATTATTTCGATATTATTCCGTTTTCTTATAATTTTTATACAAAAATCTTTTTTATACAATGCTAAATGATGGCAATATTAATGAATATTTAGAAATCTATCTGCTCTCTAGAATATTTAGACATTTATCTGCTCTATATAGACATTTATTAAAAATATCTACGGTGGAATGTCCGTTCGAAGCATGGCGAAATTGAAATGCAGTAGAGACTGATCTTTTCGTTGCGGGCCGAGTCGTCGCTCTTAATTTCCGCCACGTTTTCGCAGCGCGGAACGGTTGCGTCGGCGACGTAAAGCGGCGGCGGCCGCCTTCGTGCAACGCGATACATGCTCGTCTATCATATCGGAAGGATCTTCGCGCGCGTTAATGCACGGCCACGTAATAATATCTCGCTAGCGGCGTGCGAGAGAGCGGAGATTCGCTCTCTGAAATAACCGCGCGTTTGCGGCCGGCGTGCACGCGCGGGCGTAGAGTTTGTGGAGATGATGATCGGGACGCTTCTGTAGAATGCAGCAGGGAAGAGGAAGACGAAGAGGAGGAGTAGGAGGTGAGAGGAAGCGAACAAACCCGAACGAGGAAGAAGGAGAGAGACGACTAGAGAGAAAGAGAGAGAAGGTAAAGCGAGAGAGGAAGAGAAGGAGATAGAGCATTTCTATTTATAGCGTTCTATTCGTTTCGGGTAGCTTCGGATGCTGCATGGATCTGCCATGGCGGAAGGCATTATTATGGTAAACGAACGTACGACGCTCCGTTTATTATCTCGAAGTTTATTGTGCTTTCGCGGCCGATTAACTTGTCTAGTCTCGAGATCGGAACCGCTCGCGAGCTCGTGCGTGTGTATGCGCGCGTAGAGAGAGTCGCGCACGCACAATACGTCCCGTTCGCTGGAGTTTCTCTAAACGTCTCGTTCATTCAGGAATAATCACCTAATCTAGTCTGTAATCTACAAAGCTGCCCCTGCTTGAATTCATAATAATAATAATACATATATCGAATATATAATAATAATAAGATATATGTGAAAAGAGAAGGATTAATATTATTAATTAAATGATAAATGATTTGTCGTAAAGCCAAAGTGCGATTAGGGACTCTTATTTTATTATCATTCGTACAGCGCTTTGTATAATCGTAATTCGAGTTCCGGCGTTGTTAGATTAGATGCTCGCGGTAACGAACCGCGGATAATAAACGTTTAGCGTTTAACGAGTACAAGCACTATAATTCGCCTCGTGAAACTTGTAAATGCGCACGGCTGTAACGAGAAATCCGCGCACCGGCGCGCGTACATAAATTAACGTTAACAAGACGCGGCCTGTACGTTAATAGACGGCATAACTATAGTCGGCCGGGTGCAATCTACGAATTAGCGGCGACTCAACCTCGTAAAACTCGCCGATTAGATAATCCCGAAAGGCGGATACGCGCGTCCGAAAGCGAGGCATCGCTCATAAAGATCGGATATCGCGAGGAAATCGTCCAAGTGACTGGACTCCGCGTTGAAAAAAATTCATCCGCTATTCTTACCTTCTTTTATTCGACATTCACTCGTTCATTCATTATTCCGACGAGATGAGAGGCGTGTTGGCGGGGTTGCATCGCCGTCATCCTCTCGGCCTTTTAGCTCCGCGAGACTTGCCGTGAAACGTTAGTTGAAATTAACTACGGGTTTATCCGATCCTTCGTCTCTTTCGAATTATGCCTCCGAAAGGATTGACTCTGACGGGGGATCAGTTAAACATCAGTTAACTTGAACTAATCGCTTGTGGGAACGCATGTGGCCGTATGGGTCATATCGCTCTTACGCGCTGACCTCGAGGATACGCGATACATCACCGTGAGTGCACACAATATGCTTTCCCAAGTACAAACTGCTTATTGTTTCTCGAGCGGCGTGCGCGCGTACGCTCGCTCGTCGCTGCTGCGAGGGCCGAGAAGGAGTCGAGAAACGATAATAATAGCCGTGCGCGCGGCCTCCTCGCAGCCGCCACTCACGAGCGGGCCGTTTTCTCGCTCCGGCTTTATGAAATATCCTCGCCATTCTTTCGCGCCTGACTCACTCCTCCGTCCGTGCCGCGCTCCATTCATGAGGGCGGCCGTGCGCGCGGAACAGTGATCCGCACTGTGCGACCACGCCGCTTTAATTGCACGTGTACGTATCATACATACGCGCGTACACGTGCCGATAGATACACGCCGCTCCTTTCTGTCGCGTTGACTTCGTACGAAACGCTTGACTTACCAATTTTTCATAGGTACAATCGTATACAGTGGCGCCAACTTGGGAAAAATATTGGGGGGGCAAGAGACAAGCATTTCAAATGACCTCTTTTTTTTTAAATAGCCTTAATATTACCGAGGGGTGGGAAATGGAAGTATGTAGATTATAAGCACAAAGGGAATATTTAATGCACGTCGAGAAAATTGAGAAAGAAACTTACACTATAATTGTAAAAAATTCGCACAACGGATTTCGTTCAACGGTTAATAAACTCGTCCGAAGTTGCAACATAGAGTGCTTACTCAAGCATAACGAGCGTTTGTCGTCGAACATTATTTTCGTTTTTCCTCGTTAAAAAAGGATTAAAAGTATTGGGGGGGGTGGCGCCCCCCAATAATTTTATTGAGGGGGCAAAAATGCTCTGCCCCCCCCCTCCCAAAGTCGGCGCCTATGACCGTATAATTAAAATTATTTACTCTCCACTCTTATTTTCTACGTATCGCTGATTTTGGTTCCTTAGAGAGGAATAGAAATAGCGATCTGCGTAACTCTTTGTCGTGATGTCGACATTATTACCTATCGGAAGTTGTGCGAGACTGTTCGAAGGCGAGAAATTATGACGATCGATGCAGATCGGCAGCTCGAATTCCGCGGAGCGCGAGTTCGCACGGTGTGTGCGTCGTATAATTCCAGATATCTGATACAAATATGCGCACGTGCATTGTCGGTCTCGAATGAGAATCCCATTGTCCCGGCGGGTATCGTTGCGAGCAGCGCGTGTTCCCGCAGCCGGTTGCGTGCGTAAGAAATCGTCGTTTCGTAGCTATTAGTAATTAAGATTTCGAGCTGCGATGGGAACGGATGCAGCTAACATGAAAAAAAGGAGGAAAAACAAAGCAAGTTTTTTCATACTAATTTTCTGTTAAGTGGATGATGGGAAGGCCGCTATTATCGGCCGCTGTTTGCGCTCGTTATTTCAATACAGAAGTTAATGATATAGTTCTGCCGAGTTGTTTAAGCCGCGTCGTTAATCATCGCATTTCGCGGTTAAGCGAGCTCTCCCCGCGTTGCGGTGTATAGTTTAAATTATATTGTTTAACACTCGCGTCGCTTTTAGAACATTATCGTGATAAATATCTCGGAATCCTTGAATGATTTATAATAGTTCTAATCTCAGAATTGCTATCTACTATAAATGAATTTTACCATTACGTTGCCGCGTATTATAATGTTATAATGTGCTAATTCTACGTCTTAATGACGTCACGGTGAATAATATTAGCAATTGAGATCATCTTACTTTAATAAGATTTACGAAGCAAAACGGTATCCGTTGAAGAATAATTAAACGATTTATTAATTACAACAAGAAGGTAAATATCTGCGTCTGCTAGACTACTCCGAATTTTATAAGTTTCGCCACACTCTCTCGCAACCAACATAGCTGCTCTTACATACAATCTATTGCAAAACCGCTTCTGTGACGTAGTCGTTCCCCGCTTTGTGAGATTAGAGTCCGTTCTACAATCGACAACCGCGAGCCGATCGATCATTGTACGGGGGTCCCCTCTATACTCTATCGCCAAGCACGGCGACAATGCCGGCCAGCTCTCCGTTGTTCGTTAGCCGCCGCGCCGTAATTCACGCCTACGCACGCACGCACGCACGCGTGCGCTCCACCGCGCCGGTGAACCCACCGTCGTCGTCGTCGTCGTCGTCGTTGGTCCGCGTGTACCAGAACGGTCGCCTATTACGGGCGCGACCGCATATGTACGCGGATTTTAATTATTCTCCAACCGGACACCTGTCACGTCACGGACGCGCACGCGTGCGCGCTCTATTTATACGCGCGCGTTTAACGGTCAACAGTATTTCGCCACGCTGCTGCGCGAGGCGAAATTTTCGTCTTCTTCTCGCCTCGCTTCGTTCGCCGCGCGAGGAAGCGCAGAAGCCCGGTGCTTCGCCTCCGACTTGCGCCGCGCCGCGCCGGCGCGACTCGAGTGTCGGCGCGTGTGTACGCACGCGGTCACTCGTGCGCGGGCACGCGCTCGCATCTCTACCGTGGTCACTTTCTGCCTGCCCCACCGCGTGTCTCGTTCCTCTCTCTTTCTCTTTCTCAATCTCTCTCTCTCTCTCTCTCTCTCTCTCTTTCTACTGCGCCTCGCAACTTTTCTTCCCACGCCATGCCTTGCCAATGCGACTGGCGCGACGCGGTTGGACGTACAAACGCGTCTGTTGAATTCACATCGAAAAATCAATTTTATATGATGATCTACAATCCGATGAATTTGAACAATTGAATCTCGGAGTTAAGGAATTTGACAAGAACAATTGTGACTGAAGGATATCTTAGAATTATTGTTAAACATTTTGAAGTAATTTGTTGCGGTAGAAACGACAAGAGCAAGTTTATTCCGAGGAATAATATCGTGCCTCGAAGTAGCTGCGGGCAGCCGTCAACGTCATCCTTCTTCTGAATTTCCTGACTCATTATATTCAGAATCGTCCCACGCAACAATTGTTACTTTATCCTACGGCAATGCAAGTGCAAACAGTTTAAGTTACGAGTTTAGAAAATTATCAGACAACTTAATACAGTCGAGATGCTCGTGATAAAATTCTGAACCAACATGCAGCAGTTCTGACGAGCGATCGAAAAAAATCGATGAATTACGAATGTTCTTCCTTTTTTGCCGCGAGGTATTATATGTATAAATGATCGCCCCAGAGTATCATTATTTTTAATTTTAACATACAACGTAAATTAAAAATCAATTACAAATTGACAAATTCTCGTTTACGAGTTATTCGCGCACAAAACCCAAAGGACATTATATATCACATAGAGATATGCCACATAGAGATGCGGAGGGGATGACGATGAGGAGATAAAGAAAAGCGTCCGACAAAGGTTACTATTTATAATCGGCACGGTGCACGTTACCGGATGAGCCGGGCGGGGGTGATGCGCGAGAAAGAAGAAGAAGAAGAAGAAGACCAAGAAGAAACAGCGACAGCAACGATGCGCGGAGGAACGGGCGGTCAGGCACGGAGACGGCGATATATTAATAATGGGAGCAACACAAAGCGGGGAGGAAGAGAGGAATAAAGGAATGGAGGAGTAAAAAAAGGACACTCGCGCGGGAAGAGGAGGGGACGAGCATATAGTGGCTCTGTCCTCTTCCTTTCCCTTCGTTCTCTCGGTTCCTGATCTAAATTCGTCTCAGGCCCCGTTGCAACCGTTTGGCTTAAGGCTAACGGTCCGTCCGGCCTTCTCTCTCTTCCTCCTCTTCCACCCACCCCTCTGTCATTCTTTCGTCCTTCCTCGTCCACTTCACTCGGCACGCTCTCTCTTTGTCTCTCTTTCTCTATCTCTCCGACGCGAAATCGCGACTCGACGACTCTCATTCATGAGAGGACGCGAGTAGATAGAGGAGCGATCGGGGTGAAGCTATGGTGCGGAGGAGGGAGAGAGTGAGAGAGAGAGAGAGGGGGGGGGACAAACGCGAAACGAGAGAAAGAGATAGAGAGAGAGAGATAGAGACGAGCGCAAGCGGCCGGAAATGCTCAGAAGCCAATGTTCATTCACAAGCGGCCACGGCTGCGTTGTCATCCTTCTCGTCTTTTTCCTTTTCCTCCATCTCGGCTCCGCGTCCGTTCCCGCCTGTCCTCTTCCTCCTACACGTAAGGTTCTCTCATCCGCGCTTCTTCATCGTCGTCGTCGTCGTCGTCGTCGTCGTCGTCTTCTAGTTGTCGACGACCACGACGACGATTACGACGACGACGGCGACGTCCAGCAGCGTGAGCAAAACGTTCCGACGCCACCGACGCCGCCGCCTCGCATAAATCTCGTTTCTCTCTCTCTTTCTGTTTTCTTCTTTCCCTGTCTCTCCCTCGCGCCCCCGATCGCCATTCTCTTTCTCCCTTTCTCTCTTCTCTACACCCACTATAGAGCCCGACATACCCTGCGGGAGGATGCACGAGCAATACGCGGAACGCGTACAACACTCATTGTTCTTGTCGGTTCCCGCACCCGCGACCGGTACCGGAATAGCACGGTATCCCGCGTACCACCGCGTTAATACCGCGCCCGTGCAACGCATAACGATGGCCCATCTCCCGTTTCTGCGCCAAACTCGAAGCGCGCCCGCCCGCAACGGAAAATGTACGGTCTCTGGTCCCAGCCTAAACACCAAGTTAAACCAACAACCATCAACAATGCGCGATATTTTCTTGTATTCGCGGCGCTTTACTAACGCGATGTTACAACATGTTGCGAAATTTAGTTTTAATTATGGAATGATCACGTCATATTATGCAATGATTGTTATTTATAGATGAACTTAGATATACGTGAAAAATAATGACATTTTTTATTACTTTCATTTAATTTTAATTTTTATTGAATCTGTCAATGTACATATATCTGGCACTATTTTTCTTTTTAGTATATATAATAATTCACTTTAATTATATTCTAAATCGATTTCCAGTTTGCGCCATTAAAATTTTTTGAAAATTTCTTAATGCGATGCAATACAGATAATTACAAATTTTACAAGTTAGCATAATAAAATATAATATTATGATTTCAGTGGAGAAGTCCTACAGTATGAGAAAATTTTGCGTTTGATCATCATTGAGAGAATGGTAGTAAAAAAATTCAAGCGTTTAATTAATGAAAGTCATGCATCAGAAATATGTAAATTTCATTATTTATGATTACTATACTATTCCACAATTACTATACTATATGTTCCACAATTGGATTGTAACTAGTATGATAAAAACTTTTTCCGACTTGCAATCAGTTATTAAATTGCAATTTTTATATTATTTTTTATACAAAGTTACTCGTAACTTTGTCATACTTTACGTGGCTTCCACACATTTTGCATTAATTAACCAACGAAAGAAAACTAATCGATTGAGGATTAGAATTAGTTTGGATTACACCTAAAATGGAAGTTGTATTCGTAGAGTTCGTCTCTAAACGGTTTCTATCCACACGTCTATCCTGTCGCAAAGAGGAAACTATCATGCGATGTAATTGCGAGGACGACACAAATTGACGCTGAACCGCAATCGATCTTAATCGAGAGGAAAAGAACATCGATTTGCGGTCTAACGCGGAAAGGGTCAGACGGGAAGCAGCGGGATGGACGGAATTACGCGGTGGCCGCGGCGAAGTGTGCTCGGGGGATGGTAAGAGGCTCTAGTTAAGGGTGCGTTGGGGTACGGAGAATAGGAGAAAGGAGGGTGGAACGACGGGAGCGAGAAAACATGAAAGAGATACGACCCAACGTCATTCTCATAATACGCTTCTTTCTGCGGAGAACAGCCGAGGGATTGCTAGAAATGTCACGAGACGACGCGTGCATAATGTTGCACCGGCAAATGGAATAGATCGGAAAATGATAAAATGATCGTTGAAAATGATAAAAAAATAAGAAGCATCGTAAATGTAATTTTAGTTGTAGTTACTGCAACATTTTGTCTAATTTTTTATTTATTTTTTGGCGACGCGATACAAGTATATTATACCTATCGATTTAACTGCAACCAAGAATTATGAACTTCGGTCATACCGAAGATATGAAATAGATATGTAATATTCTAATGAATATTAAGCAGGAGATTAAAATATTTCTGAGATTAGATACGTCGACGTATCTAAACGATATACGCAATCTTAACGATGATTTAGCTACCGCGACTCGAGGCGTATCGTATAAATCAATTAGCAACATTTAAGTAAATTGATAAAGACATTATCCGGCAGCACAATCTTTTCAATCATTCATCAAAATATAGATAATATATGTAGTTTGTCTGGATGAAATATGAATAAAATAAAATACAATATATATCGCTGCGTAAAATATTAATTTTCAAGTCGAGCTTTCGAAGCGTCATTATTCATCGGTTAATCATCGATAAGAACGGAGCGGTGGCATGTCCGTTCGCTGTGTTACGTATTGCCGAAACGCAATGGCGGTTCTGCGTACGGCTCGTCCCAATTTGGGGTCGATTCGAGGATTCCTACCTGGGCGAGTGCCACAGGAGCTACGACGAGTGGTGGAAGACGCGGCACGGGGATGTGGGCGGACAGCCCGGCGACAACAATGAGCATTGTGATTTGCGCGGGTGTGCCTCGCGCCCCATTGGTCGATTCTCACCACCTCCATGGACCCGTTCCCGAGGCGAAAGCGAGCTCGCCGGCAAGAGGGTTGTGCTACCACCTCCCAGCCGAACAATACACAATGCGCGCGGCGAATCACCTGGAGCCGCTCGTCGCTCGACTTTGCGTCTCCGCGACATTTGCAATACGATTTGATACCATTTTTTTTTTCCTGAGCATTGTATTTTTCAGGGGTGAATGTTTCATCCTGCGCTAATCTACCGATAACGAATAGAACGCGAAATTATCATAATTTTCGACCGAAGAGAGAAAATTAATAGCATTGGGTAGCTGATAGCAAATACCAAAGTGTTAATTAATTTATATTAGTTTCTCAAAATTAAAAAATATAAATCCGATTATATTTTAGTCCGGAAATTGTATTTTTAAATATACTAGTAGTGCGTTATTCGTTCCTTTATTTTATCGCGAAAAAGGATATTGCGATGTGCAATAATCGCGAACCGCAGTCGATTTAAACCGAGGAAGAAAACCATCGCTTTAACATGCAAAGAATCAACGGAACTAACAAATGTGAATTTTCTTTAATTTATTATGTATTTATTCCAACAAGCCGTTCCATGTCTGATTTCTGCGAAGCTGACGTTGCATTGATTTAACATATTATTTGCATTTTTTTCTCACTCATTAACAGACAAGTTAACAGAAAGTGGGTAAAGGAAAATATCGCAAACGAGATGGGGAAAAGGTTTTAAAAAGCACAATCAAAGTGCGATGTGCATATCGCAATGATAGACGCCATTTGCCTCTAAACGACAATATCGCTTCGAGATGAATGCCGTTACATCGCGATACTGATAGACCGGTGCAATTTGGCGAACGTTTCGCGACGCCCCGCCGCGCGTCCGCCGCCGAGTCCGCACGCTGCGCTTCGTTCCGGCGTTGCGTATCGCGGCGATGCACCGCGTTCTTCCACGCCACGCCACGTGACGTGCTGCGCGTTAATCGCGTTCTCCATCCGCTCGCTCCCATTGAGCAACGAGACCGGTGGCGGTTAATAGGGGGCAGGAAGGGGGGGACAAGCGCAGCTACCGTAGCGCGCGTAGCTGTCCATCCGCGCTGCTACTACTACGCCCAGCTACGAGCTGGCAGCGCCTCAGGACGTCGGACTGGGGGAAAGGAGCGGGGCCAGGTATAGAATCTAACAACCGCGAACGCACACAGGCGAACGAATGCCGATTGCCGATCCGTCGGCGGTGGCGGCGAGCGTCGGTACACGGCGGGGCGACAAAGGCGACGAGGACGAGGACGTCGCGTCGCGTCGGCGAGGACAACGTCGGGAGTCGGTGGCGGTGGCGGTGGCGGTGGTGGTTGTGTGGTGGAGGTACCAACGACGGATGGTGGTGGTAGCGGCGGCAGTGGCGGGCAGAGTCCGTCTCGGCGTGGGTGTCGGAGAAAGGAGGCGGCGACTAGGCCCCAAAAGAGGCGTGGCGTGCGTGGCAGAGCTTGCCGCCACGTACAAACGGCGAGGCGCCTCTACAGCGACGGTACGACGAAGAGCCGACGAGAGTACGCGTGGCGGAGACAGAGATCGAGGGGAACAAGAACAAGAGCAATAGGAAACAAGAGGTGGGAGCGAGAGGCCAGACCGCGGTCGCTTGGTGGGACAAAGGGAGACGGAGCGCACCGGTAACAAAAGCAAAGGAGAAAGGGAGCGCGTCGCGGTGCGGGAGGGGCGAGAAAGGGTGCGAGCGGGACAAGGGACAGTAGCGGGGCGCGAAAGTGGTGCGACGCGCGGGCGCCGAAGCGCCGCTCCGCGCCGGCCGCCGCCGCCGCCGCCGCCAGGCAGCGCCTTCCGAATCTCATCCCGGTCGGTCCTCGGGGGCTTCAGTCAGTCAGCCGACGCTCCGAGAAACGCGGTGATTATTTCCATTGTATGCTCGCCGTTCTCCGGGGCGGGGGGGAGAAGGGGGCCTTCCCACCGCACTCGCGTTTCACCTCTCTCCCTCTTCCATCTTCCGTATCACTCCTTCTCTCGCCCTCTGCCTTCTCCGCTCCCGCTCTCGCGCCTCTATGTCGCGCGCTATGCCCGTGCAGCCTCCGTGCGCCTCCTTCTCGCCCCCACTGACGCGGACCCACTGACGCGCCGCGAGGTCCGCTGAAGCCTCTCCGCCGTGCTGCAGAGCGCCTCGTAGCTCGCGACAGTGGTACGCGAAACGGAGCGTCGCGTCGCGTCGTTATCGCGATCGAGGGTATCGTTACAGCTGTTCTCCGCGCGAATCGGCGGCCGGACACTTCCGTCCGCACGCGCGCACCGTCCTCCCGCGATTTGGTGTTGAAGTGCGCGACCGGTACAGACCGCGACGCGACCGGGTCATGAGGTAACGTGGAAGGAATCGGTGCTACTCTGCCTTGGTGAACGCGGTTCCATTCGTGCGATCGTCCAGCCGATCGCGAGCGACGTCCGAGCTACCGGGTGTGAGCTACCGAGTGCCGAGAGAACCCGGTCGGTTCCGATAGAGCGGCTCCGACCGTCGCTCTAGCTGTCGATCTCTCTGGTTTGTCTCTCCTTCTCTCTCAGTGGCGGTTTTATTCATTGTGCGAAGGTGCGTTCTTTGATACGTGACAAGTGTTGCGTCAATGGCAACGGGCTAGTCCAGGCTACCAGCGCGCGGCCAGGATGATATGAGCACGCTTGGCAGGTGAGTGAACTGACCTCGCGTGCCCGTAGATATCGGGACACGTGGTTTCCGATGCGCGATACGGGGATTTAAAAGTCGGCGACGAGATCGTATTACAATGTCCTGCACACGCATACACACACACACACACACACACACAAGTGTGCCTGCAAATGATCGGATTAGATATATAATCCTGATTAATCTCTCACTTAGAGATGTGCGAATTATTCGAATTCGAATCGAATCGAATCGAATCTGACGATATTCGATTCGATTCGAATCCGAATTGACGTGGTTCGAATTCGAAAGATTCGACAATATCGAATCACTGCGATTCGAATTCGATTCGGAGAAGTGCGTAAAAAGATTTGAAACCCATTGAATCCTATCGTGCGTTCAGCGCCTTTGCGAGGCGGCCAGCAGGTTGGTCGTTACGAGACTTCGTTAATTTTTATTCACCTCTTCAGATGCTTCGAATGCCTACGTCA